>JAIOKQ010001013.1:5582044-6044544 GCA_020654165.1 Oryctes rhinoceros
TCAACTTGATACGAAGCCAAACTTTGTTTTCCCAAACTTACTTTTCATGCACAGTAGTGTTGATGAACTTCCTGAACTTATTTGTAAACCTTGCTATACAGGCGTCCCATGTAATACATTTGTAAACCAGTCAACAAATTAATTAGGATGATGTTAATCGTTTAATAAATCTAGCAATTTAGGCATTAAGGAAGGTAGTAATTTGCTGGACTTCGACACTCTCCATCTGTTTAAACTCTACTGACAAGATATTATCTCCCGGTGAATAATAGGATTAAAATCTGTCTAGAAATTAAAGTATGATGTGAAAAATCTATTATGAACAACATAGCTATTGTTCTACCGTACAAGTACTAGTGAATAGACTTTTAATGTAAATTAAAGATTTTTTGTTAAATATTTACTAACATCTCGGAAGTATTCCTTTATATAAAGTAAAGCATTACAATAAGAAATTCAATTATATCAGAGTCTACATAGAAGTGGTTATGAGAAAACTCTAAAATGCTAAATAGCTAACTTACGAGACCGCGAACGAGACTGCGTGCTATCCATTAAATACATCGATTAGCTTTACTTTGAATTGAAAACATTATTAGTCACTTATTTTCGCAATTATTTATACGTGTACAACATATGGTAAAACTAAAATAACGTGAATCGAACTTGGCAATGACATCAATGATCATCTTGTAGTTGATTTAATTGATCTTCTAATGTGCTACTGAAAACTCCAGATAATACTTAATTTGGTAAAATTTAAACCACTCAAGACACGTTTAAGGTAGCGAAGAAGGTTAATAACGTAATATTGAGGAAATTTCAAACTACCTTATCTATCTCACAAACTTTCAAGAGAAACATTCAAAAATGCAAAAATATACAAGATATTCCATTTAGAAAACGAAGCTTCGCATCGCGTGTATTGTGTGTACTGGAGCATAATTTTATGTTGGGTAGAACTTCTTTCCGGATATTCTTTATGTATTTGAGAACTTCTAAATTGCTTACGACAGAAATTATCAAAACGTGCGCACAATAGCCCACTTTTTCCGGAATCTTGAACTGCCCTTTATATGATTGTTCTAGTAATTGGCGTTCGACTTAAGTCTAAAAATCCCACCAGCCGTGCAACAGCTACCCTGTTTCCAATCCCACGGCTTGCAAAAGTAATTACCCATAATTGCCGCACTGTTAGCCGATGCGCCGTCTTGCAAGGGCTATAAACATTGTAGTTGTTTTAATGCAATATTATTGTTTTAGATGATTTTGATGCGTATGTGCGAAGTAAGTTCCACATTCAACGTTGCTTCATACATAACTGGCCCTGATATCCAAACAACGTCCAAAACGATGTGGTTTCCTTAACCTGCTTTGTTTGGGACGCTGTGTTGCTCAATAATACTTCGTTTTTCCAAATGATATTGTTTGAAAAAAATTCGTTGTCTTTTAATCTTCCTACTGGCTAGCTGTTCTAAAGTTTTCTTTACTCCAGCCTGAATTAAATTTACTTCTGACGTTATTATGTATGTACATAGATGGATTATTTGTAAAGCATCCCGTTGATTTTTATTCAAATTTCTATTAACATAAGCATTCCGTGGTCCGGTAAACGATTTAATGGCGACATAGATCTACAAAAATGATACAATGCGGATGTTATTGTTCTGGATACATTTGGAAGTATCGTCTACTCGGTAAATTGTATTTTGATTCGATGGATAACATCTAGTTTCTCTCAAGTTTACGAATTTTATAATAATAGTAATACTTTATTAGTACACTAATTACCCGTCAAAATCACAACTGTAATTTTATGTGCTTCCTGCTTTATGGTCAATTAAAAAACTTTTACAGAGTATAAAAATTCTGGCAACATAATAAATTTTTCAACTTACACTTAAACCTATTTGACGACAATGCTGTCAACTCTATTGGCGGTTTATTATACAATCTAACTGTGCGAAAACAAGAGCCTACAAAATTCTCTAGGTCCTTGATTCATCTTGCGTTGTGTGGCACGCTTTTGCATTAAAAAAAGGAGCAATCTATGCGAATTTTTCATCAATCGCGATTGTGCACGTGAGAAATAAATTTTTATCAAGAATATTCTAAAGCTTTTGAAATATTCTTGGGCTGAACTTGCGACACGAATTACCGCGATGTGTTTACCAAGAAAAGATGGCATTTAAGTGAATGCCGAGAAACTCTATTTCGTTTTTAAATACTATAAAACGAACGTTACAATTCACATTGCTTATCAACTTGTTGTTGTTGTTCAGTGTTAATGAAAACTGCTGTAGTCTTAGTAGAATGCAATGCCTCGAATGACTCTTTCAAGGACTGAGTTGCCCTTTTCTATGATTTCAGCCTCTGTAATACCGTTGACAATAGCTGGGGCATCGATAACATACATTACACTGAAGAAATCTATTAAAAACTAAGTATATAATTAATGTATAATAGAAAGTCCCACAACGGATCCTTGAACAACAAAGTAACCGGTAAACAGCAAAATGAATAACTTCCGCAACAATTTAAGCAATTCGCATAAATTGTGAGCTATTTTGAAAGTAAGAGGAACACCATTTAAGGTTTCCATTCCTAATTCCAGACTTCTCCAATTTATCCAATAAACGGAGGTGGGGAACGCAATCAAAGCCTATACTTAGGTCACAAGGTACTTAAAGGAAGTAGTGTTTCTGTCAATAAGTGCTAAAATGCAGTTATCAACTTGATACACAGCCGAAATGGTCGATTTAGCTAGTTTGGTCGCCAGTTAATAGAAACAATCATTATTTAAATAATCTATCGATATCTAAGATATTATTGAGTTCATTAAGGAAATATTCAAAATTTAGTTCCGTAGGCATTGATACTATACGCAAACACATGAGAAAAGATCAATCGCCTATACGTGATCAAGGACAAAAAGAACAAAAGAAAGAAGAAAAAGGCCTCCATTTTTTAAACCATTAATTTCATTCGGTGAGCACCATGTTTTGTTTAAATACAAACAAGGCTGACTTTTCTTGTAAAACAACTTTCAATTGTTGTCAAGCTTTTAAATTAGTAAGGGGTAAGTTTAAATTTAGCAACTTCCTTAAATTTATACTTACCCCCCCGTTCCAATAATGATCTAGATCTATACGGTTAGGATCAAATGATACACCCACTCATGGAAATACAGAAACATACTTTCAAATAAAGAATTGTTGTTGTTAATTATAACAATTTCGTTACTGATTATCTAACAGTGAGTAATACGCGGAAATGAAGGAAATACGGTAAGCAACAAGATCACCAGTGTGCCGTGCGAAAGCTACAAGCTTCTTTAAATTATGTACATATAGAAACAGTCGGTCAAGCCAATGGCCGTTTAAGAAGAATGTTGCCCCGTAGAAGTTAGGGAACAATCGCATTACAATAGCAAGGGTAAATAATGAGGAAATCGTACTGTCACTAAAGTATTCTAAATAAAGCAAAAGTATATTTTATTGCTTTCCTTTAACTTAAAAATCTTTGTCACAGATGTTGTGTCGTATTTTGTTGCGCGCTCAAAACGAATACAAGTTTAAGATTAAACGTTGCATATGGATCTTTATTAGTTTTACAATAACCCATTAACTTCGGGGAAAGAGAAACATATCTTTTTGGATTATACATATTTAAAGGAAAGTGGAAAACATGCTGTTCATGGAAATGACGAATTATGACGAATATTAAATGTTGAAATTATTTTCATCAAACTATAAGCAAGTTGAATTTCGTGTATTTTTCTTCTAATAAACAAAAGACATGCACAATCAAAGCCTTTTATTATCCCATTAACATGACAGAAAGCATACTACAATGTAAGCTCTATAATTTGAACTAACTGCAGCATGAACCAACAACATTCCTTAGCTTATTAAAAATTTCATTTAACTCTTCACTAATATAGAGTCAATGCATCGCAGACTCCGTAAGGCCTTGCTTTAAGGAAGGTTAACTAGTCTTACCAAAATTTGGATAATCCGTACAGTATTGATAAAAATAAACTATCTCAATTAGTTTCTGGGAAATAACACGAACATTTGCGTCTCATGACGCTACGTACGTACGCTTACGGCGCTTGAATGTCCAAGAAGAAAGCAACTTACTTATTATTGTAAAGCTATTGCTTTGATACCTTATTATTTATTGCTTATATTGGATTGTTTGCAGCACGCTACAAATATATGTACTTAAATGTCTGAAAATTTCGTTGAAATATTTTTCGCGTTTGTTCTGTCAAATGACGGCATACAGCGTTGTCGATTCATGATAAAATTTAAATTACAAATAAAGTTGAGGACGAAATCGCTCTTTTACATGTTTCCTTTTTTTCCCAACAACGAAGACGGCAATCTCCATTGTCTAGTGAGATATGCGCAAAAAGTGGTTCATCAGCACATAATTGGAGCAGACGATTTTGATGCAAGTTCTAAATTGCTGAACAAGCTCAAAAAATTTAAGGGTATTCGTCAATTGTCAATCGTTGGGAACAAATTGTTGCCGATGGATCTGCTATTTAGATATTCCAGACGGCAGGTCGCAAAGTGAATAAGTCAACGACATCAACGCTCATAAACTGAAATGGCTAGTTGTTAGAAAGACAAATAATATAAGGAACGTTTTTTTTTTCATAAATCGTTACATGTTGTACCTGAAGTTAAAAGTGAAACGAAAATTTTCAATTTGTCTCCGAAAGCATTGTTTATTTTGCAAAATGTCACTGAACTTTGGACATGCGATGCCGAAGAACTACGTAGAAAGATAAAAGCATTCAGGGATTGTTTGTACCACCAAATTGTCCTTCTTTTATGACAAATGGATCAACATGTGATTCAGAAGATGTAACTGGGTTGTTGCAAATCTCTACTGATGTCATATCTTAAAGTATCGAAGTTCGCTTTGCTGTCCGGGATAGAGTCCCTCAATGGCGCTCGATGTGCTGTATCATCGCAACCTATTCGTTAATTGTGGAAAAAACTGACTCAGTATCGATATCTCAAAATAAAATGATGAAAATGGGAATTCACAACCAACAACGAAGTTGTGCAGCGACTTGTTGAAGGCGATAAAAAGATTTCAGCCACGGATGAAAAATTTGTCACTAACCGTGGATCAACCATGGAAGAAAAGGTTCCACATATCCCGTAAGAAAGCCATGAAGTGCTTTGATCGTATAAATTTCCCCGAAGCAACATCATATTGATCCATATTTTAATGTTTCATATTAAAGTTTTGTTTGAAATAAAACTTTGTGTACTCCTAAAATTCATTTAAAGTAGTTTAAGTGAAACGGACGTTGTATTCGCTAATCCGAATATTTCCTTTGACCAATTAGTTCGCATTACGGGGGGTTGTACTGTATAATTTTCAAAGCGCCTAACTTTACGCAAAACCTTTTCGGATTACACGAACCACAGTGGACAATCAATTTTAAGTATTTTATGCTTAAAATCCCAATGTTTCTTTAGATTTACATAAATCACACCGATCTCCAATTTGTTGTGTTTGATATGTATTGGCTACGTCGATTTTGCAACTTCAAGTTACGAGCTTATGAAGTTTCGAATAACCTTGTTTGTCAATACTTCCTGCAAAGAAATGTCCGAAGCTTAGTTTTCCCATAATATTTTTATTAATTACCATTCAGGTAATGGTTAGTAATAAAATAGGTTTATAACAAATTAAAATTAATACCAGATCATAATTTCAAGAGTCAGTAACGTGAATGAACAGATTCATCCACATATTAATTAATTATTCCATAAATTAACTTGTGACAAAGAGTTGAAATATTATCTAACAGTTTCAGTTTTCTTTTCTGTGAAAGTAATTTACCCTGTAGATTTTATCCTATCTATACCGCCAGTTACTTCGCGCAAAGTATTTCTGGTTTTACAAAGATAGCGTTCATTAAACTCGGCTTCGTGGTAATTTTTACCAGATCCACCGAATATTAACATTGTTTGAAGTTTAGCTTACATGGTTTATGCGTGAGCCGTCTTAAAATCGAGATAAAAAGCGGAAAAATTAGCATATTACCTATCAAAGATTTAAGAATTAAACAAATTATCGCAGCTAATAGTAATAAAGTTCAATGAACTAAAGAAAAGAAAATAATTAACAAAACAGGTGAAACCAATGAAAAGTAATAGTGAAAACTGCGAACTAAGGCATAAAACGTCTACGATTCAATAACGATAGATAATAAGAATATCTTGTGCTATTAGGATTGACATTTGAAAAATTCGAGAATGACTGTGATTACGTTGCACAACAACGAGTCCTTTGTGCTAGCCCGGCGCCACAGTAGAAAAATCTACTTCTTTTCCTAGCCAGATTTGTATAAAAGGAAGAAGAGATTATTGCATTTATGTACACTTCAGTGTTCCTTTAATGTTGATAAAAAGCAGAGCTAATTTAATGAGGCATTGGAGAGAACGTGTGCCAGAACATAATCGGTTGAAAAAATGGTAACATTTTGGTATTGTGTAAATAGAATACTATTAAAATAAGCTTGAATACGGTAGAACCAAAAAACACAACAGGGCCTCCATATTACGGTATATGAAGAAAATGGAGTAGCCTATTTAGACAACAATAATGCTCATATTCATGCAAATTTCATGGAATAGCCGTGTTCTGAGGATTTTTTGAATAATGAGGACGACTAAACTGAGTTGGGCGGGGATATAAATAAACGGCTTGATCAACTTCGTAACCGTCTTTTAGATAAGGTGACTCTAGAAGAACTGGAACCATAGAATAAGCAGGTCTAAGGTTTATCAAAGCTCTAAGATATGAGAATAACTAAAAGTACGTTAAGGGGTCTTCTTGGGGTAACGTTGACCTTCCCACTGATCCTACCCATCCCGGCATTCAGAATTCCAGAACCGGATAAGGACCAACTGATCGTGATAAATTACCTCACAAGTTTGTTGTAAACTTTACCCAAACAAATACATGAATTGTTCATTTTGACAGGACTAGGGAAGTAATTAGAGCTAATAGTTCTAATGCTTGACGAATAATTTGGGTTTTGCTTTGGACTCTCTGCCAATCTCCAGTTATTTGGTCTCTTAAACGCCCTGGAGCGGAGAGAGACTGTTGGGGAGGTCTTCCTTGACATTATAAGTTTCGAGATAGTAAAAATTGGAGCCAGCGGGAATATTGTGAGGATATTTGTATATTTAGGAGAATGCTCCTTCTGTGTGAGATTCGGAAAGAATCTATTAACAAACTTATGGGTTTATTGTTGTGTCCGATGTTATATGAGCAAGAGGCATGATATACACCACTAACCTGGGCGATAATTTAATAGTGAGGAAGCTATAGAAGGCAGTTGATTAACCAAAAGAAAACCAGAATCCGAGAGAATCGTAGGAAGTGACATGGACCGATTCCATCATGTATCAGTGATCGAAATTTGACAGATGGCTTATTTGTGGTCCTCACATCAATTACATCACAAAGAGGTTCGCGCTCGCAAGAAATTATCTATTGACACTATTAAATCCTAACAGCTACATGGATTTGAGGACCAAACTTACCATCTATAAGACATGCCTAAGGTTTGTTATTTTTTCGAAGATGCATAAAATGAATAACAATAGCCAAGAGTCGTTTAGAAGATTGACAGACGCTCCAGGATAGGATTCTGAAAATGATCGTAGCATCGCTTTTAAACCAACACCTATTCAGCAATCAATAACTAGAACTTGGGAACGAGTAGGAGTGTCGAACAATTTCCTGGGGAAGTATCTAACTGTTGTGCCACAGGACTGATATTTCGGTATAGTATTATCCGGAAGTCCAATCGAGACCATAGGCACCATCTGAATAGTAAGATCTCGGCAATACCATAATACCAACTATAAACAGTGAAGGGGAAGGAAAAAACCTGGAGTCCAACTCTAGTAAGAAAATCCATATTTCAACATGATTTAAAGGAATTATTGAGAATTCAATTTTGGTTGGCGATTCAGAGAAAGTATTTAATGATATTTAACTTAAATAAAATTTCCAAACCTTTTACCTTTTTCAAATACAAATTATTATATAAGCCATATTGTTGCAGCATTAACATAATTATTAGATATGTTTGGATTTCATGAAACGATAAATATTTTCACAATATCATTTATAAGGAAGAACTCAAAGAGAATAAAATGAATCTATTTAATTAATAATCTTAGGAATGTCAGAATATACAAAATCATTTATATTGTTCTGATATTTGTTCCGGTTTTAAATGAATAAATTGATGATTCTTTTTATACTCAAAAGCTACTTTTGTTATTTTCAGCCTATTAATAGCATTTTTTTTAACGCGATTAAAAAATTGTAAAACTCTTTGAATGTACTAAGTTATAATATAGAAGAGGATACTGGAAAAATCAATAATAAAAACAAATAAAAACGTAGGCTTCCACGGCCGGAGTCTGTTGAAACTAAACGTTTTCCGGGTTCGAACCGTGTCATGTCGTTAAAGATAGTAATAATAATAATAAACTCGACGTTTCGCAGTTGGTTTTCGCCTCTGGCATGGTTCACATGTTGAGTTACCGTGATCAACTGTTTCCCGCTCAGTTAGTTTCGCCTCTGGCGTGGTTTACACGTTGAGTTACCGGGCTAACTGGTGCCTATCTTTCTCCTGAAGAAGCCCCATATGATTGTGGGCGAAACGTTGAGTTTATTATTATTATTATTATTATTATTATTATTGTTATTATTATTTTTAACGACATGACGCGATTCGAACCCGGAAAACTTTTAGTTTCAATAAAAACAAATCAAGAACCATTATATTTTAAGACGCATATCAAAGGGGTAATAAATACAAAGATAGTTTCTGTGGATATATCAAATTTTAAATTGTACTGTATAGAATATTCAAATATTTAACACTAAATAATTATTATCAGCGGTTACGCGGTCGAGTGATAAGGTCGGCCTGCGACCGATTAGGTCGAGCTGTATGTTCGAATCCCACTAGGATCGAATTTTCTTAGGTACACTTCCCAGTCGCCATTTACAATTAATTGCGTTTTACCCTTCGCGGCGGGGGGTAAAACGCAATCTACGCACAAAGGCTCCTGAATTTATGACGAGTTTTAAAAAGTTATACACTCCGTTGGGACGCCACCACAAAATGAAAAGGCAGCACTGTGCTGTCGATGCAAATGTGATCTAAATACTTCTTTAATTGTAGAGAACTGCTTTTATGTGCGTATACATTTGCACGTGACTTCCATGAAAGTATTGCTGCAATCAGTCTTTGGTTGTTGAATATAAAAAAATCGTGACAACATATATGGAAATGTAGGTAAAATAGCCACAAGTATTTCAAAGAGGTAACAGATGTCTTGTGTGATGAAGGAAACGTGTACATAATGCTTTTTAAATTTACATGTAACTTTGTATTATTAAGAAACATCTTATACAATATTACTTGCTTCGCATGAAATGACTTAAAGTTTCCGAAAAAATCTTTCATCTCTAAGATTAATGTCTGCTTACTTTAAAAACGAACAGGTTGCGTATTGTATAATATGTCACTGCTATGTACCATGAACTTATCAAATCTATATTTCTTCTTCTTCTAAATTTAAGGGCTAGGTAGCCCAGTGGTAAGACAGCTTGCATTTAATTGGGCAGAGTTAGGCGGTGGGTGTCCGAATTCCTCCAGGATCAGAATATTTTCTTAGTGGATCCGGTAGACTCTCGAGTTACCATTCGTAGTTGGCGTCTAATTAACTGTGCTTCAACAACTTACATACTAAGAGGCTCTTGAGGTTATGACAAACCTAACAGAGCCTGTTGGGTCGTCAAAACACTAAAAACGAAGATGAGCAGCATGATAATGGAAGCTTATCTTACCATGATGGACGATATAGCGCCACATTTATGCTCAAATTGTTACGAAATAAAATTGATTCATTTTCCTTGTTTGTTGCGGTTGTAGCAGCCGTGGTGCTACAATTAATATGCTTAAGGGCTAGGACGAACATTGAAATAAGTTGGCCAGTAATTGGCTGTCACTACTGGACGAACAAATTTGAAACAAAATAAAAATAAATAAGGAACATTTCATATATACCCTTGTATCACCTAAACTTTTAGACATGTTGTGCAACACTTGCATTTTTCTTACACTGTAGATCGGAATCGAATTAAGATCTCGCAAGGAATAGTTATTATAAGACGCCAATCTGATCCAAGTGTATATACCGATATTTTAATATAGATATGCGTTATGTTGTTCCTTGTTGAACAAAGTTATTATTATTGTCAGTACCTTTTACCCAAAAAAGCACTTACAATTTTACATGCAAGCCATAGAAATTCTTACTGTGTTAGCATACATATTAGCCAATTATCTAAGCTTTATTTATTTTAAAAACGAAGTCTGTTAAGTATTAGCTGATTAAAGAATTATTATTTCTATAAACTCTAATAAAAATAATAAAGCTTTTATGGTTAATTTTACGTTACGCATGCTTAAAGTTATAGCTTCTATTCTATCTAACATTAACACCTGTTCATATAGTTCTGATTATAAGCCATAAAAAACGCTTCGGCAATATTTTCTTAATATAGTCCCCCTTTAATGTTTCCTAAAATCAAGAGAGAAATACGATTTTTTTCCAGATGGACTTAAACGTTTACATTTTTTTTTTCTCTGGAAAAATTAGGTCTCCGTAGAATAAAACAAAGTAAATTGGGCGGTGATTAATATGTCGGAGCATGATAAGTAAGATGCTTGATGCAGTAGGGGTTGACTTTTCATGACCCGAGGTACGAAAGAGCGGCATAAATTCAGCTCTCTCCGAAAAGCGGAACCGGTCCAGTACAGTTATTGCTTTAATTTATTAATGGTCTCTAAAAGTGCGCTTTTGCAGCCAGTTGTACCCTATCGTTTTACCGATCCGCATTTTAATGTAGAGCTAAGAAAGTCTGCTGCTTTTCCTTATTGCCGAGCGTACAAAAACAACCCTCATAGGGTGGTCGCGGGAGGCGGTAACAGGGCGTGGATTGGCAATTCTCGTATTGCTATTGAATAATTACACTTAAAACTTCAATACAGCGTCGGAGAATTGGGGCTATTGTATACGGTTTCGTTTCGATATATAAACGGAAAACCGGTATGGGCATGATGAACAGATGCCAAATTGTTTTGGAAGGGTGAAATTGTGTTTAATCAATAAGTTTCATAATCCAGACCTTAACTGCGAATAATACGAATAGTAGTTCCTAGGGCTTCGAATGATTTAATACGAGATTGGTGACGGGAAATGGTTTTGGTGACAAGCTAGTACTGATAGACTACTACAAAAAGGGTCCAAAAAGAGCGTTAAATCGTAAACGCCAATGATAAATGAAAGACGGGGTGCGAGCTAAGAGAAGTTTTTAAAAATACAAACCGCTCCCTGTATTTGACTGGCATTTGCTTTGTTAGACCCATTCATATTTCGAGTCGCTAGCAATTAAAAACCCGCATTAATCTGAAGCTGAAGACTCTCGGTTGATGATGGAATGTGTATGTGGAATTTCCGAGTCGCTGAATCAAGAATGTAGAAAACGCTTAATTCAACAAATGTTTCGTGTCTGCCCGAACCTATATTGCATTTTTGCGGCATCTGGCGCACTGTAGCAAAACTGAATAAGTGAATTTTGCACTCAACTTATCAGCTCCATTAAAGATAAATTCGAATTTAGAACGCGCAACGCTATAAGAATTCTGGGTATTCTAAATATGAACCTGCCATATACATACATAGAATTGTAAAAGTTTCATGCGTCTAGGTAAATTTTATTTGTCACCTTCTTTTTCTGGTTTACAATATACAAGGAAGCAGGA
Source organism: Oryctes rhinoceros (assembly GCA_020654165.1). Taxonomy (NCBI): domain Eukaryota; kingdom Metazoa; phylum Arthropoda; class Insecta; order Coleoptera; family Scarabaeidae; genus Oryctes; species Oryctes rhinoceros. The sequence continues at coordinate 5,593,938 of JAIOKQ010001013.1, forward strand.
CTCATGGGTAATGTAATAGAGTGATTGAAAGAGATTTATTCTTTATTTTTTAAACAAGCAGTAAAAATATATTTTAATAAGCGCTAGTCTTGGGGTATTGATTTGTTCTTGACTATACAGGTATATCACGAGGAACTGCATCAATAGATATATGAAAGGATACATATTGGAAAACTTTGAGGCTTTGGTAGCGTACTAAAGCCTACTAAATTAAAGTATGCTTAGTTATCTAAGACTTCCAGTTATACCGGAAATACCTGCTATCTTTCTAATTTAAAATCAAATACTCCGTGTTGTTGCATTTTTAGGGATTCGTTTGATTAAATAACTATGTTGCTACTTTAACCATATTCGAAATATTTACATTTTTGAAGATTTTTCAGAGAGACGAATACATGTGATCTATGTGTTCAATTTCAAACAACGATTCAACCTTCAAATGGAAAAAACACAATTTTTTTAATACACACAAGTCTCTATTTTTCTCTTCCTTGTTAAATTGTTCTTACAAGAAAACCAAAAATATCATATTCAGGATATTAATGAATATTATTGTAACACAATTTTCTTTCAAATGATAGGGTACCAAATGTTATCCAACTTTGGAGAATAGGCGACTACCTTTGCCGCACGATATCCACAAAAATAGAAGCCGTTACCAAACACAATTAAACGAACGATACAGAATTTGAGAAACTGTGAAAACGCGAATGATTTACTCACTCGCGAATATTAAAGATGTCTCCAAGATTTATTGGAAGTAGACAAAAGTGCAATTACGCAAATTTCTCAAATCGATAGTCATCGCTATAGGTCACTAATGGTGACGTAAATGGGAACGATTCGTTTCCTTCGTACGCTTCCGTTATATGTTAGAATATACATCATATATGACGGAAATACACGAGAGGACCGAATCGCTACCCGTGCCCTGGTTGCCGAATTCAAAAGTTTGAATATAAATTGAAACAATATTTAATCCGAATATCTTTGCATGATGATGATATTAATAAATTGCAGAGCATTATTTGGACATTTCATATAAAATTAAATGTAATCTCTCAACTGATTATATCCTGTTAAAACGTTGGGCACCATTGATTATTTGCTACAATATCAAGCAAAATGTTTTGCATTACCAAAAACTTGTTTTAAATTTAAGTAAGTGAGTTTAAAGTTTATATTGACATTCAGATCATTTATTTGCTTTCAATTATTTAAGCAAACTACTCGTGGCGATGGTTGTAACATGTATTTGTTTAGTTTTTCAATTCTCCTACGTAATCAAAATTCACGTTGAAGTATCCGCGACTGATAAACAGAAGATATGAATATATATGTGGTTGGTTTATATACATATAGGCTACATACGTAAGGCTAGAGTTTTATACGTTTGACTTCCTCTTCAATGTTTGCCTTTACCAAAATGTCGATTAAGAAACTTGAAGTTTGTCTAACGTCTTCGATTTACATCTACGAGCTCTTTCTATCTATAGTTATGTTATCCATGTAATAGTAACGAAGACGTAAGAAATTTTTTTAAGTTGCCATCATTCTAATGTGAATTAAAGCTTGTTTGGATTGATGTGGGCACAAGTAAATGGGGAAGTGGTTTAATCTAACAAATGTATCTCAACTTCTTTCAGAAGCTATTAATAACGTCTGCGAAATAAAATGCGAAAATTGCATATTCCACGCGATAGATGGGGAAGCAAACATTTAACTGAACTTTCTGTAACTAATGTCGCAGACACAGACAACGACAGTAAAAGTAACCTCGACACGGGGAGCGAATACAGAATTAAATTATGCATTTTTTCACTTTTACCATTGGGATGATAGTATTACACTGCCGGTAATTAAAAACGCGTCACACTTAAATTGTTGAGTATTATTCTGAATTTAAACGATTTTTTATTATATTGCATTCGTCACGTGTTTCGATGCGATAGTTGCAAAATCTCAATGAGTAAAATGCGTGCAGTATGTTTCAAGCAGTCGTGAGAGATACCTTATAGACGAGAACGTGCATCCCTTCGTACATGGCCGGATTATTGGGCTACGTGAAGGCGGGGTTCCCAAGGCAGTTCAGGGTAGGTTCAGCTGCATCTAGAAGATGCAGCAACACCTAAATAGATTTTCTTTTGAAGCGCTTGGTCGTGCAACACCGATGCATTTTTAATTGCGGCTAATACACTATTAATTTTATGATCGCATGATTTTCATATTAAAGTATCATGGTTTGTTATTTCTATTTTGATGGCTAAACAATGTTTTTACTTGACTTTTAGTAACGAATGAAAAAATAAGAAGTGCTTAGTTAGTAAAAATTTCATTGGGAATCATTTTCAATCATTGCACGAATCTATCTATTGATTTACGTAGGTATTTTAAGTAGTTTTTTCAAAGTTTTTTAGTTAACTTTTAACTTTTAACTTTTTAGTTAAACTAATTATAAATTATAATAATGATTGGTTAATAATAATAATTATTATTATGATAAAAAAAATAATTAATTAAGATAGTTTTAAGTTTAAAAGTTAATTAATTTTAATTAATTAATTACAAATCTATCAGCACTTTAATTTTTAATAAATTTCAGCAAATTAATTAATTAAGTTGTTTCTAATTTTGATTAACTTTTACAAGGTAATTAATTAACTTGTCTCTTACTTTGTGCTGATAGATCTGTAAGTAGATTTATATATTTTTCATTCTGATTTATTTTATTAGCATTTCTAAATTTCAACATAAACAATTTCATTTTATTAAATATCAAAAAAAAATCTTTTTAAAGGATAAAGAAAGGATTCATTATTTTTTTTTTGTTGGATAATTGATTTCTCCATTTTTCGTTTTCTTTCTAGTACGGCCTGATGATATGTTATTTACACGAAACCGGCCCCAACAGTAGTTATGAGTTATGAGATAGTGGACCAACTTGTTTTTTCCTTTTTCTTCTATTTTCGCTTAAGCATGTACTCACACAGACTCTACGTAGATGATTTAAAATTTGTTTCTCACTTTTAAAACAAAAAAACTCCCCTAAAACGTCAACCGATTCATAGTGAGTAAGCGGATTATGGATCCTAATTAGCCGTCATCTTCTGTTTTCCTTGGACAGGATTCCGCTCTCCTACCGCTGCTCCTCCTATATTTTGTGCAAAGCACACTTAGGTTGGTTACCTTGTTATATTTTTTATTAACTACAAAAATAGTTTAAATAACCGCCATTTAGCGGTTTATTTAATGATTAACACTATTACTACTATCTGCACTAAATTATTTATTTAGCAATTAACACATTAATTTGAACTCTTAAGAGCTGCAAATAGTTACAGTAAGTAAGTAAAAATGAACAAAATAAAAGAAAAATTCAATAGCTCATAATTCTCTTTGAAAGAGTTGGAAGAACATCTTTGGATTGAAATTTCAAATAGAATAAATAGAACATTTATGTGTGTACAATGGTCCACATAATTGCTCATACACCTTCATTACAGCTTCTTAAATAGTGTGCACTAAAGAAAAAATTGTTCAACCTACAGTTTTGAGACTTCCTTTTTATTGGTTAATTTAATCAAGAAGCTTTCAAAGAACAAGTAACCGTTTGTTTAGCGAGTCATTTCTAACGTTTTTTCGTTTCTAAATTCAATTTCAGCTTTTTCATTGGCGTAATATCTAAATATTACATCAATGAGAAAGCTACTGAAAATATTGCTTGCCTATTCCACGCCACCCATAATAAGCATTCCTAATACCTAACTGTGCTTTCTAACGAATTCAAGAAGTGATCTTTTTATTTTACTACAAATATTTCTTGTAAATTTTGTAAAAGCCTATTTTCTCCGTATTGCGTGTACGTTACTCGTTGTTATTTTTTTATGCAACCTCTGAAATGCAACTAATCTGAATATCTGGACAATGTAATAACATTTAAGCATATATAATGATGTGGCGATTTGAATTTTCGCAAGCAAGAAGAACCAGTGACCTAAGCACTAAACCAGCAATTCCACCGGTTAGGCTAATGGAAAGCAATCCATCCGTTGCTATTAGCTAAAAAGAAGATAATTTTTATTTAATTATTTCTTCAAGGTAATTTTGTGCTTTTTGATTATCAAAAGATGCAATTAGATAACAATAAGTCACCATCGTAGTCAACAACTTAGACTTTTCTGTTCCGAATCGAAATTTTCCGTACCACGAACAACTCTTTAAAATGCGTAAATTCGTTGACAAGAATCTGAGAAGGATCACTTTTAACCGCCTTTGGCCTACTTTAGTTGTTTTGCAGTTGCTCTGAAAATGCTCAAGAGTTGCTCATTAAGGTGCTCCGTTTTCTTCTGGCCAAGTATAATTATTAGAGTGAGGACGTTCGGTACAAGTATTAGTCAGCCAATCGTTGATTGACTATATGCAGTAGCGCAGATAAATTGAAAGTTATATTTTGTTGATCGTCAAGTACGTTTTCGATACGATTGTAATAGGTAACTACAATATATTTTTCTAAATTGTTCGCTTTAAGTTGGTTTCGTTGACCAGTATTGCCGTCGCTCTTCGCCTATCTCTTACGTGGCGAATTACATAGATGCGAGACTTAACCTGCCACCGAACGTAACGCCAATGACAAACTGCACGCAACGTCGCTGCTCTAATAATTATACATAGTACATAGTTTGCTTACTCTTCAATAATTATTCTGCACCAAGTTAAGGTGGAAGTACAGAGCAAATATGTAACGCGGAAAGAATTTTATTTCATAAAAGATTTTACACAGACTTATTAGAGCAAGGGAGAATCCGGTTCACTTGAAAAGACTTGTCATAAATACGCATTTTAATTAATGCAGAGCTAAATTCATAAAGCGAAACATATGACGTTGGAATTTTATTTATCAACTTAGGAATTTTGCTTATCCGCTGTTTTAAGCTGAAAAATACGGCATATTAAGCATACCAATTTGAAAACATTTACATATGTATGTACATAGATTTACACGTACATACATTCCTGAATCAAAGCTATTTCGCTCGTGAATAAAACTGAATGCGGCATTACATAGCGCACATTTCTTCTCTCGTAATTCTGTGCTGAAATAATTTGATGTCTTCGCTTTGGTTCTCATAGGAAAAACATTTACCACGTTTCTTGGTATAATACACGTATTATATATAAAATTATTTTCAGATGATGGAAGATTAAAGAAAAATAGTACTCCTTCAGACCTACTATTCGTAATATAACTACAATAACCTTCCTCTAAATATTAATTCAATGATTGTAATGTGTAAGTGCTGATTACTAATATTAATTCACTCATGCAAGATGACACTCACCGATGGGATTGAAACTTTAGCAGATTTGCAGGAGCCACCGAGTGTTGCAAGACATGGCTTTTCGTTTCTGCGGAACCTCACGTTTAGGACTTGAAAGTTTCTCTTGAAATTTCAGGGATTCTTCTTATACCAGACACTTTTCTCATGTGGATCCGTCTTCATCCTTATTGCTTCTTTATTCTACTGTTGATGTTAAAATTATCTCCTCATTGTTTCTCACATCTCATTGTGTAATTTCATTGTTGGTTGTATCGGTTTGAAAAGCGTCATTACAAATATACGTAATCTCACATATTTCTCCGTTATCATTGACTTGATGGAATTCGGTCTTGAGCATGCTACACATCCAACAATCTACCCGTTGTAAGTAGTCTAACGAAGTAGAATCCTTATTTTACAATTTTTTTAAGTAGTATATTCGCATTGGGATATTTCTATTGTGTAAACCGCGATGTTTCGGCATGCCATGCGCCTTAATAGCAAATAAACTTTCGTCAAGCAGGGCGGAATATTGTGGACAGATTCAGTAGCGATTTGCAGTAATGCTATCATCTTTTGACTGAAGGATAGGCTACAATTTCAATTGCATTTGTATATCGAGTTAGAAGGGCATCTTCAGCTATCAAGAAATCGTGAAGCCATTTAAAACAAGAACTCACTGTAACATTGATGGGAACATTTGGACTCTTTAGATGTTCTAGATTTATTTGCCCTGAACTGTTGAGATGAGTACGGGGGTCACTGAGATAAAGCATGAAAGTAAAGTTTACTCACTTTGCCACCCGATGCGGTCGTTTCGCTTTCAGGATTATAGACTTGATAAATTTAATGATTAAAATTGCTTACTGGAATAGCCCGACGACCATTGGGTCAACCAATGAGTTTGGAAACGGATCATTCGCCAATCATCAACGTTTTTTGAAATTGTCTAGCTATGTGAAAATTGCTTCAAAATCGTGTCATCCAGTTATTTATCGAGGATCATGTAAAATGCTTCGGTGTCTGGTTTCAGATGCAATTTTCCTTCTCGGAAACAACTAACTCCTGATGAGACGTATACAATACTTCCATTGCACTTTGCCCTTCTTTAAACTTGTTTAAAATCTCACCTTTATCTAAAAGCGGCAACGTTATATGCTTTCGCTTTACTATAAATGAACTAAAGACTTGTTTACACGAATCAAGTAACTGTATTACAGCTTCATCTATTGCGTAAAGTGAATCTGTAATCGTGTCTGCAAATTATGTTGTGGTGCGAAATTTTTAAAAATTAATTTTACAAATCATCTCTTGAAGGAATTAAAAGAAGCCTTAGATAAAAAGACAGAAATTCTGAGAAGATATGATGTCGGAATTGGTTTACCTTCCTTATTGGCCAAGTCCATCAGAAGTGGCCAACGGGTAAAAGTTTCATCAGAGGAAACAAAAAAATAGCAAGTCAGATGAGATTAATTTAAAGAAGCAAATACCAGGTAATTTAGTACTACGTTTTAAAATAAAGTAATCTGGCAACGCCTATTTATGAGAAAAATTCAAGTTGTAAGAAGGCAATAAAACGAGCAATAAATATGGAAGCACCTGAAATTAATTTCCAGCTGAAGGTGTTTCATTAATTAAAATTATATTAAATAACCATTTTAAGGTCAATCAAAGTCAGAGGTCATCCGATTTTGAAAAAAAAAATAGATAAATTAAGTTGCATACACTGTAGTTACACGGGGACGTTGCCAGAGATGATTTTGAGAGTAACCTGTTCCATTTACAAGTTATTAATGAAAAACCGTTAAGAATTAAACTACAAATAAACCAAATTAATCTCGAAATGGAAACTGAAAACGGCTCCGCAATGTCGGTAATATCTGAAAGAGATTACTCAAACTATTTTGAAAATATGAAATTATGCAAAACTAAACAATGTGGATACTAAAACAAAAATATCCAAGTTAATTACCAACTTCACCAAAAAAGATTAAGACAGATCAAAATATCTGGTAATGTATCAGAATGAAAGCTTTATTAGGATTAGTAAATGATGTAAAGTTTATTGAGAATATTTCTACAAAATCGCATTAATTTTATAAATTAGAACGAAAAAAACATTAAATTTAAATGGGCTTTAAAACGGCAAAAGGATTTCGTATTAATTAAATCTGAGTTATTACTAAGAGGTTCTAGTATATTACAGTCATCAATTACCCATAGTGTTAGCATGTGATGCGAGCGCTTATGGAATAGAAGCAGTTCTTTCGCATGAATATCCTTCAGGAAAACTGCATCCTGTTGCATTTACGTCGCGCACATTTAATTCGTCTGAGAAACATTAGAGTCGTATAAAAAAGAGGCTTTTTAGCGATTATATTTAGCGTCAAACAGTTTTCAAACTTGTGTGTTAGAAAATTTATTTTGTTAACGGATCATAAGTTTTTCAAAGTATTTTTGCTAGTAAGAAAGGAATACCAATATTTTCTGGACTGATTGCTTGCAAAGATGGAGCTGAATTCAGCGCATTTCAACGATATTAAATATATACAGTTCACTAAAAATTGTATTGCTATTTTGTGACAATGGATCTGATCATTTATTTTACGTTTAGGAAAATTTTCCGTTTGATAGTGAGATGCTCACTTTAGAAAAAAAAAAACAAATAAAATTTATAGATTGTGTTTATACGGGTGGCTCCCTCAAATTGAGTGAAAATTGAAATAATCCCTGAAAATCCTAAAATAATTTATAGAAAAAACACCTTCATTTAGTTTCTGGTTACTTATCAGCGATCGCTGAGCATTCGTTACTGCAGCAAGAACCTATAAATTTATCAAACACATAGATTATCGATACCACATTACATTACTTCTACGACTCGTGAACCTATTTATATGCACAAACAAAAAGAAGACTTCAAACAAAAAGAAGAAGCTCTACGGATCAACAATATCCTGTTTTAAGAAACACAAATACGGTGACACGCTACACAGACGCAATCAGCGGACATCCAATCACCTCTGTCTGCTCAGCACAACCAGCACTACCCCAGTAGAAACATTATTCCTCATACGACTAAGTTAACCACTAACATCGTCTTGAAGATGCGTTTGACGAAACGTCGATCTGCACGAACTAAAGACCGCGATTTACAAGTCCGGGAATACGTATTCATTACTTCGTTCGATAGAACAACAAATGAATGTGACATGTAAACGAAATTTCCCCTAAGAAGCGGGTTTTTTCTTTATTGGTGAATCATGTTAATAATTTATTTTCATCAATATTGCTCGCATTACCGAAATGCTTGTCGAGTTAATTAAATGAGTATTTTAACTGAAGCTTGTTCGGATTGCTGCAGCCCGGATTACAGAGGTTACAATGTATCTATTATACTCGGTATTAATACAATTAACAGTACAATGGGATAAAGAAGGGTAAGCATCGCTACATCGCGTCAGTTAAATTATACCAGCACAGTAAATAATTATTATTTGCGCTAACATCGTAAACGGCATACGGATATTTCACAAGAAAGTACATTTAAAAGAAATATGTGCTACTCTTGGCAATGCGGTTACACTTATTTGACTCCTTTTTAACAGCTTTTTCCAATTACAGGGGGCATCGCCTGCCCATTAAGGAAAAATTGAGGCGATTGCTTTCTTAGCTATGTTTCGGCTGTTCTCCTAAAAGCTTTACGAGTATAGTAACACAATAGACATTAAAACTTTTTTATATTCCACCTAAACTAAACTTGATACTCCCAAAATATTTTTTGTGCTTACATTTAAAGTACTTATGTGTACGTGTACACTAAGCTTTTTTGGTGAATGTTTTTAATTGTAGTGTTACCATAATATTTAGTAAACATATCGGTTACCGATCGTTACACATGTACCGTACATTTGTTATGTATAAAGAAAAACTGTTATTAATGTTATTTAAACAATTATTTTTACTAATTTCCAACATCTCAAAGAAATCGTTTCGGTGTTCGTATGACGTGTCCTGTTAGATAAATTTGGGCGAATAGGCGAGTTGAGAAAGCGATAGAATAAGTAGCTTCCCAGATCACCGGATCTGATCCCTTTTGGATTACATCTAAGAAGGATCCTTCGAAAGTAAGATATACAATGGTAAAAAGTAAATACAGAACGAATTGAAATAGAAATTCGTCAAAATTACTCCGGAAGCTATGGGAAATGAAGAGAACTGCATATTAATTATTTTTACACCCGGGAGAGGTTACATATTACATTCGTTTCCAGATTTCAGATTAAAATATGAGGATTACTTAGTATTAACATTTTTGATCGTCATATCCTCATTACTGCTCTCTTGGATCAATATGCCATATGCCAATGCAGTTATTAAAAATAGAATTTAAAATTAAATTTGACATATAAAGTAGATAAATCAATAAACTGTATATTTCACATACATTTTTGTTCTAAAACGGTATTTCATTAATCGAGTGGCACTAAAATGTTGCTGGCAATTTTTTAATCAACTTCCTCCATCCAAAATAGACGTCCGTATGGTTAGATAACATTTTAAATTTATACCAAGCAATTTAAAATAGAAAGTATCTGTAGGTACAGCAATAGGACTTCTTTCATTCATTTGAAAAGAAAGAACAACCATTGTTAAAGGAAATGTTAGAGAATTTCTTTATGAAAAGATGGATAACTTCAATTAAATTCACTTTTTGGTTTAAGAGTGATGATAGAATGTACCAAATTATAATTTATATATCTTCCAGAAGGTGTGAGTTTTTTATAGCAAACTAATGTGATGTTGTTAGACTCTATAAAGTTCATGTCAAGAAAGGACATTGCCCTGTTTACATATTTTTCCACAGTAAATTGTATATAAGTATCAATTCGATAATAAAAATTTGCATAAATTTTCTGAAATAAATGATAAGACCAACACAAAGCACCGCTCAAGTAGTAGAATTAATATGACTAAACGTATAAAGTAATCCATGAGAGTCTATGCTACGTATTTTAATACTGCAAAAATTTTAACATCTACGAACAGCTAGATCTCGTTTGTTTCTTGGAATGATCAACATTAATATAAGGACTTATCAACATTTATTCATATTGGTTTTATTTCGACAGAGATAAACGTTTAAACAATAGATAGAGCTGTATTTTGATTTCGTACTTCCGTGTTTATTTTTATTTTTATTTAATCGTGTTGGCCATATCTAATATACTCCTTTTTCGAATATAAGTGATTTAAAGCGTGAAAAACATAAGTTTTGGTATATTGCCACCACAACCCATCAAATTCTCCTTTCGATTGAAGCTCCAATTGACCCAAGTAGAAGAGTAGATCGACAAAATTGCAGGTATCGGGACAAGAGAATCTCTACTGGATCATTGAAGCACCCTCGTAAAGTTAATGTGTGGACAGGGTTACTTTACAGTAGTGTCATTGGTCCTTTTTCCTTTAACGAAACCCTCACCGGGCAGTGATATCTAGATTTCTGAAGGATGCCCTTTTATAAATAAAAATGATCTTAGATCTTAGGGATAGTTATTTTCAGTAAAAACTGTTCCTGTTCACGCCTTGTTCGCGTGTTTTTAACATTTGCTTTCCTGTCTGGGCGACCCTCTACGTTCTCAATTCTTATGCTCCTCTACGTTTTCTATTGGAGTATTTAAAACCAAAAATCGATGACAATACCTCACAAAATCCAAAAGATTTGAAAAGTAGAATTAGGTTGAAATTAGCCGAATTGGTCTTAACGCCATTCGCAATGCACGAAATGAATATACCCATGGATTGGCTTGTTGTCAAGAGTCGGATGAATGTCATGTTGAATAGCTGATTTAAACGAATTAGCTTTGCTTTTTGTTGGTGTTACCATTTTAACAGGTAAACAGCCGATCAAGATAAAAAGATCGAGTGAGTTACTATTCAAAGGAAAATAGGTGTCGCAATTACTTGAAGAACAAAAATGGGGGAAACTTGAAATAGATGTAAAAATATTTATTTTTGAAGAATAAACCTGATCTGTTCGAGCATTCCATAATTTTGCTGCGCGCTCTAGCAATCTATATAAAAGTACAGACTTCCTCATACGTCGATCGAACGTCTCGTATGCATTTCATTGTATTTTCAAATTCAGAAGCTTGGTTATTTGGTAATTGTAAGCTGCAGATTATCACCGATGAAGTTTTTAAATAAAGTAAAATATTGGTTGAAGCCTTTTTTTAATTTTAGGCGTCATCCCGACAGTAAACTTAGAAGTATGTTGATTTGGTTAAAACATTTACAAGCCTTGCGAATTAATTAAAATATTTCAAATGTTTTGTAACCTTTAAATAGTATCAACGTATACTGAACAATTATCCGTATGCTTTAGTATATTAATGACTGGAATAAAAATATCGGTAAGGGAGATTTAATCAACTAGACTGTGTATTTAAAACTATATATTAATACGGATTTATTGTCAAATAAATCATACAAATGGAAACAACATTTATTACTAATTTGGCTTATTTTTAATAAGTACTACAGCGTTTAAATTAAACATTTTGACCCTGTTGCACCGAAACACTCTATCGAAATATCATAATGATCTATACGCAAATAAAACAAAAATAAAAGAATGTTTGTAACAATAATGTGCAATAACGCAAAGCCTGGCTACAACCATTTAGATAAATTTTTAGATAGTTTCTTAATTAACTTTACTTAACATTGGATAAAATTTCAGACGTTGTATCTGAATTAAAGTTCACCACGTTTACTAATTCGGATGTAATATCAAACTCATTTTTAAGAGACGCTAATAGATTTATATTGACTCCTCTGATTCTAATATTTCTTGTAAGTTTCGTTTTCATTGCTACTGTTCTTCGTGAAAATCTATAAATTACACATATCAACCCATTATTCAACAATAGTAATTTCAACATTTTGTCAAACTGACGATCGATTGATTTGTTGTCTACTTTTTTACACTACTAACAATTGTGAAGGAACTATAGAGTAAACGTTTGGTGGATTTTTTAACAACTACCGATTTATAGGGTTGATTTCAGCGCGGTTTTGTACCAACCATGAAGAAGGGTATCGGTGTAGTATTAATAAATTTCAGTTATTCCTTACTTTTAGAGAAATTATCAAGATACTGGACCTGAAGACCTGTGCTTTTGCTGAGGTACTTGAAAGGTTGATACCGATGCATCTCCTACGCTTCTACGAACTTTTTCTTTCCACTTCTACAGCACAGATTCCCAGGCAGGTCTACCATAACAGTGAGAATTTCAAAGTCTGCTGCCTCCATCATCTATCATTCAATACTGAAAATATATCTGTAGCGATAATCGAGGTATCTATTTAACTGCTACAATTTGGCAAATTGGTGATATGAGGACCGGCTCCTAATTATTAAGTACCAAGTGGCAGATTTTTATAGTGGATCGCGTCATAATTTGTATGTTGGAGAATAGTTAGCTCTGCTTTACCTGTTGATTGTAACAAAGCCGTGAAGGTGCCGTCTACACACTAAAGGCACCTGAGGTTATGACATGCTTCATATCCTATGAAAATCATTAATTATTTATATTTACTCTTAATTATTTTTGAATGTGATACAGTTTTGCATTGCATGCATAAAAAATTATATACGTATTTTATATTTATATATTATATATTTATGTATTTATATATATCATATATATATAATATTTATCACTACGTTTAATAATTATACTTTATAATTTATTCGTACATCAATATTATCTACAAATAATGCGAGATTGATCAACGTCTTTTGACATCGACATAATATTTGATTGGCTCCTGTTATAGGATTTTGTCTAAATAGAAGTGATCATTCACTGTAGTTGTTAGATGTCATTTCATTGACTGGTGGATGCTGTCGGGACACCTGAGTCCTGCAAAGCTCTTCTGTCCCGTTTGACGACTCCTCAGCGCAACTCATTTTACCGGGAAATATTTTCCTTTTTGCTAAAAATTATCCCTGGATATAACGTACTATATATCACCAATTGTGTCGGATATATTATTATATATAACACCCTTCAATCAGGTTGAAAATAATGTAATATCAATACCTAAATTACTTTGAATAAATACTAGAACATAGAACTTTGATAGTTTATTTTAACAATAAAAACAATTTATGCGAAATTATTTATTACATCGCTCAGCATCTTACTGCTTTTAAGGTATAGGTTCACTTGCAACAAACAATCTAATTAAGCATGTTTAATTTTGGATGTATTCTTATTCAGAATCAATCATTTTCAAATAAAGATAATCTCTAACCACTAAACTTTTATAAAGCAATTGGTCTTAAATCGCCGCTATTTGCGAAGCGAAAAAAGAACCCTGCAAGGGAGAATAATAAATCAATAAATCCCTTCAGTAATAACATTACATTTTTTTTCATTTCAAGCATCAAAAGGTCTTAATTGCGAAAGATTGTTTCTGTAATTGAATTAGTTTTAGCACTTGCAAGATCTCGCACTTTTTGGCGTTAGTTACCTAATGAAACTTGATTAATACTCACAAATATATTACGTAATAATAGCAATAACAATGAGGGAAAAATATTACAAAAATACGAATTCTATTCGCACATATTAATGGTACATTCTAAAATTTTTTGAATTATATTACAGTCTCTTCTTACTTTTGTATCTCTGAGATAACACGGTGTACAAATACATTTACATTTAACGTCACTCACGAAATGCGATAGAAGCACCGCAAATGTTACACTTGTCGTCTGACTGCTTTAGAAATAATTTGATTTTTGCGCAGCGTGCAGCAAATTTTCGTAAGGGGTTATTTTTTGTTAAGCTATACAGTTAAGGTATATACAGTGCCGACTATTATATTCTGAACAGCAGATAGATAATAATAGCATTGTATTACACGGTTATAATACAGCCTGTACTGTTAAGCAAAATTGTTGATTAAATTCACTAAATTTCAAGCAATTTGTTTTTCAGAGAAATGTTCGGATAGGTAAGTTTTATCTTAAAAAGAGCAAATTTTTGTATTAATTTAAAATTGTCTCCATCTCTGGTTTTCAAGTAATGATATCATTGACAATTTTTTTAAATAACAACTCCTAAATTTTTCTTTATTACGATAGATCATTTACTTACACATTTTGAAGTTTTTAACCAATGGAAAATATTTTATCAATAATAAAAAGTAAAATTAAATGCTTGACAATAACCAAATATATCGACACATATAGATGATATATAGGTCACACCATTGGTGCTCGCTTACCGACGCCCCTTGCAGATGCTTAAAATCTCGCTAATACGAAGTGCTCAAGTGCAGCATCTTACTGAAACCAAATATCGCCATTTGATAAGCTAAACTCATCTTGAATTAGAAAAATTTCAGCAAGTGCAAGTACATCTTTGAAAAAATCTAGACAGTTTCGTCAAAGAAAAGGGACCCAGGATTCTCTGTCAACTGTCTCTACCCACACGTAAACTTTGCAAGAATTTTTTATGTATCCTTCATTAATCCAGTAAAGGTTTTCGCTACTCCAGTGGGCGCAATTTTTTCGATTCATTCATTTAGACGAAATGAAGCTTTTTCTGAAGAGGGAATTTGGCGAATCAAGCAAATGAACAAGTTATTACTTTATTGACTTCTTATGATCGTTTTAGTTAGCTTTGGTTTTTATTTTGTAGAGATGGTGTTCTTTATGCTTTCAATACTTGTAATATTGATCTCTGGCAAACGTTGTCTGCTGCAATTGATCGAGACTCACCATGAGGGTTCTCACCTACATTTTACAAAGTATCAGGTTCTATGCTATCACTCACTTTCTTAAGACGCCTGATGACGTTCTGATTTCTTTCTTTACATCCGACAAGAATTAACATTTCTATACACCGGGCTTCCTTTTGTTAAAAATAACTAATTTAGAATTATATTAATTTTTTGCCTAATTCTTATGGATTTTTGCATATTGTACATGTTAGAATATAGAGACTAAAGAATAAATTAAAGGCCTTTTGTTCATTAAAAAATGAACCAAAACTGCAAAAATTATGTACGTAATGTTACTGTAATAATGCAGGAAACTACAGGCACAAAATGATCTTTCTTTCACATTTCGATATTTCATTTATTGAAGTTTTGTTAACATATCCTGAAACAGGTCAATTTCTATTTTTTTGACGTAAATCTGCTTCAAATCCCATTAGCCTCTTTTTCCAAAGAGAATATTAAACGGTATTTGGGGTCAAGCGCTACCTCGAATAAGAGCTTTTTCGATATCGTGCTTGTATATTACTGTCGTATATTTTTAATATCGAGCATTTGGAAAAAAGGAGCATTTGCATTTTGCCTTTGGTTTGACATTTGGCCGTATGTTTGTTCTATCTCGTTTATTTTTCCTTTATTCACTATACACACTACACATAAAGGCGAAAATGGTATGCAGACAAAAGTATTTATTGTTGCTTGTTGTGAAGGTCTTATATAAATGTTTCTGTTTTTTTTTTTTGTAACTAACGAAATTTTCATAAAATAGTATCCGGACAAGTTTTATCACGGTATTCTTAATATTAAGCCTAAATAATACCATCGTTTAAATCTATGTAGCACTCCTTCTTTCTTAAATATATTCTTAATAGTTCCATTTAAGAGGATGTGCTACGTATGAAACCGCTGGACACCTGTATGCCAGGTAAGCAATTTTCGATTTGCTCAATGGCGGTTTTCAAAAGAATTGAATGGTGCGATTAAAGGAGATTAACCAAAACATTGAATAGCCTCATTGCCGTATTCATAGACAAATGTAAATTTTAGCCAGCTGACATCATTTTGAGAGAATTCAATGTTCGAAGATGAGCGTGAATATTTTGGTTATATGAGCAGCTTTTTATCGCAATATGGAATTCAACTTAACGGAAATAATAAACCGAATACATATGAAGATATGTCTGGATCGAACAACTGGAAAAAGAAAGCTCATTGATTTATCTGTCTTTAAAGTTATACTATCTTTAAAGTTTACCCTTCAATTGGCTTTCGAATCGGCATGAAGATAGGTACATGAACAGAGTAAATACAAAACTTGATTTAAGGCTCAAACTTTCGGACATCTAACCAAATTTCGAAATTCTTTCTTTTACTTAATAAAGACAAATATCCTGCCGGAGCTTTTCAACTTTAACAAAACAACAATTGGCATCCGTTGATACTAAAAATAAATTCGTTTTGTTTTCAACTTCACTAGCGTAAATGTTGTGCCTTTTTAATCTTTATTTTGTATTCACTTGCTTTTTAGCTTGAGCTATGATATTGCCTTTTATTGAAAAAGGAGATATTTCTATGCACTATGACAACTTCTAAATATATTGAATATATACATGCTACCCCAAACATTGCTAATTAAATTTTAATCTCAATCTTCTGTATAGCGCCTGCACAATACCTTGCCAAATTGTTACGGGGAGTTCGATACATGACACATTTTCCAATCTAATAGCCAATGCAGCGTACCAAACGCCTATATATGTGAACTGCACCAACGTTAATATTTATTACAAAGTAGTTTTGTAAACTGAAAAAGAAAAGTACTGGCTTGTATAATACTGTAGATTTAGTTCTATGCGCGAAGTTTAAAACAAAAAAGCTTGGCATAGAGTGAATAGATATCATAGAATGTTAAAGTACGTATTTCTGTACATTACATAGTTTCTAATATTTGCAGATCTCAAATATTGCTTTTAAAACAGAAGCTGCAAGTGCATCATTACTCTGAATATGGGTCAAGCGAAAATAACCATTTCTAAGTTTTACAATTGTATGCAATACATAAAGCGGACAAAAACTCTGTAGCGGTGGTTTAATTCTAAGAAATTAAACAGGAGGGAAAAAATAATATCTCCGTGAATAAATTAAAAATATTTCAACGTCTCTGGCAAACTATAATGTGTGTCCTACTTTGTTATACGTATGACTGAATGCCACTTAAAAGCGTTAAAATAACCGTTTTCTCATATATCTCAATTTTAATCGCTTCCGCAGCAAGTTTGATTTTACAAAGTAAAAGCGGCGACGTACGCAGATTATAGGCATGCGACATTACCCTCGTAGCACAATGTTGCAATTCTAATTTGAGTATAGCCAAATCTTAAGAGGCAACTCAAGCACAACGGAATTTATATACATATATGAAATTGTTAGCTCTCCCTCGAAAAACTCTTATTCTGTGACGAATTGAAGGATGTCTCTACGTAGTAGGTTATTACACATGAATGAGAAAGAATTCACTTTGTACTGAATGCATTCTAACTGCGGTACAAGTATCCCATTACTTTGTATCGAATCGTCCAAGGTGTAGTTTTTAGAATCTATACATTACATCGGATAAGGATTCTCGAAGTTCAATACAGCGATCTCGTAATAATGTAATAAAGCTAGCGAGATACTCAAATGGGAAGGGATTTGCATCTTCGCGAGAAATTTAAAGAAAAAGTTGTGGATAATTATAGTCTTAGCAAGATGATTTAGTAAAGTTGCGAATATGAGCTGACTTGTTGGGTTCCAATGAGAATCATGCTCTTATAAAAGACGCTTGTAACAATGCGTACAAAAGTAAAAAAAGGTAAACTGTAATAAGTGAAAGAAAGAACCGAACAAAATAAAATATTAACAAATTGAAGATACTTTTAAGGATGTTCTAAAGGTCCTCTGTTATGATCGATACCTAAATTACAGGTTTTCAAAACAGAATTCGTTGCTTTTCTAAGGGAACGGTTATTAATTCCTTCAAAAGCTTCTCCTAATAGCCTGTTTAGCATCCTCCACCGTTTGATACGATCTTCGATACGGCTTGTTTTTTTACCGCCTTCCATGCATAAAAACCTAAAACAGAGATATGAGGGGATCGAGGTTGCCATGCAACGTGTGCACTTCTCCTCTCAATGAGTTTGCGAAGTTTTCATATAACTTTGTACTGCTAGCTGATTTTATAATGGTACTCCATCATGTTGAGACCACTGCAATATACTACGTGTTTCCAACTTTAATTCGTGCATAACATATTTTGGAATCCGCTCAGTAAAGAACGATTAAATTGGTTACTGATTAACATTCCGTTAAAAATGTTCAGGTATTCGTGATGGTATTATTGAATATACTACAATTTGGAAAACTCGTTTCGTCTACCCCTGAAGATACCTGAGGACCACCTAGGACATATACAGTTCATGAAATCGTAGAAAAACATTTTTTCTTTTAATATGAAATTAGCTAGAGAAAAGCAGTTTGCTTGTTCTGAAGTCCTGAAGCAGATTTTACCTTTAATAACCTCCTCTATCAATAAACATAGAACAATTAAGCAAGAAATAAAGATTAAAGTGTTAATGATGATCGGTTACGGCGACAGAGTCTGATCACAACAAGAAGTGTTTCAGATTTTTGGCCGTAAGTATCCAAATCAGCTCATAAATCAGTCTTCCGTTAGAGGAATTCAAAACAAATGTAGAGAACACTTAAACTTTTAGAACATTTAAAGAATCTTCCAAAAAGTGGACGTCCGATGGCATTAAATAAAGATGCACAACTTGACGTGCTTTTAGAAATTGAAAATAATTCGTATTCAACTAGTAGAGCTACAATTGGTTCACAAGTTAACAGAAGATGACTTTGATTATAGACAAGAATTCTGTAAACAAATGATGGTAAGTTAAAGAGTCGCGAGCCAACGTTTTCCCAAATTTTTTTTTAACGAAATGGTCAATGGACAAAATGGTAGATATTGTGCCAGAGAAAATCTTTAGTGGATACAAGAAATTTATACTTAGTACTCTCATAAAGTTAATGTATGAGCAGGAATTATTGGCGACCAAATTGTAGGCCCATTCCTTTTTGCAAATAATTTAACTGGAAAGAGACACCTGCAATTCTTATAATTGCATTGTAAACAATCCTGACTTACAAAACAATAACGTTTGCTCACAACATGATAATGTTCCGCCTCATTATGCAAATAATGTTTTACGCTATTTGGACCAAGTACTTCCAGAAAGATGGACTGGAAGGAGAGGTCCGATGGATGGCTGGCTAAGTCTCCCGATTTGAAGCTTTTAGACTTCTTTCTGTGGGTTCGCGTCGTTATTTTGAACATCTAGTATAGCGAAGTAAAAACTGTTATTTCTTATTAATTATTTTTGTAATTAACTTTATTGTTTAACTTTATTGTTATACAAGTTTTCTTCAAGTTCTCTCAATTTTTGTGTAACAATATTGACAATTTTAAACCGTTGGAAACTAAAATTAATAATAATAAACATTTGATAACGTCATGGTTTTAAAAGCAAATGACGGAACAAGATGACAACGATATAGTATAACGTGAAATAATTGAAATCGCTATACCCCTTCGAGAATTTTTCAAGAAAATGAATATTAACAAAGGCAGTGAATTAATCCGATACTTTCCTCCCACACTGTATATGGAAGACACGACCAACAAAATAATATTGCTTCTTTAGTGGAACGCCCTGTATATTTTAAAATATTCAAAGTGTAAAAAAGAAGACCTATGGTACATATCTAACTTACCTCAATCATAGCAAATAAATATTTAAATTTTGTATTTTGACGAACACTGGCTAAAATTTAGTGAAGAAATGTTTTTAAAAATTGTCAGGTATGCACTATTCTTTTATTAAGAATTTTGTGTACGAGTAAAAATAAGATATCAGTTTGAGAGCTTTCCAAATATTGAAAAGGAAAATGTTGAAATTGAAATTGAATGTAGCCCAACGAAGGCTTATAGTCTTAAATATCTATCGTCCACTGCTAAGTAACATACCTTTTTGAAAGATGGCGCCGCTGCTAACAGGCGATTTTAACATAAATTTTATGAGTCAGACAGATACAAATGTAAAAAGTCTTTTTGACGTTATGGGATGCTTTAGTTTACAGTAAGCCAAAAGGAATCACTACTCAATCTTCGACGCAAATTGATAATGTTTGTACAAATGGCAACAAATTCAAAGCAAGACTCTTAACGACAGCACGGTTAGATCATCAAGGTAAAATTTAAAAATTTTAAGAGACTAATTTATAAATCTATAAATAAATAATAGAAAGAAAAAGATTTTTTGCAAAAGTTAATCGGATAGTCTAAGATGTTTGATATGGAAACAAATTAAAGATAAGAGATACATGCAAATTGGATTTAAAATGAAATGTGCAACGTCAGCTATACGAAGAACTTTTGAAGGAAAAGGTGTCCAAAAGTGAATGTTATCCCTGCTGTAATAAATTTTTATTCTGCGTACATAATAAACTAAAATGATAAAATTATTGTTCTGCAAAAATAGAAAATAATACATGACACTGATAACATCGAAGCAATATGAATCGAAGTAGTAAAAAGAAAAATATAAGTAAGTCTTAAGTAAGTGAGTAGCGCATTTTGTTCCCGGAAAATCTCTAATAAATTATCACAATTTTTAAGAAATCACATAAACTAGGTAATACCAGGACAATACAATTACTCGCCCCGAATACTAACGAATAACGGTGTTAACGTTAGCAACTTGTAAGTTCGTACACCTCATAAAATTAAATATAAATGATTGTTGCATGACGTAACTTTTTCAGAGCGCTGCTGTGTACCCATCAACTATTATAGGACTTCGCAACACAAAATTAAATATTCTAGGCGAGAAAATGAGTGAAATTCTTGCTTTGTTTTAATGATAAGTATAAATCACATTGATGTCCAGCAAGATATATCGCTCCTAGATTTTCCACTCGGCCTTATTTCTTACGTAGGAAAACAGATGTGAGAGAAGTGTACACGGTCGAAGTACATTTCGGTTGTCCGCAATGTTACAACGCTATTAGATAACGCTTCCTGCTAATTGCATCGTATACGAAATTTTATGTTTCGCAACTTAACAAGTTTTATTTAATTGTACGCACATCGGTCAGTAATCGCGCATTAGAGTCCGTCCCGGAGGATGACCACCCCCTACTTTCTACATGAATATGCATGCAACAACCACACATATGGAGTGATGTATCACCTACAAGCACATGCCACTTCCTGACCACTATCATCAATTACCGGTCTAGATGAACATGTAACTTTGGTAACATGCATGAAAGGTCCACCATAAACATGGACGTCAAACGCATTCGATGGTGTAACGCGACATTGAACCGATGGAAGAGGCAGCGGAGGGACTTTAGGTGGGTGTCCGGGTGGCAGTTGCGACCAAAACGGGGGTGCAAACTGGAAACGGAAAGCAGCAGACTCGATTGTATAACCCATTTCGACCGCCTACCCACCTACTTCTCTTTGCCCATTTTACCGTTCAACCAAGATATACTTGCTAATTGATGAGCGCGGTGCCTAGCAGCTTTAATCATCAATCAAACTCGACTGTTCGTGACGGTCCTGTGACAAGACTGGCTAATATCAGTTAGAAGGAAACATAAGATTCCGTGAACATGCAGTGTTTCAATAAATCAGCATTAATTTTGTATATGTGTCCCGCCGAGTTAGACTACCTAAGTTGGACCAGCCGCCAACCGCTGCTGCTGCCATTGCGCTACATTCATCCTACTGAGATCTGGCTCATCGTAAACATCAAGCGCTCCAAAACAATAATGCGAAAGACCTAAAGTAAATTCCTTCCGCATTCGTGAACTCTCTAGATTTAATTATTCATATTAACGCATTTCGTAAGGTGTATTTCGTCTTGCGCGCTCCTAAATAAAATTTAAGATACGACGATTCTTACGAAGCTACCACGTCAATAGAATAATAATAATATTAAAGTTTATCACAAAATTGTACATTTACGCATAGTTGTACGTTACATTTTTTTTAACGATTCCAGTTCCGATCAATTTAAATGTGATATTGTTAGTAACAAACTTTTTTTAAATATAATAACGTTACGTGCGAAATGTAAAACTTGCAATTATGGTAAAATTGCATAAAAAATTAATAAATAATTGTGCAGTAGTATAAATAGCAACTGATATAATTATACTAGGTTATAGAGAGACTCTTTTAGAAAACTTTTCAGCCCCTCAACTTTTAATAAAATGTTGTTCTTGTCCGAACCAAAATCAAATAACTTTCAATTGCAGAAGATCAAGTGATCAAGCGATCTAAAATGAATCAATATCCAATGTTTACATCTTAATATGCATATACTTTGGCAATTATTTCAATCATTTTTTCTCATCTTACCTTCTCTCTAAATGCACAAACAAAGGTTATTTTATAAATAGAAAATAATTCTTGTTCAAGATTAACGGATCCTCTCGGATCGAGATGTTAATTGTATGGCTACTGAGAAATCATGCGGTGGAACGCTTTTAACCCTAAAGATTGAATGCACAAAAATGCATTCCATCTTCTAGGCCTAAATCCAGTCGAGCGTTAGCGGTACTCGAGAATTCGCGAAAACTCAACTAAAACAGAGAATGTTGCAGAATTGGTGGCTACATTGGTCCGTACATGCCTGTAAGGCGCCCCGGTTTATCGGCCAAGACTGTAGCCCAACAAGCTATTATCAAGTTATTTATGTAGCATCCTATGTCAATAGAATCAATAGAATCACCACATAAACCAATGATTTTTTTTCATCTGCCATGTTAGTAGATTCTCCATTCCATTGCAACTTTTACAAACTATATGTAGCCCTAAGAAGTCTTCCTCGTTTTGAATACTTTCTCCCCATTTTACTTAGTATTACCATTTTTTTTTCTTACACGAGAACTATCATTATTCTGCTGTTAATACTAATATAGCTTTGCAATGTATACTTTAGTGGAAATCAGATATTTTCAATTTGATGACCCTACTGAATGCTCTGTATAAGTAATTAAATGAAGACCAGCGGTAGAGTAGCGTAATACATACTGACGAAATGAAGTGATACATGGCATGAATCAAACGCACTGCTAGAAGGGTTGTTATAATTCAATAATAGACCATTACAATTTTGAATGCAACGCATTATTAACTGATACATTAACAAGGCATTTAACAAACTATTTTGTTTTGAAAATATCAACGGCAATAACCTTGTTACTACTTATGTATTTTCTGTTTAACTATTTGCTGAAATAATTTATCTACATATATACACCATGTTCGCATAGTGCGTGGATGGGAGATGTTTCCTACTTTGAACAATTTTGAAAAGCTTTTAACTAAAAATTAGTCAAAGACGTGTGCTACAAATGAGCCTAAGGAAATTATTTTCGTTTTAGTTCGTAAAATATTTCGAGCCGATGAATTTAAAAATATCACATTGTATATTAATCAATCACGCAACACTTTTGGGCCCTGTCTTATGAAAGAGATTTGTTTAAACAAATAACAAAAAATTATTATCGCAATTATCGCTATATGTAATTTTGTTGCAAATATCGTCTGCTGGTATTAACAGTTATTAGACCGTCCAAGATACAACTATATGAAAAGGAAAGCAGCATCGGTACATTCGCCGTGATGGAGTGCATTGATTTGAAGCTAAGTGAGCACATAAGCGAGTTCGTCATTAACTCAAGTCCGTGCATCAAGGCTGTCCACTTTAGAACTTGTGTGAGTCTGCTATGATGAAGTCTTTGAAATGAACACGTCGTATCGCCAAGTGAATCCCTATTGATACCGAAGGGTCACAATACAGATCTGGTAGTAATCTTGGAACGGCACTAGCATGAAGTAAATGTCTTTTGTATAGTTAGGTCGTATAACGATCTTTTGTTTGTACTTATTTTTGCAACGAATGTGACCTACATAATATAAAATCCATTGGAATTTAATAAATAAATATCTTATCCTTTAGCTAATCATCCAGAGGAACAGGATCACCTTTTTGATTGCGATAACGCTCAAACTATTAAATTTTGAAAGTAATTACATTTTGCAGTAATTTAACGAATAGTTTAATCTTTTGGAAAATCCCGCATATCGGCCGTTTTCAATCTATTTCTTTTTCAACTGCTTCTACTAAGAACGTTTTGGGCATCTTCATTTTTGCGTTTTATTGTTTTTATAGTTTGATATTATAATCAGATTTCTCTTCCTCCTTCATAGTGTTTAAATTATTATTATCGTTGTTATTATCGTCACCGGGGCTAACATGAGACTTGTTGGTATGTTTGCGTTTCTAATTGCTCAATTGATGCATCACAACTTTAATTAACTCCTGGTTTATTAAACAACACATAAGTATCGGCAATGCGTTGTTTACCGTACTACGCCACAGTCCTTGCTACCATTATTCCTGGTTTATTATTACGATTATTATTAAGTTTTGGAGACATCATACAGGAATGACATACAACGATTGAATTCTACTTCCGAGTTTTCTCCTTTTTTATTTACTTATTTTTTTTATATATAAAATGTAAAGCCTTCTTTTCTTCTTCTCTACAATTGTTTGAATCAATATAATATTCAATAATAAAATTTTGAATTTTCGTTGGACACATTTCTCTAACGTTTCCTAAGCATAAAAACAATACAATACAACAATTCTGCAACACAAGTATTAAGAATTAGTTTGCTTTTTATGCACCTGTATTTTTCAAACAAATCGAATTCCTCCAAGGTTTTAATGGTTTAATATTGTGTAAGTTTCAAGTGATCCACTTGAATCCACAAAAATATTCGACTTCAATATGTTCATAATAATTAATTTACTTAAAATTATCAACAGTGACATCCAAACAACGCAGCACGTACACATTTTAGGACGGAATTTGAATTCTACGTAATCAACATAATCATCCCGTAGAAGCCGTTTAAAAATATAGTGAGAATAGAAGAAACTGTATATCTTTAAATGACTTTCCATTTTATAATTATACAGAAATCCTGGCTTAGCTGATAATTTATGATACAGATAATTACATGTAATATATTACGGCCACTGCCTGAGTGTAATACTAACATCCTTCTTCCGCATTTTATCTCTCTTCCTATAATCGCGGTATCGCTTTCATATTTTCACCTGCATGCATACTTCATATATTCGTTGCCCTTTAATTGTTTTACGATCGAAAGCATGCAGCCATGCATGAAACGTACCTAGCTTTTTTCTTTTGAATTTCGATGTAAATTTCTAGAAAGATGGTTATGCTACAACTTTGTTAATTACTGTGCAGGGATGTTACTATATTAATTTAAGCGTTATTACTTATTACAAGTTTGAGATCATTCCGCGGCAACCGGCATTCAATAATAACTGGTACGAAGTCAAACTTAATTATACTTAATCATTTGGATAACATCCACTGTATAGATTTTTCTATGTTACAAACTTAATTTACTCATACCGAGCTCGGAGTTGAAAATGTCGATTTTCAACGCAATTATTTAATAATTACATCTAATTTGAGTTTAAGGAGGAGAGACTTTTTATAAAATAGCTGCCTAGATGTATGATTATTATTTATTATTTACAAATTCGTATACACTAACAGCTTATTGCTTGCTTTAAGACACGTCACATTGCACATGCGCAGTCTTATTAGATAATTCAATAATCACAATGGATGCTTCTAATTCAGAATACGCATATATGTATAGCGAACCCTAAGCTTTACCAATGGAAAGAACTGGTAGATAAAATTGTACCCTTAGACGTAAGCTGAAATAGACGAACTCTAAGGAGCAACATTCAGCTTTTTATCACATGGCAGTTTTCTTATTTTCTTTGAGTCTCAGTAAGGCTCCTGAAAAGGGCAATTTAACCACTTACAATTACTACAATCTGTATATTTTAGCAGGTTACGGACCTAGAGGAGATCTTTTAGTTAATTTCAGTAATTACGAAATCTCTTTCGTATTTGTACTACGTAATAGGCATCGCACAAAAAGTTATATTAAGACTAAAATAAATATTATGGTGTTACATAACAATCGTTTCGGGGAAGTGCCGTTCAAATCCTAAAACTAGTATATATCCACCTTGGCTATGAAACAACAGGAGATCGCGACATTGAATCTCTATTGGGATGAACTTATAATTAGTGTTGTTAACTCTATAGTTGCTAACAGATTTATCATATTGGTCCTAGGTTTTATGATATATGTTTCTAATAACAAAAAATATCACTTCAAATACTAAGTGAAATGCCGTTTATATGATTTTCTATTGTGTTGGATTTAAAAATAATCACGTTACAGGTTCCAATAGTAGTCTTCATGCCTTTATGACTTCATGCCTTAATAGAATCGCTCGCCTTGTTCTTCATTAAATTCACGGAGGTTTTCCAGAAATTTATCCAAATGGTTATGTAGCGTGTGTAATTTAATGCTTATATTAGCACCAATTTTTAAAAAATTAGCCAGCATGTTTCGTATGACTTCTTCATAATGTCCTGCGTTATTATGAAGAAGTTATGTCCTGGGAGTTGTCTTAAGTACGGTACAAACAACAAAACAAAACAACAAAAGAGCACCAACAGAAGCTTCAGCATTGAACATTGCTCTTGGCAAATTCAAGTCTTTAATAAGCTTGCTAATTTAAGATCGCGGCCTTTAATTTTTCTAAACTTACTTTGGAGAACGATCTGCAAATATATTTATAACATTCCCTCTCTTTATGTGAGGCTTTAACAGATATTTTCATAAACCCCAGCTTTATGTAAAGTGGTGACAAAATGGTTTTATCCCTATCAAGCAAAAAATTATTTATAATGTTCGCTTTACCTACAATTAATTTTTGTGCGTGACCATTTCTTTTTCATGCAGCGATCTTGCTTTGCCCTACTATTCCACATGTTGATAAAACAGTGATACTTGATGTATCCACTTCGTCTGCCCAAGAGAGAAGTTTACCATCTTTAAATCAACGTAAACAGGCCAATTGACAGGCAATTAAGATGGATACATAGTGATTTCTATTATGCAATAAAACACTTTTTAAACTATCAACAGAGTACAGGTAAACTCACAATTCAGAAAAAACTGAGGCTGTGTAAGTTTATAGATTGATGCATTGTAAGAACAACGGAAACCTCTTTAAGTGCCAAATCGTTCGTTTTCTGGATGTAAAGCACTCTAAACGCAACACAACTCCGCTACCGCTTTCGAGCAGTCGCCCCTCACTCTCTCCCACTTTTTCTTCAAAAAATCGAAGTTTCTATTTGCTAGAAAAATACCTATCTCATAAGCCCGCAGAGACGAGAACACTTTCCGTGCGTTTGAAAATAGCGGTGACTAGACAGACTTGCATTTTGTCGACTCTCGAGGAAACCTGTAAGCAGCACGAACCCGTTCTCATGAGACGAATAGACGCGATTCTGTCTAGTCTCTCTTAATTTCGTGAAGAACAACTCGTTTCTGCAGACTTACTGTCACACACATATGTATTAAACCTACCCTATATTTTCTTCTTATTCGGAGAAGAAAATCATAGCAGTAAACCCAATATTAGAGCACATGGATACAGTCTAAAGTTAAGTGTTCAGAAATACATTAAAAACAATAACCAAAATATCCCGCTAATACAACAACTCATGGTATTGGTGAAATCACTTACGTTGAAAGCAATGTGATCAGTGGACTAGCCGGCATCATCAACGTTGTTCCTACCGTATTCTCTACCTTGAGGAGCGCTAAACAGAAAACTACTTTGGAATATCGACATCTACTTCTGACGAATTACTCTGCTCCTCCATCTTGTAGCAGGTGCTCTTATTCTTAACTAAAGAATTAGTGTCGTACTGATTATTTGAGCGGTTGTTGCATGTCTAGACTTTTTGAATGACATTAGCTAAAGACAGATATCAATGCACACCGTATAGTCCCATAAAACAGAAAGGTAAAATGGGATTTCAGTGACAAGTGCGGTTGGTAGCCGGGGTAAAACCTTCGCATATTCTAGATTTTTCCATAGTAACTATATGTGAGCAACCTCAGTAACATGTGTTGCCACTAACCTGTTTGACAATGTCTCGTATGCAGTATACGATAAAAATCGAATTGAATACCTGTCACGTGAACCCGGTCTTACGCTGTAAGTCCTTAATCTATATTTATTTGTGTGTGGATGCACGTTTAACTTTTTAACTAACACGCACATACGAGTGAAGTAATTATCATTTGCTTCTGCGTATACATCTTGACAAAAATAGCCAGACATAACAGGGTATTTATATAGAGTGGTAATTTAGGAAATAAAAACGTGGGCTTCCACGGCCAGAGTCTGTTGAAACTAAACGTTTTCCGGGTTCGAACCGTGTCATGTCGTTAAAAATAATAATAAACTCGATGTTTTTATTTTAAACCCCTCTACGGGGAGGTTATCGGGCGAAACGTCGAGTTTATTATTATTTTTAACGACATGACACGGTTCGAATCCGGAAAACGTTTAGTTTCAACAGACTCCAGCCGTGGAAGCCTACGTTTTTATTTCAAACACCTTTACGGGGAGGTTATCGCTTCGAAAATCTTTCTCCTGAAGAAGCCCCAACGGTTGTAGGCGAAACGTCGAGTTTATTATTATTTTAAACGACATGACACGGTTCGAACCCGGAAAACGTTTAGTTTCAACAGACTCCGGCCGTGGAAGCCTACGTTTTTATTTCAAACACCTCTACGGGGAGGTTATCGCTTTGAAAATCTTTCTCCTGAAGAAGCCCCAACGGTTGTGGGCGAAACGTCGGGTAATTTAAGAAATTTGATCTGAATTGAATGAAACAAGTCGTTTCCAGCTAGTCGAGCTCCTGTCATTTATCGAATAATACGGATTTCCATGCAGATCAAAAGTTAAGTACAAACAGTTCCGTTGACAGGTACTCCATGCTGACTTAACCAATACGTGGTAAATTGTGTACTTTGTTTTGAAAGGAATTATATCATTTATGTCGTGGAAATGATATGCAAAGAATCTTAGTCTACTAAAGATTCCCAATGCGTCCATTCCAAATGAAGTGGTTATCATTTGTTACCCCAAGATGCTTATAATAATCACCAGTCTCTGTGTAAACAACGCATAAATATCGGTACCCTCCGCACCACACAAGTTTATTCATTATATGTATAGTAAAATATAATAATTCGTCTGGGACGGCCGTTTCGAGGACCGTGGCATCTTCTTCTGTAGAATATGATGGCCTCCTCGTTCCATGAAAATCAATGCCCACCAAGCGAAACTTTGAACCTAGGCAACAGGAAAAATTACCGGAGACTTGTTAAATAAGATCTCTCAATTCGAATCCCAACACTCCTGTACTTAAACTTCTTAAACAGGGCTTTGGAAACGTCCATTCGATAGCGTTTTTGGACCTAGGTGAGCGGTCAGCTTTTCATGTCCAAATCTTCACCCAGTATGTTACTATTACGTTAATGCGATGGTCGCCTTAGTTACCATTATCGGTTGTGGTTGCAGTTGTTGGCCGTCCTGAATGTTCATCGTCAACCAAGCTGCTAAGGTCACCTCGAAGTTCAGCGCCTAAAATTTCTATGGCAAATGATGGTGCAGAGCCTCCCACATATGTACATGATACAGCAAGTTTTATTTAAAAAGTCTGGTAACATGTGCAGTAGAGTACTGGTACAATTTTAATAATTGTTTCCCAATATATTTACTTGAAAGCTTCTTTCTTACCCTTCTTCGAAATAGTATATTTAATATGAGAAGATAAGTTAGTTTTAACGATCAGATAAAATAAAATCGTAGAATTTTCTAATAAATAAACGCAATTGAACTAAAATGGATAACTACGATAGGAAAGGGACCATAAAGTCTTGATTAGAGTCTATTTAATTACTCATACTAGCTGCACACATACCCAAAGTACGTGGTCCACTGTACAAAAACTGACTTTAATGTTTTCGCGTTCAAAAGAGAAGACATAACCTATTTTTCCCACTGTAGAAATATACGAAATAATGATTTAAAGTTTCAAAAATGAGGACCTAAAGATACCTTCGTCACATCAAAATCAATTTTCGTTTTATATCTTTACCTCCTATCTTTTATTAACCAATTTGTTTATGTGTGACAGAGATTAATATGTCTACGCACTCCCTGTTGCTTAGTTTTCCTTTTTTTAATATTTAGTCAACTAATTTTAAGTTGGTATACGACGCAAAAAATTAATTAAGTTTTTGTGTACAGATAATTAAGACCAACGTGGTTTCGGAAATACTTCACCTAAAGCGACGTATGTACCTAGACTGAACAAAATTTAACTAAGTACTTCATTGTGTAACACGTTCAGTGGGAGTGATTAATTGAGTATGCAGAAAATAGAGCGGCGTACACAGATAATATACAGGATACAAAAGACTACTAAAACTATCGTCAATCACCTAACGCTAAAGTATTAATTACGTAACTACCAATACGTCCTTGACAGTGTTAAAATTATTTAATTTTAATCCTACCAATTTCAAATTTAAGAGAACAAGGTACGTTGTAGGAGTACCCTAAAGATTGACAGCTAATTGATTTCGTGTTCACACGTTTACTTTCCCTAACTTCCAATTATATCCTTTTATTGTATCCTTTTGTATTAAAGCGTTTTGAAGATAGTAAAACAGGATACAATATACAGGGTGTATCGAACAAGTGTTCATAACCAGTGAAGTAGCAAGTTTTAACGGATTTACTTGCGAACTGAAGCAATGGTTTTCAACGAAATACAACATTTATTCACTTATAAATCTAATAAACGGGAAACTCCCATTAAGGTAGCAAAACTTACCACATAAACATATTTGCGTATAAAATCTTACCTAATACATATACAGGATGTTTCACGAGCAACGCCTCAGCTTATAATAAGCAAGCCATATGATTTTTTCGAAAATCAATCTCATCTAATGAATTCGCAGAAGAGATGGATATTGCTGGAATGAATTCCTTTAAGCTCGGTCTTATTTATGAATTACGGATTGGTTGGAGTTTCTATTGCAACATCTACTAGTACTGACCTCTATACTGGATGCTCAATACAATATTGCCATCTTCAATCACGTACATTTCCGATATTGTAAATTGGACATTTGGTATATTTTCATATAAATCCATGTCTATCTATACCTATCTCCAATGGTTCTAAAGTGATTAATGTTTCTCTTTACTTATACTTTAACTTATCCTAGAAATAAATATAAAAGAAATACGAATCATTTTAAAGAAAACGCTAAAAACAAAAAGTATCATGACAAATCAAGCGCTTGAACTAGAGATGGGCCGATCTATGTTGGCTCATGCTATAAGTAAGTTAACTACAATTAACAATTTCACACCAACGAAATATTTGAAGAAAATAAAATATAATTCACATGCTCACTTAGAGGAACATTTAAATTTGCACAAGGTTTGTTTTTTATATATATTCGGTTAATAGCTATAGAGCTAATTGTAGAGTATGTTCTTCCAAATTTCAAGTTTCCCATTCCTCTATTTTTAAAGTTACATACATATTAGACAAATTGATATAAGAAACTATTTGGATTATACATAGTTATTGCAATAATCGATCTCCTTGCGAAAATGTTTTAAACAGGCAAATTGCTTGCACCCCGCACAACCAACGCATATTTTCCACAAATATTGCATCGTAATATACTTTGCATTTCTCTAACAGAGCAGAAATTTATAAGACTTTCGAAACGTAGTTTCCATTTGTCGACATATCCGCTTTTATTCCATGCTTATTTGAACAGATTATTGAAAAATCTTGACGATGGCAATTGATTGATGCAATTACAAATTATTGAATATTCTTAATCCTAGATAGTTTGGTAATTTTGAGGAAACGCTGTGTTTGGAAAATGGAATATCGGAATCATTAGTGCTCCTGGTAAGCTTATGACTATCCTAACCTTGGGAAATCTATGTTTGTTGTTAAAAATGTGCATGAGAGTACGGGATACTATACTCCCTAAAGATATATTTTGCAACTACAATGCCTAAGTAGTCAAACGGTAAGCCTTGTATCGTAACACAATCGTTAGAGGACAACATTCTTGCTTGCCTTCCATTGGTGTTTAACTTTGAGCGGTTGGTGGAATACCGAGTTGCTTTATTACATGTCGGCACTTACACGATGAGGTTAGAAGCAGCATTGTATTATTTTAAACATCGAAGATCAAATCAGTGATTTTACAAATGGATACTAGAGAAGCAGCTGCGATAAAACCAAGTCAAATGCAATTCAAAAATCATTAAGTTGCAGCAGATTTAAGAATTATTAACGATAACTACGTTCCAACAGCCGACGCAACCGAAAAAAATGACAAAACACTTCGTTGTGCTTGCGGAATTCGTGTGATGAAAAAAATGTTTCAGTCAGAGAAAAACGTCGATTTTTCTATATTACGCCATCATTCTAACAATAGTGTTGTGAAAGATCAGCTGTACAAATTCAAAAGCTACTTTCAGTACGCGAATATCGCGGGCTCACATCTGGATTTATTTTCATCTAAGTACATTCGATCACTTGTTTGCTATATTATGTTTGCGTTTTAATAAATTCTTTTATTGTGTTTTGTTCTAAATAACGCGCACGTTTTTTTCGATCAACCTAGCGCAGTGGCGCTACTGCTAGGCAATTGACTTGTTGCGCTCTAACAATAATATGTCGGAGCGCTACTTGTATATGGTAAAGGACAATTAAATCTACCTTTTGCAGAACACCTCTCAATCTAGTAGCAATACACTTTTAAATACAACATTTTATAAGAAAACATCGCTATCAATTTTTATATCGTTGCTTCCTAATCTCGAACCTGTTTAATACATCCGTTCATAGTTTGACATCTCATGCGAACTGTGTTATTCTTTTCTTTAACACAAGGAAGAGGGAGGATAATAGGTACCTATTTGCCAATATCATAGACTATGTTGTATAACTATGTCCAGCGAAGCATAGAAAGCAACGATAGAGCACGTGTTTTTTGCCCCATCGCCGACAGAGTTCCAAATTGAATCCGCTTTCACCTACATTATAAACGCCGTCCTGTCCTAAGTTGTTTAATTGTAATAATTAAGTCTAATGTCCGTCAACCGCAATTCATCGTCATGGGCTTGAATGAAATATGTGACAAATTTTGTTATTTCTCGTCACCTCCGAAGATGTACATATGTCGTAGATAATCCGGAGAATTTTTCGATGGATGTTTTCCACTTGTTCAAAATTCCATAGGTTTAGTAGTGTATTCTATATAGATGACACTAGCTCTTTTCATATTTAAATGTCAACAAATTGCGGTTCAAGCGTGCCAGCCAAGTCTTTGAGTCTTTGTCCAGATTCTTTGAGCTCTAACGACGATGTCCCTTAAATCGTCGTGTAGCTCTTGTTCTTAATGTGTTATAGGCGTTATAAATTGTATATAATAAATTAAAAACGTTGGCAATGTCGATTCTCTTTGTTTTAACGATTTCTGTTAGTTTTTAAATATTGAAGACCCTTTATGGTTGCAAATAAATATTAAACTGCACGAATACAATTTTTGTTCTTTTTATATGCACATGCGTCATTATAATCCATTCTGACGCTAAGAATTTTCACATGAAAGATCACTGCTCTATGGCGTGATAGAAAAACGTAATGGAACGGCAATTTACCGTAAAATCAAATTACTTCCGAGATATTAACGTAAATTGTTAATAATAATCGTAATATTAAAGTGGTATTGCGCTTAAGGTGCTCGATCCCCCAAAAAAGGGCGACTAAACACCTAAAAAAATTACCTTGGTTGTTACATTGTATAAATCTACAAACTTACAAAGTTTCGATTTTTTCAAAATAATCGGGTTACGTTGCGAGGGAACATATTCGGCAGTTCTAGTTGCCACAGCACCTAATTTACTAACAGTTGATGGCTTCATCTCATTGGTCGATCTTGCTCTTACTATAAGTTAGACGGGGAAAAGAAAGGCCGACCGGTAATATAAAAATACAGGATACAGGATGGCCTATCCACGGTCGAAACTGATGTCACAGGAAAGCCACATTTTCGTCGTCTACAATAGGCGCATTCTTTTTCAGATAACGTTTAATATTAGACAATGATAGTAAGTAAAGTAAATCTATCAGAACGGCCGATGAGTTGAGCGAGAATTACCGAAGAGACTCATTGTTACCGTTAATCGCTGCGTCATCCGAGATAATACTTTAAAATTAAACAAAGTAAAGGATTAAATAGCTGTAATTAAACATTATTTTAAATGAATACATAAATGTAGGTAAAATATATGTTGGTGAAGTGTTTTCCTTCCAAACGTCACTGAACTAAACTAAACTGTAGAAGTTAGAGATATAAAGATAGTACGAAGATGATGTAGCAAAGAATCGGATATTTGAAGTTTCCTCCTTTCCAATTGAAGTCGAACCCTTTAATTTAATTGTTTATTACGTTTGACAAATTTCAATATTATCTCATTTCAATAAATGCACGATAAATAACAAGAATATGAAGGATACAGAAGCGATATATTTAAGATATATATGTCTCTTTACACGGGGCCAATATTGTCGAGATGTGAACATGTCTCTTCGAAGAATATATAGTTTCCATAGAAGAAAGAAATTTGTACCAATACAAATTTTTGAAATGCTTAATTGTAGATATTTTCTCGTAATTATTTACCTCTAAATTAGGTATTGCAGTTAAACTTAACCAATACAACGATTAGGTTGAAAATTTATTCAGAAAAACAATAATCAATATGCTTCGCTAAAAGCGAAGTCCCTTAAGAAACGTGGGCTCTTTGACGGAGTCCATTTAGGGGATGGCTGAATTGTTAACGCTAAAGTAGTTCTATTTCTATGCGGGGACCATTTCTACCGATATCGAGGGCTACGGCATTGACGAAGGGATAAGTCTTAAGAAGCTTGCTGCTTCCGTCACACGCGTTGAAGCCGGCTCAAATCTAGAGCCATAATTCGGAGTACGCATCGTTAAAATTGAAAACCTATACAGGGATTGGAGAGTTTCTCGACAACGCGCGCCGAAGAAACATACAAATGTTCAAATAAAATTATCGCACCATTTAATCAAAAGCATATGAAAATTGTTTAATCCGCATACACGCGTTATTTACCTTAGCTGAAAATTATACTTTCTTATACATTTTGGAACATCGACCTTTTTTTTTCACAAAATCATATTAGTCTACTTTCCTTTCAAAAACTACCTAAATATACGAAAGAACAAGCCTTATAAAAGTATAAAATAATACAAAAGATGAGCCGTATTAATTGTACGTATATAGTTCGTTTTTGTTTTTTTTTTGTTTGTTTTCTCTTATTGGAATGGTTTCCTTAGTTTTTGGATCATTTAGTTGTTCTTTTCCTGCTCGTTGATTTTCTTGCTTGGCAACGGATTCTTCTCACAAGTATGTTTTAAACTTGCCGGATCGAAATTCGCGATACCGGAAATCAATTGCTGTTGTCCTTTTTCCTGTTCGATTACTGCACGTGCGGGCAATATGTTTTTTTTCAATGATAATTGCTTGCTTCATTGTGGATTTGTCGAAGTGTTGGGAGCTATTGATCAAGCTCTGGTGGGTCTTTTTTTGTTGTACGATTTCTTTGTTAGGCAACGAGTTTTTTCCTACGTCTCTGTGTGTTTCAGTTCCGTCCCATCACAAGGTTTAATACCTTCGATCTGTGCTCTCTGTTGTTTTCTGGAGCTACATCTTCAGCGGATGTTAGTATAGGCGTTTCTCAGGTTTCCTGTTTCAAAACGCTTAAAAAGTACGGTTTTGGGATCACCGGCAACTCTTTGAGAGCCGGAGCTAGGTAAGCCACCGTATACTATGATGAGCAAAAACAGATTTGTTGGAGTGTTTAAGAGGTTTCCTGGCTGAATTCTCGCAACGTTGTCACTACCGGAGCTGGACGCACAGCGAAGTTCAGAATGATAAATATTTAATTAACGACAATATAAGAGTAATTTTTAAATCAACAAAACAAAACATTAAAAATTACCAGGTTCGCTTCGTTTTTTTTTGTAACTTTTTGGGTCCCTTACAACAATATAACAAGAAACCCTTTAACAGACCTTCATCAGAAAAATCTTTGTGTTGGTTTACTTCAAAATTCGGCAGATTTCGATAGAAACGCTTGCCTTATTCATTGCTTACTTTACCTAAGTTTTCAGGAAAAAAGTTATCTAAGTTTTTATTCACTTAATAAATATTGTTTTTTTTTTTTTGAAATATGAAGCCTATGATCTGTGTAGTGAAAGGTAAAAGCAAGAGGTATCTTCGTGATTCATGGACTCTCACTATCATATTGAAACCCAAAATTCAGGGAATACTTTTGGCATTAGAATTCTAGAACTTATCCAAACAAATGTGTGGCAACCATTTTTTCTTTTGATCAGTTACCGTAAAAGCAAACTCACCTGGAGATGACATTTATCGGTGAAACTAACTGCTTCCACTGATCTGTAGAACAAGACCCTCAAGTGATGAAACTAAGTTACTTCTTTGATAGGATACTCAAAGAAAAAAAAAAGCACCTCACGAGAAAGGATTGTCCGCCGGAGACTGAAGTAATAGAGTTAGCGATGTCGTAAACGTGAAGTTTGACGAACTAAACTCAGAATGACTGAGTAGTTCAAAGACATCAGTCTAGCTCAAAGAAGAGGACCACCGGCAAAACCAAAATAAAGCATATGTGTTGCTTTTAAAACTTTGGACAAAGACCTTCATAAACAACTACTTTGTAACTTAGTACAGCCTCACCAAATTATCCACAATTCTGAACTAAACATTAGGGGAAATTCCAATAACTTGTATAGAACATATAATCGTATTTCTCACCATTAATTAATTTGAAATGGAAAAAATTATTACAACTCTTCAACCATATTTAACCATATTTCCTTAAAAATTGTCTGTGAAAATGCAAGTAAAAGGTATGTGTTTTATGTAGAAACTCTTTAAATTCATTTAGTTGACGTTAATCGTTGGTACAGCTTATACCGACTTAGTCGATTGCAATGATTCTATTAGTAAATTTGTGAAACATTCTCTAATAGCAACAGAACATTTTACTGATAGTTTTAGTGGAAAAAGCGCCTTAATAGATAAGTTAAACACGTTAATATGTTTACTATTCTTCTAAATGTGCAAAATTACATTCATATTTGTGGAAATATCAGTAAAAACATGGATTTCCCTAAAATTCAGTTAGCAATACTCTTAACAATAACATAATATAACTCTTTTCAAAAAAGTTTCTGGTACGCTACGTGATCCAGAGGCTTCTATTGTTTCGTCTGTAATGAACTCTGATTTTCCGTTCTTTGTATGTAATAATTTATTTTCACTTCAACGCTTGTTTTCTCTGGAAAGAAATAGTAGAAAACGTGGAAATATAGTAAAATTCGCGACTAAAATATATAAAGGTACGATAGATAGAATACGAGGGCAGCGGCTGAAGTTTGTGCAAATAATAAACGACATTATTTTCGTCAAATTCGAGATTTGTTACTGTTAAAGCAGTCACAGCACAGAAATCAATCGAATAATTTTCTTGCATTGAACGTTTCGAAAAAGCAATTTTGTCAAAAAATTGAAATGTCGATTTTTTTGAGATTTTACTAAAGGCACACGTCGACAATGTTCCAAATCATTTCGTTGAACTTTTGATAATGAAGTACCATCAGAAAAGACCATCAGTTTGCCATTGATCTGCAGAATTTCATCGCGATCACCGTGGTCTGTGATGAATTTCGCCAAGGTTGATCAGAATTGGTCGTGTTCCAAAACAACGTCGATGTTGTGCGCTGATTGAGGAGATCCGTCACAGTAAAAAGAACCAGGTCCAACATTTAGTTCCCTCTCTTATAGTTTAGAAAATTAAATACAGTTAAATATAACAATAACGTATTTGTTATAGTTAGCAAGTAAATATTTGTCAGAAGCCACCGACGAAATCAGGAAAAGCGATCGACATGCCGCATCACCCTTAGTCATAAATAGAGATGACAAAAGCGGATGAAACTATTATTTTTTTGCAGAGACTAGACAGACTCATGTTTTGTCGATTCTTATAGACATCAGTAGACAACACGAATCCATTCTCATGAGACAAACAGACACGAGTCGATCTAGTCGCTGCGAAAAAGGAATAATTCCACCTGCCCTCGTCATCTCTAGTCATAACAATACCCGCTTTTGTATGGCATGTCAAACAATTGACTATTTGAAGGAGAAACCATCGAATTAATGTCTCATTACTCGTCTTACCTCGTTTTGTCGCTCAATGAACTCTTTTTATTCCGGCGTGTCAAACAGAAATACATGGATAGTGATTTTATGACCTCCGGAAGCTTTCAAAAGCCATGGTCTTCAGAGAGTCGCAGTGAAAGAACGTTTTAAAAATTGCTGCGAAAATGTAAAGTTTGTAAACCTTAATCGCAAATATTTTGAAAAATTCCAACTTTTTCTTTCGTTATTTTTGTAAAAACTTCTTCGATAACAACCGAAAAGGAAATTATTCTCGGGATAGAAAGATCAAATACGGAATCTCTATTGAATTTAGATATTATAAATTCTTTTACTGCTTACTTAAGAGAATTCAGAATATAATAAGGATATTTATTATGTTGGAAAAAGAAGGTGGTCAGAAGTTTTCTATTGTATTTCCAGTTCCCATTTCGACAAATTTATTGACCTTCTATCGGAAACCTGCGACCAAGAAAAACTTTCTTAGAAGCACTTTTAATATGCGAAGGGAAATTATTTTAAGTCAATCATACTCTACGAGCAGCACGTATAACGCTACAAATACTTACAAATCTCTCATTTGATTGTTTGTTGTCTGTGGAGATAAAGAGAAATTTTGGAATTCAAACTCTTCTGAGATATATTGAAAATTTCCTCGGAGGTAAATTGAACAATAGCTTAATAATGAGCTTCTATCAAACAAGAATCCAGGCCTAATTCATGTCTTGATCTTGTAATGAAACGGTGTATTGGCGATATAAAATAAACCAGGAGCACATTCGATGTTAATTAAATTTGCAATAGTAAATGTCAATTTTAATGTTACGTTACTCCAAGTGGAACTGTCTGAGTTGGCGTTGTATATGTATATCGTTAAAGTTAGTTGAATAACGTTAAAGCTTGTCACCAAACAGCATTTGGAATAATTATTAGACAAGCTTATTCGTAGTACTAAAGCTTTTATTGCTTCGGCTTACAATTTATTTTTTGTTCCGCGTTCGCTACAGGAAAATGCCCTTTTCATATACATTATGATAATCACACATTCGACACTGCTTTTACTAGTCGAAAATCATAAAAAAATACATCAGCATAAGTTGTTTGAAGAGACACGTTATTACTGTTACTATAGCACAAATGCCTTTAATTACGACGACTTGTAACAATATGCCATTGCACGTGAATAGTCTGAGGCCTTTAATAAATTTTGTTATTACTGTAGTATCTCCTTCTATCAGTTAAGTGGGTGTGAGAAATGGATTACTGGTAAATGGGTGTCATGTACGTCTAATGGCAGCACATTATATAGAATGCGTTCTACCGCCTTCAGATCTTCTTGGCCCGACGACAGATTTGATTTTGATCTTCAGCTTTTCCTAGTTTAAATAAGTAATATTTTAGAGCTACATGACCTGTTATACTGCCAGTACTCTCTTCGTTAAACAATAATACTATTTTTCTTCCTTTCTAGAGGCTTTTTTTTAAGAATCCTAGATTTAAAAGGGAAATTTATGAAATTTGAAATTTGTTGGTGAGTTCTGTAGACAACTTTTGGTGGTAGTTAGGACCATTAATGCCTTTGCCTATTTTGATTCATCATCTTATCGAGCTGATCAAAATTACATAAGGATCATGTGCATCAGATAGTTTATGTTGGGATCTTCGAGGGCTTTGAGATACTCTCTAAGCAACCTTCGGAATACTAGTGGTGACGTAATGGCTATTTTTCCATAAGTTGGAGATGTGGGAGTTTTATACTAGTTTTTTGTCAAACATAGCTTCCAATTATTTTCTTCATCGCTGAAGCTAATGGTTTTACCTTTGATGAAGCGTGTTTTCAGGCATACTTCTCTTTTTCTTTGTAATCTTACGCAAGCAACATTATTTACAAGCGTTATCAGGATTTCTTTCAATAAGTTGCGATATGATATTCTCAGATTTTCCACGAGTTATAACTATCAGATCAATGTTCTGTAGAAGATCATCTACAACAAAACACCATAGTTGGTATAAGTACCACGTTTATGTCTCTCCACTATATTGGTACATATCCAACACTACAGCCTTCTTTATATAAATTCTTTAGTGTTGGGAGAACATGCATTTCTGTCATAGCATAGGGGGACGCCGTCTTCTCCAAATGATTTATCGGATTTAAATCTTTTCTTTGTGTCCACTTAGAGGTGGTAGCCTTTGCTACTAGATGCTTTGCAGACTGAAAATTAATAATTTAACATTACTTGGAATGCTTTTCTTAATTTTTTTGGAAAGTTACCATCAGCTTTCTGAAGGTGTTTGAATTATTTTTTTTTGTTTTCGGCTCTTGTTGACGTATGTCGGAAGAAACACATACAAGGTGTTCCAAAATGAATTGCGTTGATTGCTTTTATCACATCTACATCTGTTCAAAATGCCCTACACCACCTGAATTAATTTGTTAGCGTGCACACTAATCATCTGTTATGCGCTGTTTAGCTTTCACTCATCGATAATTGCTGCTGCTTCATGAATGCCAAAGTAAATTAGCTCGTCTAAACGTATACTAACTCCACATAAAGTGAATTAAATGCTCCGAACGCATAACGGGCGAAGTATATTAGTAAAATCAATATTTGTCACTTTATTGTCAATTATAAAAAATAAAATATGAAAACGTATTTTTTATAATCATAATACTGGTTTTAATTCGGAAAATAGACAAGTTTGTTAGTTTTAATTTTTACATTGTTTCTTCTTCCTATCGGCCTTTTTAGAAAATGTTATGCCTTCAAGATTTC
Organism: Oryctes rhinoceros; assembly: GCA_020654165.1. NCBI lineage: Eukaryota > Metazoa > Arthropoda > Insecta > Coleoptera > Scarabaeidae > Oryctes > Oryctes rhinoceros. Next base: position 5,635,266 of record JAIOKQ010001013.1, read on the forward strand.
TATCATTGATTGCTGTTAAGTATATGTTAATAGCAATACTATAAATAAGAAAAGAAAGTGTAGTGCGCAGCTGTGAGATCTAGGAGAGGTTCAAGGGACGGTATTCAATACATCAGTAACTTATTAGACATTCCCCAAGTTTTATCAAAAGACCTACAACGTGTTGAAAGGAACATCTTGCAAATTAATTTACCTAAATGGATCCCAGGATAATGTTCTGTCAAGCAAGATTTTTAGACATTTTACCGACGCAGAGGAATGTAATTGTTCACCCACAAAAGTTGGAGGGATCAATCCATCCACCTTTTTTGTTCTTGTGTTGGCTAATTGTAAGATCTTCCCCTGTGTACCAGTTGTGAATAACATTAGACTGACGTTGACATTGTCAGGCTGTAACTTCTAATCAGCACGCACAATTCGTCCGCAAGATACGACCATAACAAGGGATAAAGCAGACCTTTCTGAGAATAGCCTCTTATCCTGAAGCGAGCTTGAGGATATTGGAAGTCAATTCTGCAATAGCTACCAGTTCTAGAACCGCTCTGGCCTGTATGTTCCTTTTATGTCATGGTCAGAAAGGTACCTGGTTGTCTAAGGATTCGGCTATCTTCGCAGTAGTTTTGTAAAGCGCTAATTCATAGGATTCGCTCGCTCTATAAGTATATTGATGTGGGTGAAGAAAACACAGTTTCAAATGCTCTCCATAGATATATCCATCCAGTATTCTTTCTAGCGCCTTTAAAATGAAAAAGGTAAGACTGATTGATCTGAAAAAATTGGGTTTAGGTTTTGGACGCCTTTACTTGGGTACATACGTTACCATATCTCAGGACTAACCAATCGGTCTGTAACTCCCCGATAGGCTGTCCCTGAACAATCGTACTTATCTGAGTAAAGTTCATTTCTTGTCCTGTTGAAAGAAGGCATCCAACATGATTACCCATGAAGTGGTTCTTTGGTAAGATCTCTAACGTCGCCATGCTAGATTGCCATTTGGCCTTCTTACCGCTTCTAATAACTGAACTAGTTCTTTAAAGAGAATCTTATTGATTTTGGCATAGTACGTACATTATCAATTCTCTGACCGAATCTTCTACAGGACATGTAGGACCTTTCTAGTCCTTTTATTGTAATTTATTAGAATCTGTTTATAACCACCCTAGTCACCTGATAACTACTATGACTATAATAGGCTGTAATTAAAAAAGACAAATAATATACAATCAAAAAGAAACCTAGCTACAAATTAAATCAACTTATTTAAATAATTTCCAGGATTACTTGTCCTTAACGGAGCGGGGATGATTTTTCATATAAATATCACATTCATAAAAATCAAGAGATACACGATACATATATATTTGTAAATTTAACTGAAAGTTAAGTTTTGTTAGTTATTTCAGTTCTGCAGAAGATGCCGAAGATCGATGCAAACATATCTTCTACCATTACTTAATTTATAATTTAAATTTAAATTCCGGAATTGGAAATAAGAAATACCATCGAACGAACGAGTGAACGTTACTTGATATAGAGAAAGGTATTCATAAATCTATTTAATGAATTTTACATCTTCCGCTGTTTCACGAATGTCCATTTTTACGATTTAAGCTCGGAAAGCGACTGGAAATTCTATCTACCCTACCAATGCTGCCAGTTATCTGCGTGTATTCACTGTGAATAGATATTCTTATATGTATCAAATCCTTGAAATTTATTAGCATGGAAAATCAAATAAAATAATACGGGTAGCGTATAAGAGGCGTTCATTCGGAAACATTCCTGACCGAAGAACTCTATGTTGAGATGTTAATGACAAGACTTGTTGCAACTGTTTTCTATGTGTATCTGTAGTTATTTCTGTAGATTTTGGTTTTTCCAAGAGTTTTCAAAATAGGTATCTGTTGAGCGATGACTTCCTCGTTCGCCGAGCCATTTTTCGGTGAATACTGATGTTGCACCAATTCGAATTTTAATTCCATAGTTTTAGGCATCGAAGCTACCCAGATGTGCATCCGAGTATTGTCTCAGTGGAAAAGGATCTTCTTCTTTGTCAAATATCTTTTTATTGATTATCGAAATCGCTTTTTATCGATTTCTTTGTTCAACCGTCCTAATAACGACGCATAATACTTTCTAGTTATTGCTTGTCCTTTTTCCAAGTAATAGAGGATAAGTCCGCGTGCATCCAAAAGGAAGCGTGGCCATCGCCTTACTCACCAATTTCACCGTCTTCGTCTTCTTCGGAGCAAGTTCCCCTTGAAAAACACATTGTTTTGAGTGTCCCTTTGTCTCCGAAGCGTAGTGGTATATCCATCTTTTGTCCATAGTTATGTATCGATGGAGAAACTCGTCAGGATCGTGAAAACAATTTTAGATTCGATCACACGATTGCGTTTGTTCTCTGCTGAAAGCAAATCTTGCCGATATTTTCTCACACCCAATTTTTAGTGAAAAGTTGAAAACTTTTTTTTCAACTGTTTCACACACCTTGATTCGTCGATCATTCAAAATCATATCAATTTAGAAATTTGAATGGCAACTAAGCTTAACTACTGAAATCCCGTTTCATAAACGTTATGTTTATGTTTCTCTGTGAAACTCAGCTATTTCTGTATAACTGCTTAATTATACAGAAATTTAATTAATTAACCAATTAAATTGCTATACTTAACTCGCTTTTGAACTATAATCTGAATTCTTCAAGTAACCACAATAGAAAGTGTGGATTTCTCTACACACAAGATGCTTGGATGACAGATAGACTCAAAGCCAAATATAATATTAACGTCATTTAAAGTTATTTAATTGCGTTAATGATTGTTTTAATTATAAGCACTTTTGATGGTTTTTACCATTTAAAATATATCCCTACCGAAATATATGCAAAAACTATTTGTTTTGGTGCAGGAACGCCACTGAAATTAATATTCTATGTTCTCTGATTTTTTTGTAACATTTTAGATCACATACAGCATTCCATTTAGATTTGCCTAAATTTTATACTTGTACAAAAATTTTTAGGAAAGAGGAAATCAAAGACTAAAGCAATTAATTTCGGTTTCTTCTACAGCCGTCGTTGGTTGGATAATAGGCCAGAAAAGGTATTTTCTTTTAGAAAACGAACTTTCTAAATTTGAAAGAAGTAAATCATCAGTTATTTTCGCGAATGTACTTTCTAATAACAATTTTTATCAAAAGTCACAGAAAAATATTTAGCACATCCTTTATGTACTAAATATTAACGCTATAAGTAGAGAGGACAAAAGCGAGTGAAATCTTACCTGTTTTACGGGGACTAGACAGATTCGTGTTTTCTCGACTCTCGCGGAAACCAGTAGGCAATACGAACCCTTTCTTGTGAGACGAATAGACACGAGTCGTCTAGTCGCTGCAAAAAAGGTCGCTTTCACGCTTTCACTCGCTTTTGTCTTCTCTACCCATAAGTATATTTAAAAGTGACCAATTATATTAAAGAATGCTAAATGTCTGTTTGATGTGCTCTTATATAAATGCTTACTTAACTTCTTGTTGTTATTAGTTGTATGAACTTTTGTCAAAATATTGTTTCCCTGCACCTTTTCGTTAAAAGCGCATTAGTATCTACTGTTCTTCTTTTATTTTATTTTTACATGAGTGAAATAAATATTTCCAGTAGCATGCAATGTTAATTTGACAAATTGCAAACATGCGCGGTTAAAGTAGTGCTGCTTGCATACCTCATTGTCTAAAGCATACCATTTATTTCTACATAAATTATACCTATACTTAGCACTTCCTTGCTTAGTTTCGAAATTTTGAATCATAAGATGGCTTATGTTTTGTTTACCGTTATCATAGTAACTAAACAATACTAACACCGGAAATCATTTGGATGCATCATGTAAATATAGGATTATATTTAGTATAAGACGTATGGATAATCACACAAAAATGTTATTTATACAAATTGTCTACATAGTGAATATAAAAGAGTGCTTTTGAAGGAATTTTAATGCCTTGTCTAAATAGACGTAAGTGTATAATTTAATCGCATTGACTCTAATTAAAAATGCACCAAACCTAAATTAATTGAGTTAAAATTTTGTAAATGTATTTATACGTGTACCTTATAAACAATTTAACCACCTTCGAAGATGCCTAGATTATTGGGCTACATGAAGATATTAGTTTTCAGGAAATTGCCCGTAGATTTAATCGTAACCATTCGACTGTCTTACGGTATCGGAACCTGTAGATTACAGATCAAGGTAAAGCACGTAGAGCAGATTTAGGCGAAATTTTCTTTTGAAAGACTTGGTTGTACACTTATCGTTCACTTCGACCATTAATATCTACGTAATTTCAAATAGTACACTTTGAATATTTTCATTTTTGTAGACAATAGACTACTAGATTTTTCATCAAATGATATTACATTTCCCTATACCTAAAATAAATAGTTGGGCTATTATTCGTCATTAACGATATGATGTATTCAAATGAAAATGAAAATTGGCTAAGAACCTTCATCATCGATTTAGTGTTTATGTTTAAATTTGAAATGCTAAGCCTGAAAAACGTTGATGTCACAAGTATGAACCTTCATTTATTATGAACCGATGCATTAGCCCATTACATATTAAGCGGCAACAGACTGAAGAACTGGCTGTATATCAAGTTCTTCTTAAACAATATTGCGCCTATGCCTAAACATCCTTCGCCGTTTTAATTGCAATTATAAAAGTGTAAGCAAAAAATTGCGCAGAATGGATTGAATTGCAACTTCACTTACACCGGAATTTTGGCTGCCCAAAAGGAACTGCTGCGTCTATTAAAGCTTTGCTTCAATGTTGATATAATTCTTTTTGTGAAGTATTCATTGTCCTAAGAAGGTTTAGAGAAAAATTTGCACCCTCCTAAGAAAATTTATGGATGCAAATTTTGTACTTGCTGGTACGAAAAGGGTCTCACCTCTTTTAATGGATAATTACGAGATTTCTAACGTTGTTACTACTTTTCGAAGAAATTCAGCCCGGTTGATATGAAACTATCCCCCACCTGTTACAACAATTTCGTTTAAACACATGGGCTAAATAGGTGATGAATGCTCGAACTTTTGAATACAATAACATAAATTGCAAAATAATTGCCCAATTATACATTTTAAAGCTAGAAAAATCTTGTTAAAAAGATGTTGTTTAAAAAAATCTTCTGTATCTTTTGATACAGAATTTAATATTCTATCATATACAGTAAAAATATACAGGATGTTCTATTTATAGTTACATATATATTAGTGCTTGATGTTGAACATATTTGAACGATTAATACTGACACCTTGTATAATATTTGTACAAAAATGGAAATACCCTTCATTAAAACATATTTACACCTTTTCATATCGAGGAAATAAACGATAAAGTACTACAATAATTTTATTAAAATTATGAAGATTTTGATCTGAAAACTAATTATGAAAATTATGAAAATTTTGATCTGTTTTCTAAAAGTTAGTCGCCTAGAACAAAATAGGTCTTCGAATTTTTAAATTTTGAATCGTATGTTCATCTCGGAACAACCTGTGCTTATGCTTTCTTTTCGTTCGCGAGCTAACATAAATGTAGTAAATTTTTTTTATTTTCAATAGTTGGGTTTACAACCTGTTGGGAATAATAGTAATGAATATCCCCAACTAGAACTTATTTCGTATTTCTATGAATAATATTAGTCCGTACGTTTTATTGATATTTATAGTGTATATATATTATATTTTAAACGAAGAGTGCAATGTTAATTTTTAAAAACAATCGTTTGTAATGCAATACTCTGGATCTTCATAAATGTAAGTTATATTTGCTTCACTCCGGAGGCAACGCTAAAAGCTATATCTTTTACCGGCAATAGGGATTTTCTGAGCGGTTCTCACAAGAAAAAATAAAAACGAAAACAGTTAGTCAGCAAACTGAACTAAATGATGTGGTCACTAACGGGCAGTCGATATATTGGTGGTATTTTATCGCCCTATAGGCAAAAGCGGGGCGTTCTGGCAAGTTTCAAAGCAAATAGCGGTGGCAACGGGCAATATTCCTGTTAAAGAGAAAACGGGAACTGGATAGGAAGCAATTGCGAGAATCATTAATTTAAAAGCTACATATTGGAGTGTTTTTGTGTTGTAATGCTGAGTGTTGTCTGGAGATGGCACTGTGATAGAACACGCCACGGTTTGAATTGATGAGTCGTGTGCTTTCTCTACAGTGGACGTCAAAATGTGAAAACCCGTTCCCGGGGACAGCGGCGAAGTGAGAACTTTCTCCCCATGCAGAGACTATACCGGCGCTCTATGACCTGTCTTATACGCGGCGGAACTGCAATTTACTGCTCGTTTTTATGATCTTATGTTAGGCCGTCATTTAAATATTCGACCCCTTCTTTATTGTATTATTTACCCCGTCGATCAATACACCATTATCACCCGTTTCCTCCTTCCGATTGCCCATAATTTTCCTCTTAGCCTATTTTATTATAAATTCCTTCCACTTTCAAATCAGAAACTATACTTTTTTTTATCAGATGCATTGTTATTATACTTTCGTGCTTTTTCTTTATTACCATACGGAGTTTGATCAAAACGCTGATCAATTTTAAAACTTCGTTCGATAATGACAGTGTTATTCAAGTCCTGAAATTTTTGAATTAATCTATTAGAATTAGAAGTCTATAATCTATAGTTTTTATTTAAAATTGAAGAAAAAATCTTTGCACTATCGAATATTTTAAATGCATTAATTATCCAAAAAGGGGCATCATTGGGGACATCAAGGGTTTTACACGCACTAAATTTTCTTAAGAGAAGGTTATAAAAACTTATCACTTTTCATTTTTTACCACATAATATCAGTAGTTACGCTTGCAGCTACAAATTCAGAGAAACATAAGAAGGTTTCTTTCTCTAAAGTTCAACTTGCATTAATCTCTATTACCAACGCCAAACATTTGCCTTTTTGTAGAAACATCAATCGTTCCACACTAGGAAATGCTCTACTCCAAATAACCATGCCATCCTAGCCCATAATAAGTCAATATAGTGATATTATTATATTTAACGTGGGTAGTGCAATTAAGAATAGAATCCACCAATTGTTTAACCGATTGTCATACTTCTATCTAGTAAATTTATCAAACGTTCTTTGACAGCATTTCAGTGAACTGAATTGCCTATAAAACATCTTGTTTTAACTGAATACGACTAAGATGGCAGAATATATTTCCTTTTTTATTATTCGAGTCGGCATACTTCTGATAAGATATTTTATGGATTGCAGTGGAAGTTCGTTCCAAGCAAATTGCAGGGCCTCAGGTAGTTCTTGTAAGTTCTTGTAAGTAAGAGGGTTAGGAAGCATACTAACCCTTCGTCCCGTTATGCTGCAATGGGTCTAGCAATCGCGCAGGTCAATTAAGAATATTGATGTAAGTCTCTTGCCAAAATGACATAGGTTTTTTGGAATACGACATTATTTGGAGCTTCGATATACGGTAAAGTGAATGGTTCAAGAATTTAAAATATATACGTTTGATTATTTAAGTATTTAAATAGTAGTAAATGTAGTCTCCCGCTTTACGAAAAAATTCCTGCCGTTCTCTCTTTTAACGTCGGACATTATAGGTCCACAAACAACAACAAGATTCCTCTGAAAGAACAATATCGTTCTGATGTTTCTTATTTGTTTTTTAGTATTGGATACCTTATTGCTTAGTGGATATTCCGTGATTTCGAACAAACCTAAAGCAATCGTAGTTTGAGGTGACGATGCACTTCTAAGTTTCCTTATTGATGCCTCCGTTCCGGTGTCATATGAACCTTTTTGTTCTATCTTGAAGCTGGCGAAGCTGCGAATCCATATTTTCGACTCCTTTGGAAAATCATCCGGATTACGCCGGCTCTTAGACGTAGCATCTATACAAATGACCTACTTGCGCTGGATTGTAACGTACTTGCTTATGCAGATGACCTCAGAACTTACTATGACACGACAACTCTGTCTGATTAGTAATACTTGCAGGAAAATTCAACTATTAATGATTTATGTTTTATTAATTCTCCAAAACTAGAATATGCGCCGGTTGCTGGGTTATTACCATCAATTATCGACCAAATCTCCATCCTGATCGCTGTTTCCAAAGCGATGTCTGTCTGATTCTTTCGTTACTCATGGGGCAACAATTTTTATAACTCTTTTGATAAGTTTCATTACCATAAATAAACGTAAAATACACCTACTTTAAGATATCCAAGGAATAAATTTTCTGAGTTAATTATATTTGTATTCTGTGTATAGATACTTACCACTATTAAAATTTGATGCACGTAAATACGTATTTATCTTTGTGAAGGATTTAAAAAGCAAGCGCCGTTTATTTTAAACTGCTTTCATATTTTTATTTGGAACAACTTCAGTATTTGAATAGAACTACGAATTTGAATATTTGTTTTCTAACTTCATCTGTAGCTATCGAGAATATTTCGCTTTTATGACAGGTGTCTGCTAGTTTCTAACTTTTTCAATCCGTCGGTGTAAAGCCAAATTATAAAGTGATTACAGTCTCGGCCTGAAGGAATACGCTCAAACGATATGGAAGTAAACTTCGTGGTAAAATTGTATTAAGAAGCTGATGGCAAATTGTTTACGTGCATTATGATCTTGTTAAGGTGGTCTCTTTCATTGATCCTAAAGTTCCAAGATTAAAACTTCGATTCTATGAGAATATTGAATACATTTATTTTGGTGATAGCTTTGGCAAATCGATGCGCGAAATTTAGTTATATGCCTTTAATTTACTTTTTATGTGGTTTCACTTGTAACTCAGATTAAGATCTTCCGTAGTTTTTCTAGCTCCATATTTGGCGCATGTTGACAGCAAACATCTCAAGACGCTCTAGAGAAGCAAGCGTAATAATAGCTCAAGGCCGGAGGATGCCACCTGTAATTGGTGAAAACTGTTAGAGGGATGTAAAGGCATAGATTGTTACTGTTATTATTGTTTAGCGGCTTGGTAAGAGGGCCTGAGCATGAATGGGCAGAATTGAACGCTACGTGTTCGATTCCTGCTCTAGGATCAACAAATTTTTTTAATGGGCCACAGTTGGGGGACTTTACCCTTAACCGTTCTATATAAATTTCAATTTGGGTGATCTATTATTTTTTAGCCAAAAATTTAAAAAGTCCTTCTTAAAGTCTAAAGATCAGAAAAATTACATCTTGATGGTTTATTTTTCAGTTATCTGAAAGAATCACAATTTTTGATCAACTTTATCCCGTTTCTTGATTGTTCGTTAGTAATACTCAACTTTACAACATATTTACCTGAAGATGGATCCTGTTTATCGTGAGAATGTTTATAGTGTCTGTTGCATCTGGTAAATGTATATTTATTTCACAATTTTATGCTGTTGTACTTATTCTTCACACTTTGGTAATACTTATTTATTGTTGTTTTTCATTTTTTGAAGATTTTTGAAATACTTCAGGATGCGCCCCCCGCCTCCTCCCCCTTAAATCTTTATTCGAACGTAAAGATTATTGTCTCTAGCTTTTGTGTGAAAAGAAGGCCCTATTTTTTGCATCTTTTGCATCTTTTTGAAATATAATCGTTTCAAAAATTAAGCGTGTTTATCTGTGTACTTCTCATTGTTGTTGCTTTCTTGTAATACATTTATGATCCAGTTGTCAATGGTTCAAATAATAATTCGTAAAGTGTTATTTCATCATGCATAAGCAAATTCTGTTGAACCGATGTTCACATCAACTGAACTTCGGTTCAACAAGGGATCAGCCCTTGTAACAACCAAGTTCAAGATTCAACTAAATGCCAAAATTTAGCGATTCGAGCCATGTTCAAGTAGATTTTCACATAACATATAAGCTATAAACCATATTGTGACGAAATGTAAGCATTTGCGTTTTTATGAACGTAATTTACGTGAAGGCAAATGTATTAGGCGAATTGTCCGTGGATTAAGATCTCCGACAGCAAAAAACTTATAGAAATAGAGCTAATCAATTGGAAACCTGGAGCGATAAAGAACACACACATCAAGACTCAATTTTCTCGTAGTGATTTTGAAGGAAATTACAGAAATTGAGAAAAATTATTTTCAATTATCACCTAATGCAGATATGATAATAAACAGATACTGCAGCGGAACAACTTTATAGTCCTTAATTCACACAAGAATTAAGAATACTGAAGCAATATTACTTGTGCATTAAATGATATTGAACCAAACTGCAAGAACTTATGCCATTAGTTTAATACAAACTTATATGAATTTGCCAATAATGAAAATATTGGTAATAATAGTGGTATTGTAGGACGTGTGCTAATTAATTTATATTTTCAGCAGTTATTAAATATTAATAGACTTTAACGATTTAACAATGATCAGAGAGGACAAAAACGAGTGAAATCATACCTTTTTGCAGCGTGACAGACAGACTCGTGTCTTTCCGTCTCATAAGAAAGTGTTAGTGTTGCCTACCGGTTTCCCCGAGAGTTGATAAAACACGAGTCTGTGTGGCCGCTGCAAAACAGGTATGATTTTACTCGCTTTTGTCATCTCTAGCAATGATATTCTGATTCCAACGACTCATGTTGGCGGCCCACGCTTCCAGTGACGCCTGCACTTGGCTGGGCAAAGTTAGACATTGTGTGTTCGAGTCTCGTTAGGATCGAAAAATGGTCGTAGTGGGTCCAGCTCACTCCCAAGTCACCATTTGCAGTTGGGATACAATTAATTCAGCCCTTATGGCGAGAAGGTGATGGTAACAAGAGCATGGAACACTTTACACACATAACTTAACTTCTGAGGTTCATGACATTTTCTTTTCTATTCGGTGTATCCTTTCCATAATCTTTATCTTTTAATTATTTTATCTTTTGGAGAACTGTATCTTTAAATGCTGCCCTTTAAAGAAACATATTTTTGTAATTCTCGCGCTCCTTTTTTTATGTCTACCCGTAGCACATCACATGTTGAGATTTAAAAAATACAACAAGTTAATTGTAAACATGGTCAATGCGCATTTTTTTCTATAGAATGCTATTACTTATAAATTAAGCGTTCATTTCTGTATGTACAACACCGCATCGGACTCACGTAAATCGGAAGTTAGCTGTAGTTGGTACAACCGGCCCTAGAAGAAGAAAAGCTAAAGAACTAAGAAAAAGTACGGAAACAAATGTGCTAACATATGCGGCACAGATGAAATTGCGGCGATGAGAGGCGAGAAGAGATGCGTCAAAATAATAAAGAACCTGTCAAGTTCTCCGACTCGAGCGACAAATTACAACAAATCCTACATAAAAAAACAACGTGCAAGTAAAAAGATAGCACTTATCATCTTCACGTGCTCATCAATGGTAACTTGTTTACCCAGGAAGCGGTATGAGATTAATTAGATCTACGAATAAAGAGTGTTATCTCTGCTACAACATATTGCAACGTACAAAGCTGCAAGCGCACTCAGATAAGCCATTTTATGCAATAACACTGTTATTGTTGTAATTAAAACAAGCTGTGTTAACATTAAATGTAAAAGGCAGAAATATTCTACATTCGATTTGCAAGGATGGTTATGATGACTAACAACAAAAACCGTTCAAGCAAAAGTCTCATAATGACGCCTACTAAGATGCATACATTTTCAGAGTTCTTTCGTACCAATTCAACCAAGATGTAGTTGTAATGATAAAGTAGCATTGCAAGATCTGATTCGGTAGTCCGACTCTCCCCATCCGTTTTATTTTACGTATTTATAAAGGAGGTGTTTAACGAAGAAAACGCCGAATCTATGTTAATGAGAAAGAAAGTAGTGGTTCTTAAAATCCGCGCGTTCAGAACAATCTGGGTTTCTACGCGCACAAGTTACTTTGCATTAGATACGTGTTCAATAGATGATTTGACCAGTTGCAGTTACTTACTCAGAAAGGTTGGATCCACATCGGATAACGGATTCAACAAAGATATGAATCCGAATTCTAGATTTCGAATGGCGGATTTAGATCTGCGTTATTGAATAACGGATTCACATCCGACGTTTCAGATAATGGATCCTGATGCGAAGTGTCTGATAAAGGATGCAGATCAAAAGCTTCGGATAAATCGGCCCGGATAGAAACAATCGTATCCAGGCAACGGTATTTAACAACAATTAATGCAAGAACTCACGTAATATTGTATTTTTAGACTTGCTTCTATTTTAAATAGGTTGTCATTTAGTAATTTTATGACATTTAACAAGTTAAACCGCTTTAATAGGTTTAGCCAACTACATCCGAGAATTCCACTGTGCCAATTTGCCAACACTGCCCGTATATTGTGACGTGATGGTGTTCGTAACTCATGGTTTTTAGTGTCTGGAACTACCACATAAATCAGCTCCTTTTTTATCATTTAGAAGCACCCCGAATCCAAACGTTTATACAGTAATGCCTATTACCAATACTTTAACATATAGTAGCGGCAATTTTGTTATACGCGGGTAATTTACAAAATTTCAAGCCTTAACATGAAGATGGTCTTACTAGAAAAAACACTAATTACTAGAAAAATATTCTAGTAACATAATTACGCATGCGTCAAGACACCTTTGAAAAATTCAATCATAGTGAACCTTCAGTCGCTTATAACGGTCGTTATTGTAAAAGTATGAGACTTAAATACTCTAATACACACACAAGGCGAATGCGTTAATCGTGTATCTCCCAAATAATGCAGATTTACATCATTACTTAACATGCTGAATACGGAAATTGCGGAAAGGCGGCCGTGTTTAAAAAAAAAAGAAGGAAAGTTTTGTTCTAGTAAGACAACGTACCGTTTCACATTTGAATGGTTGCGTTGGCCAAAATTCGCAAATTGATATTCGAGGATAGACACTTTTATCGAATCAGGCAGACATCATATTCGGAAGCATCTAATTCACGCAACAAGGTGCCAATTAAACAGAAAAAAGAATTGCTTCTGTGTCAGGCTGGAAATCTTTCAGACTATCTTCACAGAATATTTTTCAACATTCTGTTTATAACATTTAAGTTCTTAAGTAATAATCTTAAGTAATAATTTGAATGATGATCATATTTTCACATTGGAGCAAATATTTGAACCGCTCATTTATTAATTGACAAGCTGTCCCTTCTTTATAGTTATTTACATAGGTATTACACGAAATTTTACACTTCTAATACATCGCTGAAATTATCACGAAGGTGTTGGATACAACATCTTGCAAAGACCACTGCGTGCTTATACACGTCGAAATACCTTATTTCGATATTTTTTTCTGCGTCGATATTCGTCACTCTGCTTTACTTTGAAGTTGCTGAAGTAATATTCAAAATGAAATAACTTCTCCCGCAAAAGAAATCATATTTCAATCTTGACCAACCAAAATATTCTTTTTGATGTCTCGTACATAAATTACCTATAAGAAATAGCGTAGCGACAAACTAATTTCATATCGGTCTCCCTCCCCCACTTCCTGCTTCATTATTTGTGTGCATACGCAGATGTCTTCAAATACTAAATAAATCTTCGATGAAGTTCAGATTACTTAACTTGTTGTTAATATTTGGGAATATATGTATGCCTGTCTCTTTAAATGTGGTTGTTTAAGCTTACAATCTCGTGAGTGTATTCTCGTCTACAATATTCCATGGTTTTGTTACTTATACTCATCATACCCTCGCCAGAAAGAGTGAAATGGTTAATTGTCCTCCAATGCGAGTAATGACGGGATTTTTGCCAGATAGTTGCATACGTTTAAAAAATCATGTTTGTTGTGAAATAGTAATAGTACCATTAAATAATAGTTTATTAAACCCAACAGTTAATATAACTAATTTCAGGGGTACTACGAAAATAAGGAGAAGGAAGATATGTACAAAACATATGCTTAACGGAATGAACTAATTGTAACAAGGAAAACGGGCAGCAAGTAAGCAACATTGCTTTGTAAAAATCTGCGCTTTTGTTAGAGGATTTATATCGAATAAATCCGATTCATCCTTCGGGATGCGCCGCTTTTTGCAAACTTATAACGGCGGCACAGTAAATAGCCTTTACCTTAAATGTTATTGTACGTTTCTATGATTTTTGGCTTTCACGTCGTCTCATCCTGACATGATTGATGATGCATGGCTGAAATGAAAGCGTCCGAATTGATTTTCTTAGTGACGCTTACGTAAGGAACCAGAGATTTTGATGAAACTGTAGACACTGAAAGCGTATCATAAGAACAACGGGGGAGTGACCCTATATACATTAAATTGTTTTTTAATTTCTTAATATTAGGACAATTTTAAGTATATATTGCTTATTTAAGGACAAGGCAAATTGAATTCGGGAAAATCAGAAGAAACAACGGGGGCCGGGACCTCCAAATTATTATTTTTTAATATCGATATAATTTGAAGTATTATTGCGTGGTCAAAGATGACTCAAATTATTTTCGGAAAAAATAAACAAGGGATTGGTGTAAAAATTTAAGTTACTATTACGTATAAATCGATGTTGCATAACAAACAGATAGCCAAATATTAAAGGGTGAAATTATAATAGTATAAAGTAGTAGATGCAACGGCGGTGATTAATATAGTTTACTTGATAGATGCATGAGAATCTCATTAATACACGTCATTTTTTCCTAAGCTAAAGCAAGTTTAAAACATTATGTAGCTAAGTAAGTTACGTCTCACGATCTTTGTTGAAGACAATCACCATTGCTGCTTTGAGAATCGACGCAAAATAAAAAGGATCCTACGTTGTCTAACTTCTTAAATTTTGTTTGTCTTCATCGGCATACTTTGTTTTCAGTTTAGTGACTGTTATGTTTATATTATTAACGTTTCTTTTATTATTGCGTCCAAGGTTTCATATTAATAACGGTGTAATGTATTCTGAAATGTGTAAATGTAATAGGTACGAATGTATCGTAACGTTTATAATCACGCATGTTTGTTAACTACATTTATTGCTGGTCTTTTTAATCCTAGTGAATCTAAAATGAGGCTGTCTTTTGGAATTCCTACTAGTGCTAGTTTTGTCCTTCTTGTTCGATGACGTCATCCCTATTGTCTTCTATTCAAGTATTTTCTAAATTTGTCTCTGATTCTGATCTCATGGTATATATGTATATATATAAGATGTTTGTGATCAAAATTAAGATCATTATGTAATTAAAAATAAGGGAAAACAAATAACTGAAACGACAAGGAAAATTCTTTGCCGAAAGCTTAAAAATGTTGATAAAACAATGAAAAATCGCAAATATACGGGAAATAATACTTACGTACCCAAAGTAAAAGGTTATCTTTAAACAAAGCCATCAACCCGAATAAGAATTTAATTTCTACTCAATTATATTACCACAATATTTCCCACGAGCAACGCCATCTTCAAGTCGAGGCTTGAAATCCTTCTAACTACCCTCCTATTTCATCTACCACAATGTCTCTTCTTTATGATCTAACTATGTTATATGAATGCAGTTCTGCAGTTTCTGTGTATGTATCGTAAAGTCAATCCAAAGACACGCTGTATCTTGCAAATACAGCACAAAACCTGATTGCTTACGATACTATTGTTAGGATTGTTCATATAACCTTATAATATTTCATCGTCATAAAGTTGTTAGTTTATAAATAACTAAGAAAAACAACCTCCAGTTAGAGGAATAGCTAACTAGTCTCCGGTTAGAGATTGAGCAATTGTTTTAGTATTTAATTTTCGGATAAGTGTGTTCAAAATATTTGAAATTAATTTTGAAAATACTTTCGAATTTTTAAAATAAAAACTAGATAAATTAATATGTTTCTTGAAATATTGTAGGAAATAATTTAAAATGGATGTTGAGTATTTTAAGTGTAAAGTATCTATACACATACACATCTTCTCAATTGAAAGCAGGGATTCCACCCTTAAGCGATGAATATTTTAATGAATATGATGCTTCAAATAGCGTCGGTGTTTGGCACTCATGAATTAAGCATTAATTAAAGAAGGCAACGCAGAAATGCAGCGAAAAAGTGTTTATTGTTTGATTGTTGCCACATAGCGCGAACTGTGAGTTTAGAATAAACTGGAGAGATAATGGCTCGGGCGTCCACTAATAGACCAATTTCCTTTTTTTCCTTTTTGTTAAGTAAGAAAGATATTCATTAGTTTAAGCCCCTAGGTTTAGGCGGGACACAATTGCGAGTGAGAACGGAAGATCGTTAGAATCAGAGGCGTACATATTTAGATGTGTATTGTGCCTGGATAAATTTAAGATAAAAGCGTATAAGAACTAAAATCTCTTCCTTTTTAAACCGTAGTGAATTGCGAAAACTTATTCTTGAAAAAATGCTCTTTTCTAAGGTCGTAAGACTGGCCCTATTTTTTCTTAAAAAAAGAATAATCAAGCCTTCAGATCTCGAAACGAATGAATTACAGACATTTTCACCTATTAATTATGGAAGTACTTAGTTCTCTCCAGAGAAACTCTGTACGTCGTGTTGTCTGTGTTGTCTGTGTGGTCGATGTTTTATAAAGTTTTTAGTAGTGGGCCACACGAGCATCATAATCAAGGCAAAATACAATCGCAGAACCGCGTTAGTAGTTTCAAATATGACAGAGGAAGTGATAGAAGAAACAACGGTCCTAATTGTGGAGACTCACTGATCCCGAAATAATTTGGAAGGAAGAATTCGAAATTGTGAAACTAGCTTATTGATTGAAAAATAGAAACATCAAGCAAGGCAGTTATCAAATACTAGCAGTTGATTAAGAAATAGACCTTCAAAAATTGAGATAAGTAATGGAGATCATGTAAGGAAAGAGTAAGGGAAGTAGTAGTATCAGTAAAATCCAAAATTTCTTTGAAAAATTTCGTGGAACTCTAAAATAAAGGGACACTAGGACCATTACATCTACAGTGATAGAGGAATAATATAATTATATGGTCCATCAATTACAACTAAAACTATAACAAAAACGAATATCTGTACATAATTTTAATTTATAACAATTCTTCCATCTTGTTTAAAAATATATAAATTCGTTAACTCGCATATTATAGCGTGTGGTAAGTATGTAAAATTCTAGAAAATGGCAGGGAAAAGGCAGAGGAAAAGCGAGAGGGAAATTGAGGAACATAAAAGTTTATAGAAGAAAAGAAGTAAGGACTATTAATAGATCCATGACCCAGTTTCCAAACAAAGAGAAGAAGGAAAATAAAACCTATGGTTTTAAAAGTTGATAAGCAAAGATCTGTCACATCTGAGAAGAACTCATCGAACGAAACACGATGCAAAATTCACACCGGATATTGTAATAGTCGCTCCACGAAAGAAGGAGATTGGTTTTGAAAGTGATTGGTAACTTCTTAATTTGAAATTGTTGGAATGCTGTACATTTGCGACTTCTGCGGTATATGGTATCCCTTCGATCTAGATGTACTAAATAAATAATGAAATGGACCTGACAAAGAATCCAAACTTTTATTTAAAAGTCCGTGGTCCTAACAGAAACATCTGCATATTTGGCACAAATGATTATGATTAGAATATTTTTCTTCTTTGCTAAAATATTTGACATGCATTAACTATAATATCACTATATTATAGTTCCAGAATATCACTATATTCTGGATTTCCTGACGCGAAAACGCGTCATTATCACAGCTTCTGCCAACGTTTCGTCCTCATGCTTACGGAACATCTTCAGGATTACTGCATAGTAATTGAGGACTAATCGTTTTGAGATGAACGGAAACGTTGCGGACTAATGAACCAGGGCAGTTGCTAAGAGGTGTAATAACTTGGAATTTTCAGGTATGATGTAAGTGGTAGCCGTTGTCGCGATTTAAATTGTTGGTATGTTTGAAACAGTTGCTGTAGAGAAGAGTTGTTGTGCCTGTTAATGGTACCTTGAATATCTTTCCTAGAACAATTATTGCGGATCAAAGATTCGGTGATGTGCTTCAGAAATGGCTCTTTGAATAAGTGAATTAATAACACCGTGTTGCTGGGTGGGGTGAAATTTGAAAAAATTTGCTATTCATGTCCATGAGCCCCAAAAATAGCCTCAGTCAGTATGCAGAAGAGCCCTGAAGGTATCCCATAAAAGTGAAAAGGAAACGTGGCGGATGCAACGACAAGGACCAGGTTCCAACTCGGAAACCAAGAGTATTATTGATAACCACTAAAGCTTATAAAACAACAATTCTTTTGAATTGTATGTAATTCGTAGGCAATTCATGTCTTTCATATGCAAAACTTCATTTTTTAGGGCTTGATAAAATCAATTTTCTTGACTTTTGAAAATTTCTGTAGGTTCAACGCGCGCTTGATTTCCTTGATTACCACATTTCATATTATCGTAGTGGGTTGTCTTACGAAGAAACTGTTGACGCTCACGACGTCTATAACCGCGTTGCGAATTAAAATTTGAATCTTGAACGTTTTAATTAGACATGGTGGTACACTAACCTATTAGAGCTTGTTTAAACTCAAATGAATAAACAAAATAAAATACTCAAAAATTAAAGAAATTAAATTAAATTGCCAAACTCGTCCATTATGATATGCAAATTATGCTTTTTCACATCAGAATTCGTTGCTTTTCTTTAAGGATGCTAACTTTTTCCAAAAGCTTCTTCTAAAGCCTTGTTTAAGATCCTCCGTCGTTGAGTGTTGTTTGCACTCTGGTATCTACGGCGCTTTATATGTAAAAAATTAAAATGTGCTGGTTAAGGAAACGCTGCCGATGCAATGGGTGCATTTCTTTCCTATTCGTGGGTTTTGTTAGTTTTCTTGAAGATAATTTCGTGCTGCTAGTTCATTATATGGTGGTACCCCATTACATTGAAATCACTCCAGTATAATAAGTGTTTCCAAATTTAATTCATCCGACATACTCTGGAATTTGTTTAGCAATAAATGGAAGTACCGGTCACTAGCTTCGTCAAAAATATAGAGCTCCACATTATAGAATCAACACCGCACTAAATATTGAAACTGGATTTAGTTTGTGGTCTTTTTTTTGTTACCTGATATGGATTGTTTTGCGTCCACAAATTTACGATATGTTTACTTACCACAACTTGTAAAGTAAAGTGTTTTCCATCCATTCATATACGTATTCGTAAACCAGATACAAAAAAAGTTATTAAATTCATAATTTATGGAGATGATGTTTGTGCTTCTTTAATATTAGTATCATTTTAAATTGGTCTCGTAGAATTGCAAATCTTTTCATAATTGTATGTACCTTATCCTTTTTATTGGTAAAATGTCATATATTCTGATATAACCAGTTAAATACAATATAATAAGGTGTTGGTTTTCAATTGCGTTTCTCTAAGTGGTTCAAGTGGATGTCGCAGGTGTTAGGGCGGGCCCAATACGCTGCCTCAGCATAACGGGGTGCCTTATACTGTCAGATAAATTCTCCTCTACACATAGCAAACTTTGTCGTCGAGTACAATCAAAATAATTTACGCAATATGAATGCGAATGCATTATGGTTCTTATTGAACTTTATCGCAGTACACCGTTCTATTTCTGACGCGTCTGTTGAATTACCGGATATGTCGTAGAGGAGATTGTGATTTGATAATATCGTCTACTGCCATAGATGTACATAGGTTAAAATTTACTACATATAACATATGGTGCGACATCTCGTCGAACTTAATATTTACGTAAACTTTTCTCAGGAGCAGGTTTACCATAGAGCGGGATAAAACTTCCAAAACATACGAATACTACAAACACAGCAAAAAAACTTATAAATTACGGTTCGTGTATTTGTTTAATGTATCCTATATAGGCCTTTGTAGAGACATTTATATGATATATGCTATTTCTTTTTTCTGGAAATATACAAAATTTATATAGGCATGGCGTACCAATATGCGCGATATTAGGTGTAACTTAACACTTGTTTGATATTAGAGGAGTTGAAAAGGAAACATCACAGATGATAAAATTTATAGATTTTCAAAGTCTAGAATTTACAATGGGAAAGCAATAAAACCAATAAAACAAACAAACCAATAAAAAGCCTGCAAAAGTACTTACTATTTTGAAACCTATTTGAGCTGAAACAAATGGATAAAAACTTATTGTTTTGTTAAAGAAACGCAATAATTTTATTATCCAAAACAAGACAAGGTTAGAAAGAGGCCAGCTTAGAAGCGCAAACACCATAAACATGACTTACATTTTTCAATTAAACCTGGCACTATTTTCATTTTATTGGCGATGCGTCATGAGGGCAATTTAAAGCAATTGTATCCAAAATTTCCATTAGCTAAGAATATTTGGATAAAGAGCAATGGTGTTCAGCGTAAGCCAGCATAAAACAGTAATAATAGACATCTTCGTAATGTAGATAATCATAACAATCCTGAGATCTCCAATGATAGTCACAAACAACTTTGAATTGGGACGAATGGGGAGCACAAAAGATCGACCCAAATCTGGCATATAGATACATGTGTCACCTTAACGATATACCATGGAACTTCATACAAAAATACTTCTTACGTAAGCCTGCGATTGTCAGTATCAGCGTTATCTACATTTCCTTTGACAATCAGAAAGTTCTAAAGAACAAGCGTATGAGGCTGACAATCAAATTGCAGATTTGCTAACGAGGGAACGTTCCGAAATGAATTCTATAGAACCGGCCTCACCAATCACGCTGTATACATACTTGCTGCCCCTTCACCTCTAACTACCCAGCGAAAAATTAACGGTAGCTTATCTTGGATACAATAAATCCAAATAATTTTAATTTTTCTAACATTACATTTAGTTTTCAGAACAAAAACAATATTAATGTGTCCTGTGTTTTAGTTCGTTATGTAAGAGAGGTTCGTATATATGGTGTTGTTCATTCGTAGTGTCTTGTAGCGTACAAGTTAATCCAACTTGTACGCTATCCAATTCTTATTCATTTGTTAATAGTTTTATAATTATAGAGATAAAGTATTTGAACCACACTAAATAGAGCTATACGATACAATCAAAGATATAAGTGATACAAGCGCTCCCGAAAATTGCATTTGGAACCGACAATGAACTACAAATTAACGCATGGTTCACATACTATGAGTTTTAGAAAATGTTCGGGAAGACTATAAAGAAACATGCGCATTGAGAAATTTTTTAGAAATCGGGCAAACAAGCGCCGCTACCATTAAGTCTCGCGAAACCTAAATTTCGGAAAGTAAGACGATTACGTAGACCAGAAAAATTAATAGGTGCCTTATTTATATAAAAAATCTGCGTCTAATTGGTTATATACTAACTTTCATGGAAAAAAGATGACCTTGTATGCCTCGTATAATAGTCAAAGAGTAGTTATCGAAGTTATTAATGCAATGTACAGTACAAAACTACATCAAACGTTAAAGTTAAATAATTCATATGTAAGTGCAAATTTTAAATAACACTTGATAAATGAAGAAAAGTCAACCATATTGTGCGAAATAGAGAAAATGCCAACAGGTATGGATACCGTCGTTCATATTGCAAGTTTCTTCATATTCTGGTTTTTCTACTGGCAATATTTACCATCCCATAAGAGATATGTAACGGTTAGGTACAATTTCATCATCGTCGAATTAATTCGGAGGCTAGGCTAGGCTAAAGATAATTTCTTACTTTTGCTAAGAAATTATTAATTAGTTCATTAATAATTTTTTATACTTCTTCCAAAAAAACAATAGTTCCTATATTCCTATATTACATTTAAGCTAGCAATTGCCTACGTACGTTATCTTCTATTAAAGAAGCACATATCAACAAACATGCATTCTCTTCTAAAAGTAGCTACTTATGCTGATTTTCTTCTATATTGAAGACAAAGTGGTTTAAAAGAACGTTGTAGAAGTTGTATTAAATAGATCTAGATTCTTCGTATTCGTATTCTCATTTTCTCAATCATTTTTATCCGACTGGCTGATCTTTCACATAGCGGCAGCCCTATTTGCAGCGTTATTAATAAATTATTCGTTGTACTTTACACGACTTACTTTAATCAGATTCTTGTGATTTTTTGCAACTTACATGAATTTTTTTTAGTTAAGGATAGTTTATAAAATAAATACATCGTTCAAACGAGTTCTTAATTCTCTAGTATCCTGGGATCGATCCATGTTTTACAATTTTGATTGAAAACTCTATGTGCTCATTCTATATACATATATATACACTGAGCATATTGAAATCCTTCGTGTCTGTGTTTAACATCATCCCATTTCATAGGAGGATCACTCATGCCATGCAGTGTAATGTAACCAAAGCAATTTGATTTTCCATTTGCTTTATTTCCTTTATACAATTCTGAGGCGTGGGTAGCAATTCGTCTGTCCCAATTAAGCAGTATTTCCTTTCAAGAGGTCCTGAAAGACCTACGTGTAGACGTTCCCGTAAATTAATAGACCGTGGCCAGTTATCAAATGTAAACTTTCTACTATTACATATTTTCGATTTATTTAGCTATACCAGGTTGTCAAAAACATGCTCGAGCTAATTCTTCCATCATTGATATTACCATGAGTGTTGATTTCAAATATCCGTTATTACTAATCTGTTATTCCAAAATTGAACAGAACAATTGAAAACGTTTAGAAAAACACTGTTCAATATTTTGAGCATTACTAATAGTTCAGAATTAGCCTCGTTACTTTTGATAATGTTGAATTTTTAGAAACTTTAAGAATAATACCTTAAGATTCAAACTTAAATCTTTACTATTCTCAATGAAAAAATTGTGTTTTATATCAGCATCTTATTCCTAACTAACGTTCTTGATAAACGATCCGGCGAATTTTATTTCGAACTTCATTTTGTACAAATGATTGGGTAAAATATTGATTGGCCGCAAATTTAGAAATATCTTTCTCTAGTCAAAAAAATTGTTAATTGTGGACTGTGACTAATTGAATTAGTAAATACTGTTGAAATTTGACTATTCCAAATATTGTAGCTAGTCCTTTCTTTTCTATTTGAAAATAGTGTTCTTCTTATGGGAGAATGTTCGTGAAGCTGTAGATTTTTTTTATACAATTTTATACCGTGTGCCAACGCGTATATTGTTAATATAATCAGTAAATTTGGATAACTAAAACCTTAGCAAATGAAACAGGACGAAAGATTTCGACCAAGAGCATTATCCCCCTTTTAACAATTCTCTTCCCTCGATAAAGGCGGTGGCGCATTCCATTAACCATTTTGATTTATTGCAAGAATATCTGGATGAAGAAATAACTGCTTATAGAGATAACTAGTATATAAGGCTTGAATTGGATGAATACTAAATAGAGAAGATTAGATTAGTGGGAGCACTCAGAAGGAACAATGGCAGTGACATTACTAACCACATCCCTAGATACTATCAACAGATAATCAAATCTATTAACGGTGATAAACAGAAATAGATTAGATTAGATAAATGCGCATAACTTATATAATAAATACAAGAATAAAAAGATAAGTATTATATAACTTAAAGGGAATTTAAGCCTAAAATTACTAATTCTGGGAAAAACAGAAGAAACAACCCATACATAGCATCCAGCAGTTCTAGCATAAACATGTAGCTACAGAGAAGAGATGTCGTTGTATAACTTACCAAACAAAATGCTAAGTGTACCTTGAAAAGTTCTCTATTCAGAATATGGAATGTTTTTCCGAGAACCACAAGATATTAGGAAATCATTCAGACTAAATGATGGAGATGTCTAGGTTTTAAGCACTAATAAGAGTGTGCAAAAGTAACATTTTTCTTAAGAATTTATTTTTTTAATTTTAGCTTGATTCCATTTTATTGAAATGTCTATAAAATGCATTGAAAGATGCCTAGAAACAATAACCAGAATAAATAATAAATGCTTCGCGGTATTGGCGGAATCACTGTCGGCAAAAGCAATGTGAGGAGAGAAAAGGCTAACCAACAAATATATTTCTACTTACTCGGTGTCACTCTCACTGTTTCGAACCTCATTATTTTCCTTTCGGCTTATATCACGCTTAAGTAAAAACAATTGATCCTAATCTCAATCACTCGCTGTTTCCAGCAAAAACGCTTATTTTTATGCTAGAATTATTAAAAAATAAATAAGAGTTAAAATTTATTCTAAATTGCAAAATAAGGCATAAAATGAAGCAGAAAAGCAAATTTATGAAATTATATGCGACACAACATGAAAACTATCGGTGGTGGAGTCATTCACGGCAAAAATAATGTAAAAGAAAATAGTAACCAGTGGATATGTTTCAGCCTACATCGGGTGCTACGTGGCTATTTTAGGAACTTTTTTATGTGTTTTCAGTGCTTGATGGTAAGCTTGAGGAATTGTTTTCTAGTTTTACTCAAGTACGCCGCTCTCTTTAGTTTAACCGTCCAGGAACTGCCCGGCAATTCGTTGGGAAATTGTACCCGTTCTTTGGCGGATGTATGTTTTGGCACTCATCGCCTCAATGGAAAGTGATATAATCGGAGAGGGACCCAGCCAGGATGAAATATATCCATCAATAGCGTAAATAGCAGTATTATAAATATTATTTTGATTATCCTACGAAATAATTAATGATTTTATTCAAGTATAATAATTAGCTTTAATTACCGCAAAAAATAATCGCTCGCTTGTTCTAAAAGTAAGTCTACATTCTCTCAGGGCACTGCATAAAACATCGCTAATGAAAAGCATATAAATTCCGACATACATATAACAAATTGTATGAAACCGGCTCCATGTACCAGAATACACACATCGCACCTTGTGTTACGGAGCGATACACATGACAGAGAAAGTTTTAAGATACTTTCTTATTGTATTACCGGAGAGTATTTCAGTCATACATCCTATTTTCATTGCTAATGCTGCACTGAGATACGTGCTGTTAAATTCTTGGGAAAATTTAATACAGAAAACAGATTTTTTTATTCATCATTATATATAAATTTGCCTGAGATAATATCACAATTGTCATTTAATGCTAGTCGCTGCTGGACAGCCTCCAAGCGTTAAAGTTCGCGAATCGTCGCAACCTAACAATGAATAGCCAGGCCGGCTTATCTCAACGTCCAGGGTGTACATATCGGTTAAATGGCAATTTAACCGCTTAAATTAATAGCCCACGTTTGTAGGTTTGTTTGTATACAGGGGATGAGGTGCTTGGGTTACACTGCCGCTGAAGCAACGAGTTGGCTGTGCCGCCTCCCATCTCGGACGTTACCGTTACGTTTGCGGGCAACCGCAAGTAGACTACCGTGCTGACTAAGACATATTAGCACGCCTTTATTGGATCTGCGGCCGTACACTTTTATTCATAAAGTATCTAATGCTGGGAACCAATCAATTGAATCTCTAAAAACATAACAATGAACGCATGTCTCCCGCCTTCTTTGTAGAATTAACAAGTGATATACGTTTATATATAATTCGACTTTGTGTACTAACAAATATTTGTTCTCCAGTTAAGCGAATTCAAGCAAATCCGCACAAACACGCTGATTGCAAACATGAACCGACAGATAACAATAGAATATTGTAGGTATTATAGAGGATGGACCGTTTTCCCGTTTTGCTCTCAAATATAAGGCGATGTGTGCAGGGGTCTAGTCAAACGAATGCAATCGCCACATTGCACCGGGGTCGTTAAAGTTAGGAGTCCCGCATGAGCAAAGTCCTTCTTCAAAGATATTAAAAGGTATTTCGTGATAAAAATCGAGACAATACGTTAACCGAATATTATTATAGGTTATTTAAACGACAGCTAAACTTACCTTTTCTTCACTTTGGTTGATATTGTTCAAACCAGTAAATATAATGCTCTTTTTTAAATGGCAAACAATACTCATCTTTTTGATTATTAAAAAAAAAACAAACAAAATTGCTTATTTTCCCATCATTTGTCTCACAATGAACATTTCATTGTAAATGATCCGTGTGACTTTTTATCTTATGTTATTCACATTAATTGTTTTAACTCATCTTTATTTATCTTAATTATACTATTTATTTTAAAATAGATGAAATGTTCTATAGATATAACACTAGCATTTAGCGCGTTATGTTGTTTTTTTTTTCAATGGGTCATCCTGTATATTAGTTTCAATTTCGGTTCCCTTTTCCGTTCCCTTATATTCCCAATATAGGATTTCATTACGTTATACTGCGCATTTGAAAACACACGTAGGTGTTCATTTGAAACAGGAAAAAATAGAAAATTTATATAGGGTAAGTCAAAATTAGAAAATCGTAAATTCCCATTTTGATTTACCTTATATAAATGCACTGCACGAGGAAGCAAATTACGATTGATATCAAAGCACATTCCTAAACCTCCGATAATATTAAAGCGATGCGGGTTAGTTTGTCATGTTTTTAGAATAAAATTGACCATAACATTCCAAATACCCAGTACAATGCAATGAAACCATAATTGAGTTGTTAACGTTATATATATATATATATATATATATATATATATATATATATATATATATACCTATATATATATATAGGTGTCCTATTTGAAAAAGTAGGTTTGGTTCTTCCTAAAATTATGGAGCATCCCGTATAAATGTGAATGATTTTGAGGTTTGAAACTATTACATCAATAAATTGTTTCGTTTGCGTTACAAGTTTCTAATGTAAATGAAATTTTGTTCATTTCCGAAAGTAATTTTGAACCCAGAATGTTCCAGTGTCCTATTTATAGGACAGGCTAAAAAAATTAAAAATAATTAAAAAAATTTTGAAAACATCTTGCTTAGATATATAATTGAACAATTAATAAAAGGATTATAATAGAAGAAAGTCATAAATTGAGCACAGTTTCGAAACTGAAAAGATTGGAGGAAAGAAAGTAAGCTATTTGATAGACTTTGTTGAAGATCAAAAGCTCACTGATACAAAATCATATTTTGAGGTGACGATATATTATCCAACGGTTGACATACGCTCACTTGACAATCGGCTCAAAGATATAAAGTTGATAGTAGGCATATATAGAGTAATGCTGCCCTTCTCTTTGGCTTTTTCTTCTGATAATCAACTGAGATAAAGAGCTGAACAATTTACAGACGTCATACCACCTTTGCTTGGATCGCAAATATGATAATAATTTAGAAGTTCTTTCAGCTCTAAGATTGCAGACATGAATGATGTGAAACAACTTGCAAATTTACTATTCACTGAACACAATTTCTTCGCTTTCGTCTATCCCGACGTAGAGACTCCAAGAACGCTTAAATGGTTTGACTCTATTGCCTTGATGTACAATTTTGCCTTTAAACTTTGTTTCTTCTTTATTCTTTATTCCTATTACTTTTATCCTTCTACTTTTATCTAAATATTATTTTTCGTTTACTAGTAACGTACCTAAATATTTTTTAGTTATTGTAGTTTTATAGGAAGTTTTATAGTTGATTGTTGTAAGCAAAACCAAATAACTTTTATTTCAAAAAGCTTATTTTTATTTCAGTTTGGTAAGGCCCTAATTCATAAATAATACCTCTTCTGATCCTGTTGATCTTATTGTAACAAGTGAGTACCTAGCTCTTTATAGGAAGAACTGCTAAATTAAGCAATAGACATCCACTTATGCGTCATAATTGTTCTTCAATTTTATAAAACCAAGTATTATGTATCCATAACTGCTTATATATACTTACATTAGATTCAAAACTCGCGAATTCACGTATGGTAATCAGTTAAGGGCTGCAGTTGTACCTTCTGCGCCGAGGTCACTGAGAACCAAGCCACTGGATCTACGTGTACGTATTGCTTCCTAGTTAACGATATCGATATAGCAGCCACATTTTCTGTTAGTAATCGGTGAATTCGTAGAAGGAAATGGTTTCGTGAGTTAAGATTATTAATTAACTGTATTTCCAATGAAAGGAAATCCTTGTTCACTGCAATCTGTGGATGTCGGATTTTTATTAACAGCTTACAACTTTGCACGAAACTAATTTATTGATTACACTGATGTTTTCTTAGTACATTTGTTAAATATTCCATCTGAAATATTTGATAAGTACAATTTTTCACATAAACACCTCCAACCTGAGTACCAACCTGATATTTTTCTGCAGTTACCTGATATCTAATTTATCTCATAGAAAATGTTCAAAGAAGAATTCTTCTTGAGCTCTGGGCATTGCAATTTTCTTGTTTTTACTGCGTTTTTGTTACTTTCGTGTACCTTCTTTATGAGGGCATATTTCGAACAGGAAATGTACAGATTTAATTTTTATGACCTAGATAAAATTAAGAGGACTAACGTGAGGAAGGAAGGCCTATTGCGACCGATCCATCGGTCTTTAGGGATATTTATTTCTCCGATGTATTTTATGTGTACTGCGCGCAGGAGCCTCATCCATTTAAAATCAACGTTGATGAAGCATATTGTGTTGGAGATTGTTTATAAATAAACCAGTTTCCTTAACATTCTCCTTCTCATCTTGCTCTTGATAGGTGTTCATTATAGATTTCGTTCTTACAATTAAGCGGAATGAAATCTTATTGCATGACTTGTTAAAAAGACACGTGTTTTGCAATATATAGGGTGTAGCAATGGTCTGTCTTTTATTACTCTGGCTTCCAATTACCGCATCCCAATATACCGGGCGTTTTATAAAAAAAAATGAAACGCACTTTTTTCAGTTTCATATTTTTACATTATTAAAGATTTGTAGCTACACTCCATTTGTGTCCAGATTATGAAAGTAACCTATGGTGGCTTTTGAGTTACAAATGCTTCTGATAAAGTCATATATTGAGAGAAAGTACTCCCACGTTCAAACGCTTTCAAATTTAGCTTCTATTGTGCGGATTGGCTGAGAACGGATAACGTTGCCAGTAAATTGTTTTTATAATCTGATGTACTGCTGGTCGTTAGCAATGTATTGCTTTACCTGATTCAAAATTATTTTTTTCGATTTTATTAAACGAAACACCCTTACATTATGACTAGAAGCGATGCAAAATTACGTTACGCGTCAATCCATATTAGCATACCTTGTTTTTTAGTTGAAGACGGAACCATTCCTTTTGAATGTTATTAATCTCGTACAGCAATAGAATAGTGGTACAGCCATACTTCTTCCCGGATTCCAGGAAGAATGAGCAATAACAAAATAAGTCCTGCAAAAGACTCGCCAATTATGGTCCCCAAATGATAACGCTCCACCAATACTGTTCATTCACTTGTTGTTAATGCATGTGAGACCGCTTGTTTTTCATGAAAAAAATTGCTTTATCAGAGAATAACTTTTTAAAAGTAAAATTGAAATTTTTGTGCGATTTATCATTGGCCCAAATGCAAAGCTAGAAAGGTGAGATCGTGTTCAGTAAGTTTCAGATATAACTGGATATATTAAGGTTGTAAACCATTTTTCTTTGATATTCGCAAAACAGATCGTCCACTTAAACATGTGGCTTGTATTTGGATCTTCATTATCAATCCAACAGAACGTTTAATTCGTTTTCACAGTTGCTCGCACTTTTTATTCTTTCGCATTTATTGTAAACGACATTCCAGGTTTCAATGAATCTCGTAATTGGTTTTTCAAAAACTATTTTCTCTGGATATCTTTCACTGTAAATACTACTGGTTAAAATAGAATTTCTTTCCGTGCCGTACTGCTTCAGGCAGCGAACAATTACCCAGTTATTTTCGAAATCTGGAGACCTTCCTGTACAGCACGGACGACGAAATAATCATAACCAACAGAATTCTAGGAGACGGCTATCAAAACACTCGTTGCTCGTTGGGATAAAAATTTAAATCGAGAAGAAATTTATAAAATTAATGTATTTTTAGATAATTTACAGCTGGTTCATTTCTATTACTAAACGAACTTTCTTCGAATGATATTTCGAAGAATAAATCGTAAGGAAATAAAAGGAATGGTTTCGTATAGTTTATTACTATTCTTTCTTCTTAAAAAATAGTCCAAGAAGGTAAAGAGAAGCCCTGTATTTATTGTTATATTGTAAATGGGCACGCGTGTATTTAAAGCTAGAAACATTTTCCTTCCTTGACACCAAATTTAATATATGTTCTTATTTCTAAAATAAAAAAAAAGCAGCAACAGCGATATTTCGTTTTCATGCTCCGCAGTAACAGTGATGTGATGTTACCCGCCTTATAATAGGAAGGATAAATGACAACGGTAAAAGCAGAGATATGAATAATAAATTTCTATCGGCAATTGTGGCCGGGAGCGTGCCAACACTTGCTTGGAAGTGTGAATAATTTAACTTTGTAAGAGGGAAAACGATTTCATAAATGCGTATATGAAGTAATGAATATTGCATGTCTTTGGGATTCTGACGGTTGTACCTCAATAATATGACTTTTCTTAAATACCTCGTGACATTATATTAATTAGACGCGTGACTATTTTAATAATCACAGCAAACTGTGAATTAAAAGCTCTTACTAGGAAGATCAGATGAATATATGAGTTGGCACTTGAATGTTGATGAATGTTGTTTGAATGTTGATGATTTTAATTATTTTAAACACGAAGAGTTTTGTGAATTTTCGACAACTTTAACATCCTCTCCGATTTGTTTTCACATAAAAATGTCCATTCTTATAGTTTAGCAACTCTTCTTGAGGTGGGAATTAGTGCTATCCTTAGCTTTCCTCTAGGAATCGTAATTATTTATTACGCACATAACTTAAGGTAACTCAACAATCGCATAAGAAATATCAGTTTGTACATGTAATTTCTGGTAGTTCGACGTTACCTTGTTTTAATAGCAAATATAAGTGAATAAATAATATTGTTTAGTGACAAATGTTCGAAAGTTTATTTCAGCTAGCTTCAAATAGGAAATCGGTTGTTGATTCAAAAATATTAACAAGTGGTTTGCCTTAAGAAATCGTTTATTCCTTTAACAAAATGCAGTGGCTAAGGTACTTTTTGTTAATTTAATGCATGCAGTCCGACAAAATAATAAAAATATAAAATATCAATGGAAACATAGAGTAACATCAGCTGCTTCTTCAACAAAAAAACAGTTGCGTTAACGAAAAAGTCAACATTAAATTTATGTTACCGTAACCGAATTGAAATTATTAAACTGGTTCATATCATTGTTCATCCAAGCAAAAAAATGTCAATAAAAAGGTTTTTGTTGACTTGACAAGAGACCTTCCCTGTGTGTAAAAGAGCGAGTCAAAAGGCGCGGTCAAAAATTCTGCGGCGAGTCTGTGATGGTTTAGTACTATTTATGTTGGTAATAATATCAAAAAAAAAAACAATTTCATAAGTTTTGGAACAAATATAACCCCGACTGAAGTGAATCATCTTCATCATCATCATCATTGTAATCGATACTCCATATTTAGTGGGTAATACAAGGTACTGGAGGAACCATTAAAGAAGTGATATTGAAAGACTGATAGCGGGTCAGCTACGTTTCGTGCTGGTCGCTTGCTTAAATCCAGCTTTTCCAATTTATTACAGACTATATGCATATCTCGTAGCCGAAAGTATTCACCACTGCTATTCACATATAAATGAACTAATAGCACAGACGAAAGCAATATGTGGGATTGGTGGAGCACTGCTTAGTGCGCTGTGGTAACGTTACCGGGTTCGAACACCGGGCTTGTCACCCTCAGAGTGAGGTTATTAAACCTCCCAAAGAAATTCCATTCATTCAGGTAGAAGTGGATTTACATATTATCTTTAATAATTACTAAGTAATAACGTAATATTTCAAAGGTCTTCATCTTTTTGTGCCACAAAGCGAACCAAAAATGATATGTACGGGAAATTTTAAAATGCTGAAAAAGAAACCGTTATAACTGCGTTAATGCTGAAGCACAAAATGTTTTTTTTTTTGCTGCACAAAATCGGTAGCATTTCTTTATCATGTGGTGATAAAAAACACTTGAAATTTCTTTTGTTGGAGCGTTATTTCATATACTTTTATAGCTTATATTTGGGTATAATTTAACTGAAAAGAACTAGCAACAACTATAAACGTGATAACAACTAACACTTTCTCCAGTAAAACTGGCTTCGACCTGCAAAGGTGTATTCTAAACCAGTTATTTATACAGTATTCGGTAGAAATAGCTTTCTTTTTAAGCTTATTTTGTTCCTTTCAAACTTTGAAAAAAGATAATCTAATGAGTAGGGAGAAGGATAGGGATAGAGGCTCTGTTTCATTCCCCATTGCTGCACTGTAATCAAGAAATCACGCTTACTTGTGGACGATTCATGTTGTAAGGTACGGAACGTTAAAATGGAAAATGCAGAACTCCTCTTTACTTTTATAAATTTATATTAAAATGCGCTCCAGGGCTTAATTTGGCTTATGCCATCATTAGCTAATTTTTACGACATATAATACTTCAATAAAAAAGGTTTATAGTACATACAGTAGGAACGAAAGCTTCATAGATGATATCATATTGTTAAAAGTAAAATATTTGCTAATAGAAATAGAATGGCGAAAGTTGAAATTAAAAAATTATTTTGAATAGTAAAGCTGTTCAGTAAGAAGTTGAAAGGACTTTTATATACTGAAAATAAGAATTGGAAAAAGGCTGCTTAAATTTAAATTGAAAATGAAAAAGGGCGATAGGCCATACGGTAGAAATAAAATTGAAAACGGTTTCAGACGCTACAGCATGCATGCTTATTGTAAAGTTTTTTTTTTTTTAATAAAAGTGAAGTCTATTGTATTTATAATTCAAGAAAGTTAAAAATGGCCGCATAATGATACTGTTTGAACATTTAATGGTTTACTTCAGGAGAAATTTTCAAGGCTAAAAAGGTTTTTTTGATAAATTCATTTTGATTAATTAAAAATTTTCTAAAAATTCCCTTTCACTACTCTTAATAAACATAAAAAACCTTTATTTTTTCCCAACTATCTTCACATTGTTTTTAAAAAATCGAAAAATATGCAATGTAGAATAAGACATAATAACGAGGTAATGGCAATCTAGGAAGTATGACACATTCTTTCTGGGAATGCCACTGCAACGGAGAAAGAAACGTAAGAGTTTTAATTATAGCTCTTAGATTACAGGAAAGGAAACTGCTTGAAAAATTTAATGCTGTTTCCATAAAACCTCACCGTATACAGCTTGCTTCTGTTATGTTGTGCTTCTTACTACGTAAATGATAAACAACAAATGTTAGTGTAGACCAGTAATATAAAATTGTAGTTCACTGAGCACAAAGAGAAAAATAAATGGTTATATGAACCGAAAATGAATTACATGAACCAATTTTGAGATAATATGGCACAATGCGATGCTCCTGTTTGTTTTCTATTTGTATTTGTTGCTTTTGGTGAAAAATTTGTGCAAAGTAGAATAAAATTTGCACCTTGAAGCAAGGCTAGCGTGAGTTCAATAAACAATAAAATTTTGCTATTAAAATAAAATTTAAGAACTGTTTGGTCAACAAATAACGTATTTGTCTTGAAATTTGGACGGGGTCACATTATGAGGATTTTAAGAAATAAATTTAATTGTAATAATCATTTATAAATTTTATGGAACAAGAAACAAGGATATAGCGCTATCCTACCAGGGTAATAAGCAATTGTCATGTCTAGTAATTAAATTATCTTTATCTTACTTATTTAAATCTCATTAAAACGATTGTTTAATTCAGGCATCCGCTTATATAAGATTACTTTTAATGTAAACTCAATTTAGCTATGAACAACGGTTTTGTGACACTTTGCGTTTATGCAGTAAAGAGCAGCACGAAATGATGGTATTAACTATTTTATTTGCAGGTAAAATGCATATAAATTCAATGAATTTTAATTTTTTTCGAATAGATGGTAGAATATACACAACATAGTTTAAAACATGACAATGATTATATTTACTTAGCTAAACGTTTAATTCTGTCCAAATCTTGAATAAAGGTAGATGGAGCAAATTCGGCTGATTCCAGTGTGGATATTGCTTCAATATGCTCTGTATTAATTTACGACGTACGGTCTGGCTGTGCGGCGTAATCTAATGACGTCTATGGTCCAGTCGTTTTTGGAGGTAAGCTTCTAATTACAGGATTCTCTATCGAAGTAATCCACTCGAAAACGGAAAATAATCACCATAAAATTGTAGGGATAATCGCAATTTGTGGCAATATTTTTAAGGAAGTTGTAATGTATAATATATCCCTTTGTAAAACAAACTTTAGTGAAAATGTACAGCTTTCATTTGGACGACATCGTAATAATTTTTGTAGTAATTCTTCCAGTAGATGTTGGGTTAAGATCTACATAAGGATAGTTCAAGCAAGAATAAATTAAACTCGATCAAGATATATTCAAATTATCATTTGACCGAAACAGTAAGTTTCATTTTTTCACTTAATAATTGTGTCGAGCTTACCCAAATTTTAAACATTACCTCATCTATCTATCTTTTGCATATTAGTCTCCCATATTCCGCTGTATCTAGTAGGTCCCAAACTCTAAAAACAACTACAATATATGTGCAATTCAGAAGTAATGTGGCGGCGTAGGACACAACTGAGCATTAAGCGTGCAGAAACGAGTTGCGCTCCACGAAATGATCAGAAACTAGACAGATTGAGTTATTCGTCTCGTGAGAATGGATACCTGTTGTCTGTCTAGTCTCTGGTAATTTCGTGAAGCCCATGTATTATTTTTGCTTTCCGGTTGCTGTTTAGATTTAAATCCTCACAATAATATTTTGTACTAATTTTTCTTATAAATTTAAATTAATATCAATTTATTTTCGTTTTCTTGTTTTGAGCAATTTTCAACGTACATTATCACTAATGTACCAAGCATTTATGTTGGTCTAAACGAAACGTAACGTGTAGATTGGCCTGGAACTATGGAATTAATTCCTACAGCAATCAATATGGGTGTATCAATGTAGGTAGTTACAATAAATTTTACTACAAAACAAGTGTTTTTCTCGAAGCACTGGATGGGTTTAACTGTCTGGGTGGATCTCGTTATATTCGTGGACGTTATACTTACTTGCAACAGCACAAAAAGTTGCATCTTTATCCAGTACCAAATTTTCAGAATAATCTCCACTGATTGCTGGAGGATATGCCAGCAAATTTAAAGCAGTACTTGATATTTAATTTTTTACATGTAATGGATTCTTACCAGTATTTCCGTGCGCAATAAATATTTCTATACAAATGAAAAAGTTCTGATAGTAAACAAGGAAGCAATTTTATCTCAATATATATATATATATATATATATATATATATACGGAAGAAGACAAGTTTATACGAAGGTAGCGAAAATATATCAATGTCGGGGATTTCTCGGTTTTATTCCACTTTGCCTCGTGCAGCTCGTGATTACACGACGGCCCGTTGCTCCAACTGTGTCTTGGAGATAAGCGGATGGTGTGTTCTAGCTACCAGGTGATGGTAGGCTACTTTTGAAGGCTCGCAGAATGTGAAGTGAATTGAATAGAATACACATTTACGTTTTCACGGGAGATAATTGTTGTTCTTCTGCTATTACTGATCAATTATATGCCTAATTTCTGGCTGAATGCGATAGATCCTTTAATGTCACTTAATATAAATATATTTAGCGTTCAATTTAACATAACTGAGTTATTTTTGAATTGAACGTTGATTGAAGTTGGCATGTTTAATCCTGGAACATGTCGCTGCGGAATCTTCCCGGTATAAATAATAGATAAAACTTGATATATTTAAATCAATCCATACCAATGATGTTCCTCAGGCAGTAGCATTAATTTTTTTATATCCCGCTGTAGAAGTCTCAGCTAAGTATATTTCTCAAGATTTAACAGTCATCACAGTAAAAAATTATTTATGACTTATGAAAAAACAGTGACAAAACTCGATTTGTTGTAGCTACTTTCTTACTAGTAGAAATGCAATTGGCGAGAATGTATGTTTAGCAACGCATAGTAGCTATTGGGACAGTTTTCTTTAAAGAAATATTAAAAAAAAAGAAGCATATGACGAATATAGTATTGAATACAATTGTGTATTGCAGAGAAAATTACATAGTGCTTTTTTCATTTCCATTTCACCGCGATCGCGGAATGCAGCACCTATATAGATGTGGAATGAAGGACCATTTAAAGTTACAATTAATACCTGCAATTGCTGCTTCAATACGAATTTTGGTTCTACTATAAAAAAATATGTTGTCGAATATGTCATTTTGCTAAAACTAGCACTTTCCTAAAAATATTTTCTTGAGAGCATCAACCATTGTTCAATCTATAACAATCATATCTAATCCTGATAATGAGGAAGAAGACCAACAATAGAATAATGAAGATAGAACTCCGAGAACTCAAATAAAGGTTGTTCCAAGATATATACAAAAATTCCAGAAAAGAAAGATTTTGGGAACATACGATGAGTGTTCTGGGCTGTTAGCACAAAAAAAAACAAATGAAATTAACTATCCTTATCTGCGGATGACAAATGTATAATATCATAAAAATTTCAAGCACTTTGACATGGTGACTTTGAAGATCATGTTTGTGCCTATGAATTATTAAATAACTTACTTGCTAGGTCGCACGGTAGAATTTATATTAATGAAATGGGGAGTTCTTAAGAAACCACTACTAAAAATGGAACTTTGTCATACGAAGTACTAAAATTTTGAAGGTGCAATCTATCAACCCAAAGAGAAATCGATAACCATTTCAAAAATTTTTGATAGCGTTAATACTTGAAAACTAGAAGAATCTTATAGTTGGTAAAGCATTTTTTATTAAAAGGAAAAAGTGACCTGTCCATAATCATACTTTTAACTACTCTACACAGATTTGCAATGTATGTGAATCATTTATAATAATTCAAACAAAGCGTAATCGCTCAATCGTAAATAACAGCTAGAAGAACATAGCACAACACATTTTTCAACTAGATGAAGAAAAACTTAGAGTTTTTTGCAAGATGTTTTTTCGTATTTTATATAGATTTTGTGTTGGATTGGAACTTATTGTAAATTTTACAAATGATTTGCAGCTCATTCAGTTCATTTATTGCTGTTTTTCATCCGTAGCAACATATTGTTATTAGCAATGCTAATAATAATAATGTGGGATAGTAAGTTTTGTTTATTAACCGTTGGCATGTGCGAGGAAGAATGGAGGGCCAAGAGTGAACTTGGTGAGAGCGTGAGGTTGGAAGTTATTAAATATACAATTAAAATAATTAGGTGTGTTTATTTGACAACCTTAAGAAAATTATAAAGGAAAGAAAATATCGACCAGCCAACAATAATAATAATAATAATATTTTTTCTCCTGCAACTGCAATCAAAGCAGGCTGGTCGTTCTGAAAATCGACATAATTGCACTGTTGACAGTAAAAAATACTTTTTTAGATCTTAGTTGCCAAGATCTAAAAAACTAAGGATTACGTAACAATGTAGGATATGTTACATTTATGAATGTTAACTCATGTTGTGTAGAGAAAAGAATCCCTAAATACTTCTAGTTCGTTTTTGAATTTCCCTTGTTTTGCCCAAATTGTTGGTTACTTTTAGTAACTTTTACTTTTATATACGCAACTACCGGTCGAAATTTTGTTCAGGGAGTGCGCTGTTTCTAGCGCCATGTTGGATCATTACGTCATTGATTTGACGACGTAATTGGTAAAAATCTAACCTCACTTGTACTCCTTTATTTAATAATGCAAATGAAATTATAAGCATCATTTGTGACAGCTGTTCGAAGTGGTGTCGTTTTCATTGCGGATTGTGAATTCGATTATCCTGATATCCCTTCTGGAAAAGTTGTGTCCTTCCCGGAAGGACGATACTCTTTTATAAGAAGCGGTGCAGGCCATTGACAGAAATAACGGTTTATAATAAATTTTAAATTGTGTTGGTTTCATTGGAAACTACGTTGTCAGTTAAGTCACATCTGTCATTTAGATTATCAGTCTGGGCCTTATTGGTTTCTACATCGCTCGACTCGAGCTAGAACAATTATTTTCAAGTTCAACGAATAATTAATTATGCTGAAAGTGTTTTACGCTCGCTGCAAATGGTAGATTGCACCTTGTGTTGCAAATTTTCGAGCGGAGCATGGAAGCAACGAACCTCTGCTACATTTAAATGCTGTTAGAGAGGTAATATTTCATAATTCACTTTGTTGTTTTCATTACAGCGAGCATCTACGGCATCGGCAATAAGTATCATTGCTGTCAGTATTTCTTCTGATCTTCGACAAGAGACTGCGAAATCAAGCGAAAGCAGAGTAGAAAGAAGCCTGTTATGAATGCGTGAGAGTATTACAGAGTTCGCTATCATCAGAAATACTGCGTATGACAAACAGTATGTAGGATTAGATTACTACCCGAGGTACTTCTTAACCTATCCCACTACGACCTTTTCAGATCAGTTATGGTTCCTCTCTCATTGGATCAATTACGTTAACTTTGCTTTCTTCACTAGACTTAGCATGCTTCTTGAGCTTACAGTGTTCTATTAATAGGCCCATTATTGTTCTAATAAACAACTCTTAGTAGTATGTCATCCCCGTAGAGTACCTGGGGCAATTTTCAGCAATTAACGAGCCTGCCTCGGGATAATCTTTCTGCTTTTACATTCCTGTGTCCTGGTACCCAGGTCCCCTTACTTCGAATTCCCAGAAACAGTAAGTTTAGTATCATTTATTTTGTTTGTATTATTGAATGAGTATTGTATTGGGGCTCTAACTACTTGAGATGGATGTTTTTGTGGACGGTAAAGTATCACGTACAGCGCAGCTTTGTTAAAAGCTCAGTTGCTTGATTAGTCAAAGAGGCAAGTGCATTGTAAATGTTTAATGTCATAAGATGAATAAACACGAGTCTGTCTAGTCTCCGCTAATTTCGGAAGTACACGGAAAGTTGCGAATTTCACTTATAACGTTGTAGAAATAGTTCTGCATTAATGCATCAAATAGATCAACTTGTAGAAAAATAGAATCACAAAATTCTGCGCCTGCCACCATTTTAATGAATTTTCAATCCGATAAAACGTATCAATATTTTGTTAAACAATGAAATTGGTATCATCATCATTTATGTTATGTTTCATTGCAAAGTTCTATGTATCATTCAAAATGTACAAAAATAACAGTGTGCGTAAATATATCTCTTCTTTCTGTAGTTACTTGGTCTTTTATAATGAATAATTATGTCAATAAATAGTAGCCCATTTATTTTTTAATTTTATATAACAGTTTTAATAAAGTAATATTTACAACAGATTTTAATACTAAACTACAGTTTTTAAAATTTTATTATTTCATTGCCTTTAATAAATATTTGAGTTTTGACATTAAACTATTTAAACACTACCTGTAAATTGATATTCAACTTCACATTCACAACTTCACATCTCTGCATACATCTTATCTATTAATATTTTACTTGTCATTAAAAGATCATGTGAATTATATACATTGTACAAAAATCGTATGTAAACGCCGTTATAGCTGTTATATGCCTTTACCCGGTGTACAATTAAATAATTTGCTTGGCATAATGTTAGTCCCGTGTAAATCTTTAAGCCTTCCTCGTATGTTAAATTTCGAACAAGTACCCAGCCGATCCCATCGATGTTCGAAATATTCCAAGTATTTTTCGGCACTCAAAACCCAGAAATTCTTTTGATGTTTTCATTTCTTTTTCCCAAACGTGAGAAATTAACGCAGAATGATTCAAGCGTTGCCGTCGAAAGCTCTCCGCGGCAGCATTAAAGCAGTTTTCGTAGGTACCAACCAAATTAGAAATACCCACGATGAGTAAGCGAACGGCCCTTTTTTCCGACCCCGCCGCTTGCAAACGTTCATCATCGCCCGCTTAAATCTAGTTAGCTCAAAACTTGTCCCATTTCCTCCCAATGCACCTCCGGCTTAACCAACGTAGGCCGATATTTTCTTGTAATCAGCCGCGAACTATGGCGCGAAACAAATCGCGAGTCGCCACCTTAAACATGAAGTTAGGGGACATGAAGGACCTTAAAAATGGTCCCATACGCTTGAAGCATAACCACTACTGAAATGTTTTCTTTTTATTAGGTTTCTCTTCCACAATATGAATATCTTGTATTATTCTGTGTACGTACATGAATGATTTTCTTTATTTCAAACACAGCCCAAATTTCTTGTTTTTAAAGATATCATGCGTCTTTGGTTGCAAATTTTGTTCCGTGAAGCAATATAAATAGGGCCATAGGATGTTGTTATTCTTGTGAATATGGTACCTAGAATACGACTCAGATTGTTTACAACGTGGCTAAAACAACTTCATACGTTTGTATTATTCCTTTACCAGTATTAGCTGGTATCAAGTAGCCTGATGTTCAGAGAACAAAACTACAAACAATAAATTTGGATTATTCTTAAGAAAATGTTTGAAATAGATATTTATATTCCGAGAGGAAGAGGTATATTGATCCAACAGCAAGAAGTGTTAAGTGCAGAGCAAAAGAACGTTGACAAGATGTGATATCTGTCATAATGGGGTCCACGATATCGACTCTGACGAAGTCACCATAATGACAAGTCCATCAAATCCGAATGGGAAACAGAAATAAGGTATATAAGAAGATACAGAAGCAACAATAGAAGTCCTTTGAAGATTTTAGAAGCCTTTCCTCTGATTGCTGAGAAGCAAACTCAACAACCTATCAACACAAAAAAAAAATGATTTCACATGAAAACTTGTTGCTTAAATTTCTCTGTGAACAATGGTTGAAGAATGATTCAATAGTATTACTATATCACATTAAGTGTTGATTATCACACAAAGTTACAAAGAAAATTCATCTCACAAGCTAACCTATAAACTTCCTTTGACTGCGTTATCTAAATCCAGAGTAAGTATATAAGATGAGGTTATTTATTTGTCTGCTTTTGCGGAATACACTCTAAATAGGTACGCAACGAAATTAATCAGATCAATACGAAGAAAGGATATTCTCCAGTTACCCTTACGCGAACATATCAAATTGTGTAGCTATTGCATTTACTTACAGAACTAAAGCTACGAATTTAAAATGCGAGCCCCAGCACCTGCGGCACATTTTACAATCGCTTGCCTTGACACAATGAGACGTACAATAATACTCGTTTAAGTTAGGGCGTCATTTATATGAAGGTGGAGAATCTGCTATTTAGATTAAATTTTTCGATTTGATTTGTATCTTTCTCTTGGGTTGAAACATTACTATTTGAAAGGCTATTCCGAGTTAAAAATATTTTGTATGATCTGCGGTATTTTGGTAGAAAAAGATTAAATGATGAAGAAAAATTGTAATGGTGCTCTTATGTGTATAAAAATAGCAAGACGATATTGATAAAGCCTAATACTAGTCTACGACAGTCTTTTTCTCATTTGCATGTATTCTACACTCTCGACAAAATTGATCTTCAGCTTCCCTTTGTTTGTACGAGTAGTATTTCAGGACCACATGATCTATCAGTAAGCGTGTCAGTATTTTAAGGTCTTTACTAACTAAAAAATACCGTCAGTTGGGGCGAATTCAATCAAAGAATTAGGATTTTTTCAAATAACTGAAAAACATGCTCTCTCGCTGCATTGCATATTGCATATATGAAAGAGTGTATATTGGACTAAAATATTTTTAATAATCTGATACTTCCGGTTATATCGGAAATTGCTAGCAACTTTGATGAAGCAATTCCTTTTTTTGGAAACATTGTTCGATAATTATTCGTTTAAATGGAAAACAGTTAGAATTTATTTTTTTTTATACAACAACCTATTTATCGAATTGCTCTTAAAAAAATACAACAAAAATTTCAAAATTGCACATCTGAAATTAATATTTTTCAGGATATTTCGGAAAATATGTATTATCGTTTTTTGGTATCTAAGTTAGTTACGACTATCGGGAAACAATTCAACATTGATCTTACTGTAGATAAGTTTATTTAAGGTTATTTAAATTTGTTTATTATTTAAGGAGAATGCATATATATTTCTTATTAACTGTCACTAAACGACATGATTAATGCAGAATTCTAAAAGCATATGAAAGGCAAATATTCAAAATCTTTAACCTATAGTTGACGATCCATTTTAGGATACTTCACAACATATCCCACAATGTCTTTAAGAGAAACCACGCTAAAGTTAGATACTCAATACATAAAATACGCAGATATAAGTTTCATCCAATCTGTTATCCATGGTTCAGCAGTTAAAAGAGACTTCTCAAGAAGAGTGAGCTTTCATGAATTTATTTTAACGCGGTCTCAAGAGAGTAAATATTTTTGGACAACATTATTTGGACAAATGAAACCAGTTCTAAGCTAGTTTACTGAAGCGATTCTAATCTATGAGCAAAGAGCGCGAAATTTCCGGGAGAGCTGGCAATTCAACGTGCAAATGAAAAGGAAATTACAGGTTCAGTAAAGTATTAAACTTCATTCAACCAAAAATACTGCAATATTTTTGTTTAAACTGCTTTCCTTCATTTTATAAACTTGGTAAGCTGTAAGACTTGTTACATCTCTTTTGAAGTATTATAGATGTTAAAAGTAGGTAAAATTATTACTTTCTTGCAGCAACTAGATAGACTCGTGTTTTGTCAACTCTCGGAAAAACCAGTAGGCAACATGAACCCTTTCTTATGAGACGAATTGACACGAGTCTGTCTAGTAGCTGCCTTAGTCAAAGAAGACACTTTACTAAACGCTAGAGTAATAATTTGTTTTAAAACATCTGACTCTAACTAACGAAGTAAAGATTTATTGATTACATATTATTCTGCTTATAAACATAAAAGAAAACATAATTATCCTAATAAAATGCAAAATAAAATGAAAATATTGCTAGTAATGCCTATTGAGAGTAACTAAGCTTCCATATTAGGTAAATTGTTTCTAATTTATTTTTATTTTGTGTTATGGCCACGTATGAATTTTTTTTAACAAATAGTGTACGTGCTATCTTGGGTAACTGAGTACACAAACATCAATTTTAAGAGTTTCGTTATCTCTAGTTGAGTAGTATCTAAAGTTGAACATTTATTGCATGTACAGCAACAATGAGGTTTTATAAACTAATTTGCGTCTGCTATAATTAATGTGTTATTCAAGCTGGTTTTATGTTTTAAAATTGATATAATTTAATACTCTTTATTTATGTAATTATTCAGTATGAAAGATGAAACAATCACAAATAGATATTTACTGCAACAAAATTTGGGCATATTTTTACGATAAAATAATTTAATAGTAATAATCAATTTCATTATTCGATACGTTGCAAATTAATCAGATAATTGAAATTCTTCTTCGCTT
This sequence comes from Oryctes rhinoceros, assembly GCA_020654165.1. Lineage (NCBI taxonomy): Eukaryota > Metazoa > Arthropoda > Insecta > Coleoptera > Scarabaeidae > Oryctes > Oryctes rhinoceros. Next base: position 5,678,619 of record JAIOKQ010001013.1, read on the forward strand.
CCTAGAGGTTTTTCCCCGTCAATTTTCTCTTCTCCATCTCGCTATTTCTGTATTTCCTTCTCTGTATGCTCTGTTCTCATCCTCTATATGTCTGTGGTTATTGTCTCGAGGGCATCTATCTAATCTGATTTTGGGTTTGAAATTATTTCCAAAATGTGGAATATAATAACCTTTCGGTATGTCCCGGATATGGAAGCATGACTTTAACACTATATTTCTCTACAAGTTGATCTATTTCATACACTGGTGAAGATTTATTTCTACAGTATTATAAGCGAAGATAAGAACAAGCTAATAAACCTTTTTATGCACTTTCCTCGTAATTCAATTAAGTAAATGAATTTTTAATAAAACTGCACCGTATGCGATATTTCGTCACAAACGAAAGCATCTATCTCATCTCTGCAATTATTTGAAAATTTGACGGCGTATTTAACAGATTTAAATAAACTTACTATTACATTGCATTCCTGCTAGCCCACTCCATGAAATAATCAGCATTTACAGACCTCTCCCTACTCTCTCTATTACTACACCTAACATTATGGGTGCTTACTGTAAAGAGTAGCCTCTGCTAACTTCGGGAGACGTACGAAAAGTGGCGAACTTTACCAATTACGATACTCGTAAATTGGGTTCGCCAACTTTCGTAAGCGTCACAGGCGTCGGTATGGGAGTGATCGTTCGGGTATGTGATTCATATTATATGCGCAAACGATCTTATTGCAGTGGTAGTGCATCCATTATGTGTTTGGCGACCGGTTGGAATGCACGCGAGCGTAGCGAAGTGCTTACGTTATACGTAATAAAATGTCGTTGATATAGTGGATCAAGGGAACGACCATACTAACAAAGTAAATTAGTTGAATAAAGATTTCCGGAATTAATATACAATGGCTCAAAATAAAATGCTTAGTTTGCGATATATCTCTAATGTTTTGGTCAAAAACATATTGCTAAGACTACGTGGGAAATAGGAAGTGCGAAGCACAATAGTAACAAAACAAGTGCATATCGGGAACGGTTTATACATGATTTATGTATCACTACGATTGTGTGTAATCTGCCGGTTACATCGTTAACCAACGAATCATTTATGTCATTTTGGAAGAAATACGCCAATCCTGCATTACCGAGCCGAAAAACGTTACGAAGGTATATACCATAGGTGCGTAAACATTTACCGAACTGAAAAATAAAAAAAAAATGTGATTATGTGTGGACGAAACAACTGACTGTAAAAAGAATTCTCTACTTAATGTGATGGCACATAAAATGAAACCACATTATTTTCAATTTTGGTACCATCCAGACAAGTAGAATAATGTAAAGCCGAGAAAATTTCAGAAATAATGTAACTTTTGAGAGACCAAGTTCTAGTGCTCATGACAGATGGTATGTTCTGTAAGCCAGCCTCTCAAGAAGCGGTGTGGTAACATTGAAAATATGACTTGGGGGATCCATGCCAAACATCTTGTGGCAGAACAGATTCGTAGCTGTAGACGCCTGTGAATCGCACGGAAAGTGGCGAACTTTACCTATAAATAAGATAAATAGATCCTCTAGAACAGCATTTAAAGGCAATAGAAGTCAGAGTCACATTTTGCTTCGAAGTTTGCAACGCAAGATGCAATTTGTAATTTACATCACCCGCAAATTTTCGGTAGAATAAGCTACACATATACATTGGATGAAAATAACTGTTTGAGTGCAAAGAACATAATTTAAAATTTGCTGTTTATATTTCTAGACATTTGATCCTGCGTCCATAGTTACCTTTGTTGCGTTATATTATTTGTTTTGAAAGTTCTATCAAAGACAAGCAACGCTTGTTAAAACTAAATCCTGTATTATATTACACGGGAAACATTTATCCGATGGAAAAATAGCGGCAAATTTGAATTGTAAACTGACAGCGTTGTAAGAATAAATATAAGGGCAGTTCGTAATAATAATAAAGGTAAGTTCGTATGAATATATGCAGATTTCATCGCCTACTACGATGCTGCATACGTCGACAGAAGTACTGCATTTAAATGTTTGAAGAACCTTTTTTTTATTTTCTTTCTTTTTTCTTTGAGCTTTGGTTAAATTGTATGAATTCCAATGACTGTAGCCTTTCTTCACTCACTTCACAGTGCTCACGTAAAATCGTTTGTGTTTGACTTTTACCAATACCCAAGGATGCCTCTATCTCTTGATTCATTCATCATCCCGCTTGAATTATTTCTCGCACAGCATTGATGTTTGTCGGAACAACGGCAGTGGATGGACGATTATCATGAAATTCGCTACTGACACTAGTACGCCAATGCTTAAATTCTGCTAACCAGTCATAAACTGCCGTTTTGGATGGTGCTTCATTACCAAAAACAGAATGGAGTCGATCGATGTACTGTTGTTGAATTAAGCCACTTTTGAAATCATAAAATATTATCGCACGAAATTGTTCTCTGAATTGATTTCTTTCAAACGCTATTAATACTAGACGGGCGATCATACTAAATGAAGAAGTTTAAGATAATCAACTTGAAATATATGGCATGTGCCATTTAATGGTTAATTCCGGAAATGTTTAGAATGTTTAACTTCGTATTTCCTTAAAACTTCTACAATGTAGGTGATATTTAAAAAACCGGTAACCGTTTTGTTCTGTTTACAAAATATTCGATATTAGCGTTAAGGGGTTATGGAACTATAAACATATCGGCTAGGATAACATATCTTGATGCTGTATCTCAGCAACTTTTACGTTATATACAAGCTATTTTTAGTATACTTTGCTTTATCATAAAATAATTTATATATACCACACCAATAGCTAATAACTCTAGTGTTTTCTTACAATTTTTTGGCGATAGTCGAATCCGTAGGGCGTCTCGGGCTAAGAGGATGTTTCTTATCCGCTCATACTGCTTAATCATTCTATTAAATACTTTCAATTAAATTCTAAAATTCTATTAAATACTTCGTAGTATTATTATAATATGATATTGCCGAAATAAGTTATAAGTATGCTAACTAAAGTCAAAATAAGACAATATATGAAAAAGAAATAATGCTGAAATAGTTTTCTCATGGTATTGATGGAATTATTCACGTAAAACGCAACATAAGGGGAGCCTCACGATTAATGCCACAACATTTCAAAACGCCCTCTTTCTAAACGTCAGCTGTGCGTTTCTTGGCATTAGAGGGCGTTAAGTGTGGCATAAAACGTGAGGCAACAGCTAGTGTGGCTAGTGTATTTTTTCTCTCCTTTTATTGCGTTTGCATCATTATTATATTTCAGCATTATCTCTTTCTTTTTGTGTTGTTTTCAAGCATTTTCTGATGGGTTCTAAAACAATATAATATTTAAAAACATTAATTATAAAAAACATTAATTATGTAGATCTAATATCGCAACACATACTGTTCAATTGATTCTATAGCAGCGTATATGTATAATGAAACAGTTAATAAATTGATATTAATTATCATTGATGAACAAGTTTGATAAATAGATTAGTTGATATGATAATAGTTTCAATGCTTTAATAAAACGAAGTCAATAAACATGGTTTATTGACACAGTTTTATTCATAGTTAGAACACGTATAGTAGCAATAACAATGGAATTTAATTGACAGAGATCTAAAAATTAAGGTTTAAGGTTTTAAAGGTTTTATGGTGGTTTGTATAACATCCTTTTTGTCACAACTATAGTTTCCTAATAAATATTACAAAATTCTATTTATATCGTTAGAGGTCAAATTGCTTCTTATTCGTGCTCTTATGCATGTGTAATCCTTGTAATGTTACAACAGAAAAGGATTTTTTTAAGAAAAATAATAAATAACAGAATTAGGCGATACCATATTTTTATTGCAAGAGATATGAAAGCAATAATAACATGAATTTCGTTTAAAATAAAACTTCATATATAATGGAACGAATTCCATGAACATTTTTCGAGTAAATATATTCATATTTCGGAATTTAATATTCCCAATTGCCTTCTTTTTTCTACGTAGTATCGGCAAATTGAATGTTATATTTACAAAATGAAAATACCAGGAATAGAAATATGCTTGATTTTTTCTGCACTTCATTGAGGAAATTAAAAACATGGAGCTTGCTGATTACAGAGTTTTAGTCTCGTTATTTCCTAATATTCTAGCCGATTAACTTTGAAATATTTAGGGACTTCTCCGATAATCAAATTCATAACCAAAAGGTTGTTGGTTTAATATCTTCGGTAAGACTTTGTGTGTGTGCGTGATTCCGATCATTCCTTGCAGATCGATAACATCTTTCATCAGCAAATTGAAAAAGCAATGAAAAACAGCTGATCTTCTTTCACCTCTGAAGTTCTCGAGACATTTATTACTTCTCTTGGAGCCTTACTTCTGCTACTACATATCATTGAAGAATTGACCTGATTAACTATGAAATTCTACTCCATAAATTAGACGATTTTGGATTCGAATTTCGGCATCTTCGGATACTACTTGACTCAGCCATAACCTTTAGGTCTCATTTATCCAGATACATATCTTCACTGAAGTTCCTACACTTTGTATACGTGATTAGTAAGAGTGAATATGCTCCTTTGATTTGGTATCCCCGGAATATTTCAGATATCTTAGTAATTGAGCATATTCAGCATAAATTTTTGAGATATTATAAAAATAATATCTTTAAGCAGGTGAACAAAAATAATCTGCAAGAAGTTTTTACGCCAAAGAATGACAAATAATATCGATTGCTGCTATGTGCTCGAGAGCACATAGCATCTTTTTTTACCTCGCGCATTAATTCCAAATACGAACCTTTTTTTGATTCTATTCGCGAACGCTACGAGGCGGGCTCCAATCTGCACATTTTCTCGGATCAGCAATGATGTATGGGAGAATCTCTACACCTCAAACTTCAATCAAAGAATACGCATACTTCTCGTACATACTGCGCCGTACACAAAACTTGCTTGCATTCACACATGCTCTTATTTATCTGCAGATATTTATGATTTGTTACACGCATCTACAATCGCCCGCATTCATATATAATATATACTTACATACACGCACTATACGCTCGCATATGTGCAACGTGTAGACACATGTAAATATATTTATATGTGGCATTATAATATCAACTGTTTTAAATTTTCCAATTAACTTTTGAGTACAACGCTTGCTTAATTTCCCTTAACCTTGGATTAAGCTCATGAATTGGCTAGTCGAGCTAGATTTGGCGGAGCTAAATCTAATAGTTACAGTTTATCTTTTCAAATTATCAACGATAGTATTTATATATTGTAACAGTAAGATAAGAAGTATTTTCTACTTCTAAAGTAGAAAGTAGTAATAGTAGTAAACTCCTTAAGCCCAGGGAAGGAAAAGAATCAATATGCTTCGTATTATCGTCACTTATTTGTAAACTGCAGCAGATACGATTTAATTACAAGATTGTAAGTAACTATTTCTGAGAACGTAACGGTACATTCAGATATCTCAACCTGCTTTCAAAAGCAATATCATGAGTTCCCTGGACTTATGCGCTATTAAACAAAGGTTAATTAGAAAGACAGGTATCAAAATAAGCTCAAAGAAATCATCAGCATTGTAACTTTAACGGATTTTTTGAAGTTATATTAATAATAAAATAAAGGTTAAAACACACTAAAAAGTATTCATAATTGTAATAAGAAATGGGTATGTTGTCTAAGTTATACAAAAAGATTTTTTTAAGGTTGACCCTTTCAAGAAACCATAAGGACCAACTAAATAACATGAAGGAATCAGGATTTTATCAAATATTGTGTAAAATTTGTGATGAAGTAAATAGTGGGAAGACAGGTCGTAATGAAATAGTAATACAAATATGGGTGCCAATCCCATTTAAGGGACCGTGGATGAATTCAGCCGGTTCCTATCAATCAAATAGGAACTGCCCACCAGCGTCCAAACCAGAACGGTTGGTCGCCACTTGGACGCTGCTCAAACATCTTTACTCAACGTTCAACAATTGGTAACGCGCGGTACCAATCTCACGGAACCTACCACACATTTTTACCGCCGCGATCTATTCACATCAATTGCGACAATTATCAAGTTCTCGCGGCCTAAGTCGCCAAACTCTGGCAACTATCGACCAGCAATGGAAACGGAACGGTTTGCTGGGATGTTCGCTACCCAGATACCTGGGATCGAGTCAAACCGCGACGGCTAGCTTCAGGCCTTGGGTCGAGGCAAGGAGCTTCTTGCATTAGGCTGAATCTAAAGAATTCGCTAACCAGCCAGGTGATGATGGTCAATGCAACAAAATGCTACATTTTGTCCTCTGCAAACTTGCTTCTGCCATGCTCGTTAGTCTATAATCAACCAAAGATTTAGAGGCTGCAGGACTTCATGGGTAAATGCCATAAGATAAGCGTTTACCCAATGTAGTAGTGACAGTCAGAAGGTTTTTAGTTAGAAGCATCTACCTTCAAAACATATTTTTATATTATTTTATTATAAACTGCGCAATCTTTTTGATTAAGGTTTTACTTCTTCATTTTTCTTTGTGATTTAGTTTTGCCAATAGTAGGTAGATATAAGTTTGGATAATAGTGTTAGGGGAGCTTTAGAAAAAATCCAATGTATTGAGGAAAGGATCATTTTAATAGCAAAGCAGATAGAATCTGGATATTGACGTAATCTTAGTAAATAAGAGGTTAATAAGAGTTCTACAAGTAATCTCTGGTTGAATCATCCCAGTTAAGCACTTCCATTGCTGTACGACAAACCGGTGACATACATATACTGATAATTAATGTTTAATTATAATAACAACTTTTTTTGGATAGTCTATATTTTTAAAGTAATGAATTATGCAGGATGACTTACCTTACCTAAACTCTTACAGAACCATGCCCCAATGTTAAATAGTAAAAAGCCAATATTTGTTTTGCCAAATTTTTCAAAAAAATATCAAGAATATGGAAATTGGGATACTTTTCCAAAAGGTACAAGTTTCAGCGGCGATATGTTTACCATTTTTATTCTTTAAAATCGCACATTGGAATACTACGTGCAGTTCGCCATGTCGCAAAAACAGACATAATGTGAATTCGCCCGACGTCTACTTGCAATACGTAACTCATTTATAATTACTGTGTGGACCATTCTTTCTGGCTAGCTGTGGCGATAAAACGGGATCATTGTATCTGTTTGAATTCAGAATTACCAAAGAGAGTATTTACAGTATTGCAGTGGAGCGTCAAATATTGATTTTGAGTTTGTAAAGAAAAATGTACTGGGCGAATCAGAAGTAACTTAGTGTATTGCTTAAGTCACTCTTTTGTGAATGATAGCTGTTAAATATGAACAACTTTTGTAATTTAATAGCAATGGAAGCAGTCGAATACAGAACAGTGATTAAGTACTTGTTTTTGAAAAGGAAAACGAATGGTGACATAAAAATACAATTCAGTAAAGTTTATGAGCACCTTCATTGTGCACCATAAAATACTGGCTAGTTGAATTTAAAAGCGGCTGTACGAGATCATCTATGAAGAACCCTTGGCACGCAAACGAAGTCACCTCATCGGAAACCTTTCCGCGAGATGGGCAGCGCGATTGCTCACAGTTAACAGATGTATCAACTTCGAAGGAACGTTTGGTGTTGTTAGAGCATCGATTCATAGGTGTTGACGAGATATCGATCATCACAACACATCAAAAACCAGAGGATGGTCCAAACAGGTTTTTCGCAACCAATCGACACTAGAGAACACCAACGTAACTTTATCGACTAAGGTCATAACCACAGCGTTTTGGGATGTATCCATGTTGTAATCCACGTTGATTAATGGCGGGTATGATGCCAACTTAGTAGATTGTTTCAACAATCCTATAAAAGAAAAACTTCAGCATATGGCGAACAAACGAATCCCCTTTCATCGAGACAATGCAAAGTTATGTCATCGCCATGGTAAAATTACGCCATATTCCACCATATTTGTCGGATTTAGCCCTCAGCCATTGTTTCCTATTTCTGATTATGAAGAAATGATTCGCCGGAAGAAGATTCGGTTCAAACGATGAAGTAACTACATAGACTAATAAATAAAGAATGACAAACGATAAATTAATCAAAGTAGCAACTAAACAGAGTAAAACTAAAAATGGTTGAAAAGGTCATCGTAATAACTACGGCACAGGTTACATCTTTTTAAAACTGTATTTGCGTTACACATGCCTCTATTTGCTCATAAGGACGATTTTGTTTTGTGATCGAATAAAAGATTGTAAATGTTCCTTTTTACTTTTATTATTTAAACTTGAGTAATTGTAATATTTTTAACGAAAATTTTTATGAAAGACTTCGCTGCATTCAAGGCAAACGCATTCTCTACATTTGCATGCACACATACCTAGTTGTACTTATATAATTCTTTTCATTACGTCGTGTTGGATTTTTGCAAGCAACATTTTCAGAGTAGCGTCCAGCTCCGTCAATAGAAATTCTAGAACACCCAATGATTTTCTTCGTTTTCGTCCATTTCCACTTTTTTCGTTTTTTTTTTTGCATTTTTATTCTATCCCGCTAAAAATCACAAACTTTTTGTCATACCTCAAAAATTATAGCTTAATGATAAGTACAGAACCAAATAACAAAAAAATAGTTTTTTCGGAGCGGTGCTTTTTTTTTACAAAAAAAAAAAAAACAAAAGGCTCCTGGAACTGTGCTTGTAAAACTGCAATCCTTTTTTCAGTTGGTTGTCCCTGCATTTTCGATACTGAACTTAAAAGAAATCACTCTGTATACAGTAAAATGCTCCTCGTCTTAAAATGAGGCCCGCAGGACTCGGTGCAATCACTTCCAGCAATACATCGAATTACGCGTTCCTGAACCAAAAATACGCTTTTTCCAGCAGGCGATGTTTCCCAAACTGTGAAGCCCTACGGTATCCTGCTGTTCACGTTTGCATAGTAGCATGAAAGTACAGAGCTGAAATCGATGACAGCTTTTAAATTGCATATTTGATAACAGCAAGTATCTGTTTTAGCTCATTTATTATTCCTTCCTAGTATATGATCCAAGACAAATCGCATTAATTGCATGGAAAACCAAATAATTCCTCTCGCCGTTGTTTAAAAATAGCTTGTTATTAGATAATCATGGAATCATATCATGCAACAATGCATTTGACCGATTCCTTAGCTTAGGAAGTGGTAGGAGTGGATACAACAGCGCTGGTATCGTCGGCATATATAATCATGTTGTATTATTATTAGAGAGGACCAAACCGAGTAAAATATTTTTTCTGCAGCGACTAGACAAACTCGTGTCTATTCGTGTCATGAGAAAGGGTTCGTATTGCCTACTGGTTTCCCGATAGACGACAAAGCACGAGTCTGTTGAGTCGCTGTAGAACAGGTATGATCACTGGCTTTTGTCCTCTCTAATTATTATTATTGATGCAACGTAGGAAAATTAGATAACCTAAAGCACTGCCCTAGGTTACAGCCCCCTCTACTGGCAAAGCAACTTTGTTAATAAACTTATGTCGTATTTCTACGAGAATTGCAAAACTCAATATTCGATTTGATGATAAACATATCACAATAGACAGAATTGGTGAAATGCATTTTGCAATATGTTTCGGGCAATTGTGACTGATGCCATGAGACAGACGAAAACGCGCACCTTATAAACAATTAACCACCTTTGACCCTAGCTGGATTATTGGGCTGCATGAAAATAGGGTTACTTTCTTGAAAATTGCGCGTAGACTTAATCGTAATCATTCGCTCGTGTTACGGTGTTAGAAACTGTTAATTGCCGATCGAGGTAGAGCACATAGAGCAAGTTCAAACGTATTTTCTTTTGAAGTACTTGACTACGCAACACCAGTTTCAGCCGGTAACATTTTTAGCACATCAGCAACTATGTCGTAGAACATCATTACGTACAATTTACGGACGGATAATGCGTGCGGAGTTCCGCAGGTAAGGGCCTTCGTTACGTTTACCTTTAACACATGAATATACACGTACTAGATGAATCTTATTCACTTTCTTTTTCTCGAATTGTCTTTCATATATCTGAAACTTTACAGATGAAATCAGAGAGATATACCAGGTAGTAAAGTAGAGGAAATCAACGTCAAGGTCGTGTAGCCACCTGAAGAGAACTTGCTCAAATCTGGCATTGTTTCTGAAAATATTTAAATTACTGGTAGTATTAAGGATCGCTCCGCAGATTCATCTAGCAATATTTAAAAATCTATCTTCCTCTTCATTTTAACAGATTAGAATATGTTCATTAGATTTCTTTAGCTAACGGGTCAGACCAATCTTTTGATAAACAATTTTTTGATTTCACGTATGCATGTTTCATGTCCTTGCAAAATTGCTTGATAATAGTAATGACTTTCCAAACTTTATTTCCTTGACTTCGTTCCGTGTCCTTCCCCAGCGTATCCCTAATAATGTTTTGTTCCATTTACCCTTATATCACACCAATTCTTTTTTCTTATTAACCGACTCATGCGCAACTCGGTATTTGCAACTCACTTGATACAATGCATTTAAAATTGTCATTATTCGAAGCTTGTTTGATTACTTTAATTTTTTGTTTAATCGTAGCGTATATCCCGTATATATAAACCGTTTTTTATTTATACATACCGTATATATAAATAAAAGCCCGGACCTCACTTCATGTGATCAATGTTTCTTTTGTCGCAGCTCTTTCTTTAGAATCCATGGTGCCCTATTACGTAAATGGCGGCACAATTAATCTTTAATCACCAGATAATGATCGCTATCGATTTCTGATGCCCTTTTCACCCTAACGTCTTAAAATTCTTTTCTATGGTTTTCATCTATCGGCGCATAGTCGACTATCGATTTTTCGTTTCTACTGTTAATCTCTCTTGCGTACTCGTGGATGTCTTTGTGTTGAAAGAACGTATCCACAATGATTTCTCAGTTCCTCTCCATCCTGTCCAATTATGTCAATTCTAGTGTTTGCTGTTTTCCCCACTCTAGATTTTAGATCACCCCGTTTACATTCTTTATATCCTCCGTAAGTGATTCCCAAAATATGTCCTTATATCCCTTCTCATTACCTTCGAATAGTAATCATAATTATCGTAGTTTTTTATATATATATATAGAGCGGTATATACCTCCAATTTCGTATGTATTAAAAATCATCATATGGCCATTGTTCATTTCTACCGTCCTTGTTTTTTAGTTTCACAAATTGCCATAACATCAAGATTTATCTTTTCAAATTCTTGCGTCAGTTGAACTTCTTTTTCCACTACTCCTCGTACATTCCACGCAGCCACTTTCAATATTTTATTAATCTTACTTTAGGCGTTCTTCGTTGTACGTCGATTTATTTTCCTCTCAATCCCCTTGTCTTTATTTCGTTTCTCATCTGGTCGATTTGAGCACTTATCCCTGGCCGTTGTCCATTTCTCTGCAAATGTCGTCATCTCATCTTTTTCCTGTTGCTTGCTGCTAGTTGAGGAGGAACAGAAAGAGAGACAAACATTCCTAAACTAATATTAAGTTTCCAACATGGAAAAAACGTTTGTAACATGATATTGTAAAGTAACTAAAAAGATAAAAATGTTTCAGTACATACAGAAAGGTCGTGTATGAATATCTATGTACACACACGAGACTGGTTATATTTGAAAGTTGTGTAGCAATGGTATACTGATAAATTTGAAGGCGTTAAATGGAAACGCAGAGAGTATAAAACGCGTTAAGCTTTTTATCTTTGTGATATAACGAATCTAATTTTTTAAGTAATGATTTGAGAATTTTTTGGGAGTTAAAGTTTGTGGAGGGAAATTTTCTAGTCGGCTTGAACGCACTTGAAATATTATGAAATAAATTAGTGTAAGTTGAAATAATTTGTTTCTCTTAGAAATACTTGTACAGCTTAATTTTATTATTCAAAAATAAACGTTTTTGCATCAACTTAAAATTTCCCCCACATCTAGTTCTTTCGATTTCTTTTTGGTTTGATTATTCCAAATAACTCACCAGACCGAACATTCGCATGTCTTCCACAGGCCTTTTAACAATATGCAAATCTACAAACGCATTAATTTTGTTCATTTCTAATGACATCGGAATCAATTCGACTCATTTCATACTTGATTCTATTTTTCAAATCTTCTAGATTTTGTGGTCAGCATAGATCTTTGATTGTAGATACCCCTATAACAAAAAAAGCAGAGAGCATAAGATTTGGAAATCTGAGCAGCCACACTATTGGTCCTCACAGTCACACACAGTCAAGCACATCTTCAAGTGCATCTCTAAGGAAATTCCAGTTATTACTGCTCCATGAGAAGAGCTTCCTTAAAGAAGCCTTTAAGGAAGAAAATACCAATGATTATCAACTAACCCTGGCCACACATTAATTTTATGAGGGTGCTGCGTATGTGCTTCAGTTATGCAATACCTGCAATTTTGTCAATTTACACTTCCGTTTAGGCCATAGATTCTTAACGGGGACGATACTGCCACCAATGGGTGCTGAAGCGTTCTATGGAGACAGTAGCCAATCTAGAGGAAAATAAATGGCGTTGACGTAGTCAAGAGGAGCAACAGTTTTAGTTTGGTTTAGAATAGATTGATGGTAATAAATGGGGTTCGAAAACGTTCATTTATTAACGGATACGAATACGGGTGCGTGCATTTCAAATTTTCTCTTTATGTTCTTATTCACGCCTTGGAAGACTAAAAAATATAAACTTCCTCCACGCTCGCGTAAGTCTGATGTGTCTATTTGACTCAGCATTGTATAATGCAACAAAACAAAATAAAACAGCTGCTCAATTGTTTAGATTCCGATTATTTTGTTGCTTCATTATGGAATGCCACTAGAAATGTAAGCAAATTACAAGTGAGTAATTTGGCGAAAAAACAGAAAAACTACACAACATTATTAATTACGTCCCAACACTTAAAACTAACAATTAGTAAAAGTGATAATATAAAAACACGTTTATAGAGAGTGACAAGATCCGCCGAAGAATGAAATTAAGAAGTTATGTGGAAATGTTGAAAACTGAAACGTCATTAGATACGAGCTTGAGAAAAGCTCATACACCCCGTTGGGCCGTCAGCACACAGAAAAATACAATTAAAAATTAACCTGCCGCAGTGATACCGTTAATTTAAGCAATATATATTCATATCTCTTATCTATAAGATACGTAACGATAAAAGCAAATAAATTTAATTATTTTCTACATTAGGATTGATTGTTTCGTTCTTTTTTGTTGGGCGGTTTCTTGCATGTCGTCTAGATCCTTTTGTAACTGCCAACATACATTCTACATAACCTCTAGACTTAATTGTTCACCCGCTTTCGCTGCGCTTTACACACGTGTCCAGATGTATGAATCCTGTTCTCTTCGTATTCAGTTCTTTAAATTGTTGCTACATTATCAAAATGAGGTAATGCCTAGTTCTTCTGAAAGCCCAAAGCTCAAATTGTGAGTAATTGGGCGATTCAAACAGTATAAAAAGATCAGCACATTCCATACCATACATGTTAATTAACTGGTCCGGAGGAGCCGTTCCGTGGATGACCATCATCAACCGTATGCTCAAACGATAATGAGGATCCACATATTATTGAAGCAGCTGTTTTAGAGGAGCTTCTGGTGAGAAATGTGTCACAGTGCCAACCATTATTTTTACTGCTTTACCCGATATCCGACCTTGTGTACCTAATGAGTACAGCTATATATCTCAATTTCTTCCAGTAAACTTTAGTTTGACTATAAATACTATTGTTTTCCTTTCTTAGTGCTCCTTACCTTGCCGTATGGTTCTACAACACATTTTACAGAAATTTTATAGGAGTAAAAGGAAAGTGTGTATCTGTATTTTAACATAATAGATTTATCGCTGCGGATCACGGAGACCAACTTAATTCCAAAGATCTACGTAGGAGCACCGTCATATTGTGAAAATTAGATTCTTTTCAGTTCATTTTGCGCACACAATTAACGAGTTTTAGATATCGACGAGGCTTAGGACTATTTTACAGCTTTCATTAAATTACCATGAAATCGATAAGGAAAAATTCCTTAGCTAAATTAATTCTCCTGAAAAATTCTTTCGGAGCAAGAAGCTTATTGCAATCAATTCGTGCAGAATGTATTTCGTTGGCATGATATTTACACGTATAAATTATCTTAACTTAAAAGATAAAAGAATAGAACATTATAATCCTCTCGAAGTTCCGGGAGTATAAAGGCTAAACCTTTAGAATTAACTTACAACCATTACACACAACAGTTATTTTTTTATCTGATCGGATTAACTTGTGAACAGAATGTTGGAATATCTGCGTACGAGAATCCAATATCCGAATAAGGGTGTAAAAGGAGCGCTACTAATTACACCCTAGTATCAATTTTATTCGTTTTCGGAGAAATTTCCGATTCGGATGTGCATGTAAGAGCATCTACAGCATATTTTTGAATATTGTGCTGAAAATCTATGCAGCTAAAACGGGCGATGTCCGTACAAGCGGATATCGCTCTTGGTAAAGCTTTCGATAAGATTAATTGCATTGTTCTGTTGGATAGGTTTCTGAGAGTCGTTGTCGGTTGCAATCTATATCGCTGGTTGGTTTCTTATGTGACGAACAGAACTTACAGCGTAGCTGTGTATAGCTACATACCAAGTAATATATAATATAACATTTCCATCGGATGTGGTGCAAATTCCTCATTTAATGTACATTTGTGTCTGATTTGAGTGAAGATTCTGATTGAGGATGTTAACGTTAGCCAAATGACGCATGTTCCTCTCTGCAGGATGGTACATGTGTGACCTCGTCTTTTATAATATGAATATCATCGATTCTCATTTCGTTATAGCTAAGAAATGTATCTTCTTACTAATACACTCCGCCAAAAAAGTATCGCATAAACTAAAAAAGGGCATTTATAAACCAAGATATTTTTATATGTTCAGAAAAAGTTTGCCTCGTGTATGTGAACTATAAAAACACTAACAAAATCATGGAACATAGCTTTTTTACTTTTTTTTTCTAAAAGAACACATTTGGAAAAATGCATATGTGTAAGGTTTGTTCAGTTGTTTATTGAAAGTCTTCCTATACGGACAAATTTTAAAGTGCGAAGTCAGAGTTCTGTACCGACGCTTTTAAAACTAAAATGAACAATTTAACTTCAGAACAAGTGGCTGCTATAGTTGCTTTAATCGAAGATGGACGATCTCAAGCATACGTTGCTAATTTGATGAACATCAATCAGTCAAGTGTTTCTAGAGCCGTAGCCAGATATAGGGAAACAGGCAATTACAGTAGAAGACCTGTACCAGGTCGTCCAAGATGTTCTACTCGCCGAGATGACCGCTATTTATTACTATAAGCATTACGTCGAAGACATGTAACTGCGAGACAATTGCAGAACGACTTGGCTAGAGTCAGAAATACTCGTGTGAGTACTCAAACTATTCGGAATAGGTTACGACAGAGTGGATTAAGAGCTAGAGTAGCTGTAACAGCCCCTCGTCTCACTAGGAACCGCCGAGTGGCTCGCTTAAGGTTTGCCAGAGAACATGTAAATTGGAACATTAATGACTGGGCCAATATACTCTTCACAGATGAGTCAAGATTTGGTCTTTACACCTCAGATAGGCGTACCTCAGTGTACAGACGAGACGGTGAGCGCTATTCGCGGTGTAATATCAGACCTAGACCTAATTTCGCTGGTGGCTCTATTATGGTTTGGGGAGGCATCTGTTTAACAGGTCGTACAGAGTTAGTACCAGTAGATAGAGGTACACCGACTGCCCATAGGTATATAACGGACATTTTAGAAGAACATGTAGTACCATATGCGCCAATTATAGGAAACGAAATCATGTTAATGCACGATAATGCACGACCGCATGTTGCAATAATCGTCCAGGAATACCTTAACGATGTTGGTATTCCAGTTTTAGACTGGCCTGCGGTAAGTCCGGACATGAACCCAAAATGTTGCCCCAGCGGACCTGCATGGACTAGAAAATGCTCTCTGTGACAAGTGGGAGAATTTGGATCAGGCTTATATACGGAGGTTAATCGAATCTCTGCCAAACCGTATGCGAGCGGTCATAAGAGCCAGAGGTGGCAATACTCAGTATTAAAAGCTACTGTTATGACATTTTTCTTTCCAAAATTATAATTTCTTGTTTTAATAAAAATCTCAAGTATGAGTTCTTGTTTTTATTTGGCCTGTATTTTATTTAAACAATCATAGAAATTATATCTTAGAGCGCATTAAAGTATATTTACAACTTTATGCTACAAACAAAGATTATGCGATACTTTTATGATTCAAAACTAAATTATGCGATACTTTTTTGGCGGAGTGTAGTTGATATACAAAACATAATACTTTATACCAAAATCTACGTTACCAACTGTGAATACTACATTGTCTAAACAGAGGCTCATTTACATAGTTACAAGTACGGCGGATCCTATTATTTGGATGATTTAAATAAATTTGAACGTCGCTGAACTAAGGTCCTTACTATATTATTTTTATATGTTCAAGGGACATACGTGCTATTGAGTCTCTAACTAAAGACTTCGCCATTCCTTTCGTTCTGCCAAGCACTATTTTGTTGTTATAACTTTGCACTATGTTTGTGTAGTAAAGTGAACTAAATGATGACACCATCTAATGTAGTTTTGTGCTGGGAATTAATCAGAGATAGCATTCTTTTTGAACACTGTAGTGGTTAGATTTGTTCATATTTATTATGTATTTATAGTATTTATCACCATGTTTCGTTTCTAGGCACTTACATGTGTTCGTACATATTTAATCATGCAAAAGGGTGGTTCATGAAGCCCATTCATTAAAATTTCTTGAATCCGTAATCATGTCCAAATTTTTAATCTTCGGGGTTAAGCATAGCTATGATCTATTTAGAGAAGATAACTTCACCAAGGTCGCCCTTACATCGAATGTTATGGCCAACTTTGATATAATTAGAATTTTTATTATTACATTCTTATATTGTACTAAACTGAAACACTTCGATGTTATCCATTACCACAAATACTTCAGTGAAACTATACGCACGTTGTTATAGCTCATCTCCAGCATCATCTTTAGCAGCAACTAATTAAACCAAGAACTAGTTAGTTGCAACGTGTTGAAACGTGCGTACGGCTACAGAGAAGTGTTTATGCTAAGGTATTCGAGTACGTGATTTAATTATTATACTAGACATGTTATAAAACATCTTTTTACCGTTTTAGAATTATTTTGATTTTTGTGAAAAGAGAAGAAAAACGTAGGTGTGTAACAGCTACACAGTAAAAAGCAGAAAGAAAAAAGATGAAATGGGAAGGGTGCAGGTACTCTATTATTTAACCAAGGCATAAAAGGTAAATAAAATTGCGCAGGGTGTCCCACAACCTAGGATTGCTTTAGCTTAACTTCTTAGTATTAAAGGTACTTTTTTTCAAATGAAATGCTTTTCTAAATAAATTGCAGCCAACTATGTTTAATCCCCAAGTTTAAAAATCGCAAATTCGGGTATTTTTAATGGACAAAATTGCTAATGTAGTGTATTTTTACTCTACAAGAGTGTTTATCTCCCCAATACTTGCTTAAAATTCTAATAATAATTATTTACTTTGGTAAACTGTCTACCTACACGTATCTCATAATATAATTGTTATGCCAATCTTATTAGCGATTCGGATGTTAGCTTGTAATATTAAAAATTTTTTAGATTTTAGATGATTTTATGTATATCAGTAACCTTAGTCGTGTAAATATTTACTCCAAATTACATTATAAACTCTGAGATGTGCTCTGTGAACTGTTTTTATATTTCGTACAAAATTCGAAAATATCTAAGGTTATGTAAACCATGCGCATCCCCTACAGCACGATTAAAATTACTTTACTTTCACCTTTGTTTACTTCCGTCTCAATCATAATGCGCAGACTTGTAACCGGCAGCGCAATATTGACATAAATACGATAAAAAAAGCGTTACAAGGCCCCATAAAGTTCTTCGCCTATAAAATTAATATATAACATATTGATCAGGTATTTTTATTTCAGAGCCTGTTTACACTTCCATATATAATCCTCATTTTAAAAGCGCTCGGTAAACGATTTTATTTGGATTTGAAATTATCGACAGCTTATTCAACAGCGCGCAATCGTTAAGTAAGTTGATTCATGTCGCATGGTGTCTGAACGTCATTTGCTTTTTCTCCACATGTATAATTGGTCGCCGTATAAGTTGTTCTCGAAAATCCTGAAAAGAACTTTTCAAATTAGGAGCATTCGTGCAAAGTTCAGTGAAAACAATTCATCTAATAATAATACATGAATGCTGGTAGCTGTCAAGTTTAATTCAATGTACGTCTCTGAATATCTTTGAATCCAGTAGTATAGCTCTTATAAATTCTTTTTGTAACCATTTCCCTACAGTCAAGATCGCGTATTTTTTTAATAAATTAAATATGAAGATATGGAATGAATTTCTTGGCTTAAAAACATGCTCCGACCAAATTATATACATTATCATAAAGTAAAGCATATATTTCAACTTATTATACAATTTCAACAAGTTAAATTAACGACAACAAAAATGAATAGAATTTCTCAAATATCATTTCTTGAATATCTTGTCATGAAGACGCCCTTGCTTGTTGATTTTCTGTTGACCACACCCAACGTTTATAAAGATACGAGATAATCATTTGAATCCAATTGCAATCTGAGCTATTGTTTGCTAAGAAAAATCGTACCTGACTGCCAAATCTGCCTCTTTCAAAACAACCTTTGTAAGGATACATATTTAGGATTTTGCGTAAAATTTTCCAAACCGCAGTCGTCTTGACAGTAATACTGTCTTTGTTTAAATTTTCCTGAAAAACTTTCGCTATTTCTAATTCACTCATTCTTGGTTTTCCTAATCTCTGAAGGCTAATTACAGAACCTGTTGTTTCAAGTTTAGTACTCAAATTACAAATAAGAATAAACTATTTTTATTCTTATTTCTAGATTTACTTTTCTTCAAGTTCAAAGGAAAGTGGCACTAACCTTGAATAGATATTGGCAGTGTATTCATGAATTACGCTTTACTGCTTATTTTTAAAGGGAACTTTATAAATTTTGGTATAAAACACATCTGAATTGCTTCATATTTAATTTAGGAAAGAGCAACACATAGCTATAAGGAAATGTGCTTAGAAAAATTCTCAAAAGCCAGCTTTTGAGTATTGTATTGTAAATGTACACAGGGTTTTTCATAAAAAAATATTTCTTTAATGGAAATAGGGCATAAAATTAACAAGAATTTATGAGAGGAATCTAAGATCATGATAATAAAGGGATTTTCCACTTAAAAACCACATTTTTTTATTGTCTGTAAGGAAAACTGAACATCTTGTGTACTTCGGCAACATTTTAGGTTGTGGAGAACTTCACATCGAATATTACTTATTTGAGAACATTTTCTCTAAATTATCCAGACAAAGATATGTCACCAGCACACAAAGTAGACAAACTGTATATGATTTCCATCGACTCAATTAGATTTGTTGAATTTTGCACGACTGGTTCCAATAATTCTGTATGTAAACTTTTAGTTGATATATTTTGTTAAAAATTTTTTTTTCCTAACTTTTAGTTTGTAAACCAAGTAACAACTATGAAAAAATCAAATCATTGTTTGTGTTCCAATTAAAATCATATCACTTCTTGAAAAAATTCCAAACGTTCGTAACTTTATTTAAGCCACCGAGGTAAATTAACTAACATGTCGATAATTTATTAAAAGGCAATTAAAATCCGCCCTGAGGTTAACATTTTTTGCTGAGAGTAACTGCAAAAAGCACTTCAGCAGGTACAAAAATTGACTATAGGAAGACTATCAGCGAAATGGGTGCCGTGTCTGTTGATGACTGATCAAAAACAGAATTTCGTGAAAACTTTAAAATAACGTTTGGAGATGTTTAAAAGCAATACCTGTGAGTTTCTGCGGCGTTATGGAGATGTGTAAATGATATATAGATACAAATACACACAAGATACCAGAAGAATCTGTACCACAAAAGGCGGAGATTTCTACCATTATGGCTCAGCAAAATTAATCCAGTCACCGTATGTATTGGTCCGCCAATTTTGACCCTCTGTCGCTTGAAAGGAATAAATATATACATATATATAAACATCTGTAGAACGCTAAAAATTTTTATTTAGACATTATCTTTTTATTTCTTATCTATCTAATATATAACATATAATTATCTTCCTCCCTTGCGTTGGGTGAACACGCGGTATATATATACTTAGATGGTTAGATGATTTCGTTAAAATTTTATAAATGTATTTATGAAAATCAGCTTAAACGACAGTTTATTACATTGTATTTGTCACCTGTTGCAATTCAATTGTAAAAAAAAAAATAAATAAATACGTACAGTACGTCTCAAGTAATTGTGAGTAATACTCCGTGAATGAGAACATGCACCTTGTAAACAATTAACGCTTCGAACCTCTTGGAGGCAGTGCTGGTTTACGGGAAATTGCTCATAGACTTAATCGTAATCATTTGACTGTATTGCGGCGTTGACTCTAAATCAAGATAAATTACGCAGAGCAGGTTGAGGCGCATCCAGAAGCCTTACCTCTTTGTTCCTCCCAAAAAAAATGTTCAAAAGTAAACACAATCGGATATTGCTAAGTAAGAAAGTGAAGGAACCGGATTCCATGAGGACAATATTTACCATAACTCATTTCATTTCATGAAGGTAATTAGAAAAAGTTACGTTTAAGAGAAACAATGATATCACTTTATTTTCTAGTCGACATTCATTATCTTAATTTCTTGGTGTAATCTACCAACATTAGCGTATTTTAATTACGATGAAATTATTTTCGGTGCATACTATAAGTATAAAATCAACTCTTTTCTCTCGCGGTTCCTATCTCAATTTCCTCCGTCGTTTATTTAACGAGTTCTTGTTTTTTTAATGGCAGCCTGTTTTGTTTAGGGCGGAAGTCTAAATGCGCAATAGTAGTTAGAGGGACTTCAGAAAAATCATCATGCATCAATAATACAAAAATATAATAACTTACTTGATTAGGCGACCAGAATTTAATGGGGTTAAAGTAACAGGTTTCCCCACCATAATTATTGATTCGATTTAGAGAAGTTATAGCAGAATAAATCGCAACAGAAAAGCTCTTTGGTAGAGTATTTTTCGTCGTAACTGTCGTAAGATACGGAATCCAGATAAATACTTTTAAATTATAAGAAAATATACTAGGTTCTTTTTTGTTTGTATAATACGTCAATTTCAAGCGGACTCGGTTAAAATTCCCAAATTTTAATTTGAAATATTCGTATTGAATGTAATCATTAATTTTTTAAAGCGCTCGATATTTTAATAGATGCACAAAGAGAATTGTTGTGATGAATTTGATATAGGATAAGTGTATCACCGTATTACTAGATCTACGTGCCCAAGGCACAGACGTCCACTTATTTTGGCTATTTAACTATGTCTTTATCAATTATGCAGAGGAGGAATAATAAATACTTTAGGAGGTGGTAATATGGAGTATTTGGAATAAAAGGGTTCATATAAGCACGTGTTCATTGTCACAGCTGCTTGATCTTCATCCACAAAAAGACAAACAAAAGGTGTTAAACAAAGGCATATAACTTATTCATTACATCTATTTAATTAGAATAAAGCATACAAATATGCGCTTTCGAACCATCTTGACGACACCACGCGCAGCTCCTCTTAAGTTTCTTTGGCGATCTCATCCTCATTGACAAAACCCGGAGGAGTAAGGTCTGGAAACTTGATGAGCAATGAATGTAACCACTTCGGTCGATCCATCTTCTGAGGAATGTGCGTATGTAATGTTCGCCATACTTTCGTATGACCTTCTATTTCATCCACATTTTCTTCATTTACATCGTTAGAAGAAATGTGAAGGCTAGGAAATCACGTGCGGTATTCTCTATAAGCAGCAAGAGCATTTGCATTACAAAACATATTCGGCACGCGTAAATACGGGTAGCGCGTGTATATAATTTACCCTAACAGCTCGCCGCTTGCTCCTGCTTTTGAGTCACAAGAGTTCCTTTGTCCCCAGTAGTCTTCTTCTCATTCTCCAATATGACCAACCTGCACCATGCACCTGCACGAAATCTTCCTGTTTCCTCAATTGCGGATAAAAATTCCATTGTTCGTACCTAAATTTCCGCCTCGACATGAAATTTTCAAAATTTCGAGATATTTAATAATGATTTCATCAATCTCCTCAATTTAGATACGTTGTATCGACAGTCATAATTTGACGTTCTGTTTCATAATTTTACGAGATAAGATTTTTGACGCATATACCTAACACTGAAAGTGAAGGAGTTATCTGCAGTTAAACAAGGGTCCTATATTTAGATATTACACCTACATAAGTCGTTTCGAGTATTAGTATTGTTTGGTTATCATAATAACAAACAAAGCTTTCTGATAACATTGTTCCTAACTGTTGATTTGATGTGGTAAACGTAAGTAACTGCTTATGGAATGAACTTAAAAAGGAGATGTTATACATGATTTATTGAGAATAGGAAGTTGAGGATAACGCAGGCATTGGTGTGCAATATCTAATATATTAAGAAAATTACAGAAGAGCTTTTACAAACGATTGCGCAAATTCATCGTGGCAGAAGAAAGGAATTTCGAGTGTTCGCTATAGATAAATAAAAATAAGTAGCTAACTGTTAATTATCGAGTAGAAATTACAATGGAGATGATTAAATTTATTCATATTCCAATTGTGATTGCGAACATCGCCGCTTAGAGCCGCATAACACATAAGTCATACCTAACCCTCTTTTGTTTAAGTTCGAAATTTTAACGCAACAGATCGTCAATGTCAGTTGTTTACTATTACAGTTATCACAGTAGCGAAGCTATACTAATACTAGAATTTACTTCGTTGTAATTTCCGAATGCAAGAATCTGCTTCGGCTACGAGGACTCAGGACTCAGGCTCAACATGTCTCAATAATATAAAATGTTAACGTCAACTTTTTTTATTGTTGTTATGCTAACCATGCAATAGAGATACCAGAAACCACTTGGATGCAATATCCAAATGCAGGACTCACATTCAACTTTAAATATTTCATTTAATTTCGTTACATGCAAATGTGGAGGATAGAAACCTCGTATTCTGTAAATATAATATCAAGTGGTCAAGCATTGACTACTTGATATTATATCGACGGATGTTGTACTAACTCGAACTTAATTTAACTTCCATAATTTTAGGAATAGAAACTACGCAGGTGTGCACGCGTACATTGTCTTGATAGACGAAGATCCTCTTCTTTTTGAAAGGAGGACCTTTCTTTTACGATGACTTCGCCTAAACAATCTACCCAATAACGATGCATAATGCTTTCCAGTTACTCTTGATCCTTTTTCTTAGTAATCAATATAGGTTATTCCGCGTACATCAAAAAAAAACGAATCCATCACCTTGCCGGTCGATTTCATTGTCTTTGCCTTCTTTTTGAGTTCATTCTCTTTCAAAAACCTACAGTTTTGACTAGTTCTTTATCTCCGGAATGTAGTCTATCCATGACTCGTTCATAGTTATGTATCGACTTGTCTTGACTATGTATTGATTTGTCCTCTCTATTCATCAGGATGCACACGATTATGTTTATTTTCCATTAAGAGGAAACACGGCACCCACATTGTAGAGACTTTTTCATACCCAATTCTGCGTAGAAAATTGTAAGCGCTACCCTACTGTGTGTCTGTAATATCGTGGATTTTACTTTATTTACGGGTGTAGTAACTCACTGGACTGTAGAATGATCTTCACGTTTTGTGGATATACGGCCACACTGATTCACCCAATTGTAAATAGTTGCTAACGCAGGAGCAGATGTGCCATGAATTTCATCCAACTCAGCCATAAACTCTTTCGTTCTTAAGCTTTTTGTAAACGTTTAATCACCGCTCGAAGCTCGCTTTTTCCATTTTTCTGCATAGACAAAAATTCTTTGCTTGAACCGACAATAAAAATAAAACCGTATGATGGATATAACTGAGACCTTGACAGCTTAGACTTATCCTTAGTTGAAATACACCATTTTCGATACTACGAACGCCATCTTCTAGATTTTCTAAGGACTTCTTGACCTACCTTCGTATAAAGCATAATATAAGAGCTTGATTTATGAAAAATAAAAAGCAAAACACAAAATGAGCTCCGAATGCATTAATTAATTACTTTAACAACAAAATGAGATGATTTGGTAAATTTGGTAAATTATGGACCATTGGCGATATTGACGCATTTCCCAAAAATTTAAAAAGAGATAATTTACAGACGGATTTATAAATTCCTAAGCAACTACTATGACCTTTTGGACAATTGCCAGAATGGGTACGTAACGAGCAGAAGTGCCACTACAGCAATATGTCGAAATAGTGGATGATTTAAACGAGAAACAAACGACTACAGGACTATTTATGGATCCGAAAAGAGCATTCGATTGTGTCGATGTGTTGTGTATATTAGAGAACACGTATTGCAATTAATCAAATTGTATTCGAATTAAAGAAAACAAATTGTTGTAAATAGACATAATGTAAACGAGTCTGGTTGGAAAACTGTACAGGGACGAATTCTGGAGCGATCTGTACTGGGTCCTCTACTGTTACCAAACTTATATGGATGATGTACTTAAGTTAAAAAACTTAAGTAAATCATTCATATAAATAAACTTACTTAAGTTTAAAACATAAAATAGTTTTTTTTTGTAGATGATACATCAGTAACTACCAAAGTAATAAATAAAATTTGCACCATACTTTTTACATGGAAGTAAATCAGAATTAATGTTACTGGGTCATAAGTAATATATAATAAATACGTAGTAAACTTGGCTTCTGCTTATCGTATTTGTTGCTTAGTTAAATCGCCATAATAATCGTCACTAGTCACAGATTATTCTTTTTTGTTGAAACAGGTTTTCCTACAACAAAGGAATGTTGTCCAAATGGTTCAAGTTCTAACCTCCAAATAATGCAGTATGTGTCACAGTTTTAGGATTGCAGAATTTTTAAAAATTTCATTTAAATCTTATTAGCGATGAAACAAGAAAATTACCAATCTTAAGGAAAAATAATTATTTAATATATTTACACATGCATCTTTCCCTTAATATGAGGACTTAAATATATAAACGTTCTTTACTTATCTTTTGATTTCCGATATGTTCTTTTTAACGTCAGGAATTTCCTAATCTATATTTCTAATAGATTTTGGTTAAAACCACATCAGAAGCTTATCTCGCTAATTTGGTCATTAGTCAATGGGCGCCCTATTGGCAAGTAGAGATAGCGCGTCATTAGAACTCACCATTTTAGGCGGCCCTGATAAATTTCTGTTAAACTCTTTTATTAGCGTGAATATTACCCGTGATCCACTCTCTTATCGATTTAGTTGTGTCAAAGTTTCCTTATATTTTCCCGTAACGTTGGCAATGCATAGTAATAGTGCATTACTTTATATCTCTTCCTTTATAACTGGGTTATAGTTGCTCAATAATATACAATATATTTCTGAACTTTTATATTGCTTATTTATTTATTCACATTTCTAAAACCTACTCCATATCAAAAATACGTATCTCTGGAATGTTTGCTATGTGCATACAATGGTATCGACATGAAGTATAATTCATATCGTGAATGTTTGCATTTACATCATAGTAACGTACGAGGTAAGCAGCATATGATTTAAAAATTATAAAATGCTCAACTGACAACATAAGATGGCTCAACTGTTTTTCTTTGACATAAATACTAACAAATGCCAAAATATTTGAATTTTTATTGTTGTTGCAGAATCATTTAATTAACATAAATATTTCTTATAGGAAAACTTATATATGTATTATAAACCTAAGTAACTATCAACATGTGTTCAATGAAAAGTGAAATGAAAATATATAAATACGGAAGCAATGTAGAAACTACAATTATTTTATAATAAGAAAAAAGTATAAACATCAAAAAGTGAAAGGTAATGGAGGTAACTTAAAAAAAGAAAATTAACAATTCGTTCGTTCGTTTTCGCTGCCATCATATTCAAAAACACAATTCTTCACAGTATAAATTCTTCCACATTCGCCTCCCATTCATACCACTCTTCTTAGTGTGTTCGATACAATTGCTCCAAGTCTTTGAAGTTACGTGGAAGCGCCTTTTTCACAATAATTTTAGGACACCCTGAGTTGCTAACGTGGTACCGCCACAGACACCCGTGATAACGTTATTTGCAACAAATTCTATTTATGCATAATAGCAGGTAAAATCAATGAACGTATCGTATAGAGCATCATGTTACTGTTTATTGTTTCTCAGCCTAACGCAGAAAAAAATATTTCTCAACATAGTCTCCTCGTAAGTCTCCCAGAGATCCTCGCATCTTTTTAATCTATCCAATTAGTATATTCGATGAAAATCTCTGCCCCTTCAAGTGAAACTTTGAACTTAGGAAAGGTAGGCAGAAACATGCCTTTAATATTGTCTTAATAATTCCATTAATACCACGAGGAAGGCACTTTGGTATTATTGCTTTTTGCTTGTAGAAATTCTTTGCATCCGTAAGAGTGACGCGCACGTCATATTAGCTGCTAACCAGCGCTATCTATAGAAGCTCAGCCTGTTTTCCGTTTGCCCGGACGACAGAACGACGATGGAGTGAGTTAAGCTTCAACTACCCGTGTAGGTAACCTCTAGGCCAAAGAGAAGTCTTGCCGATTTACGCTAAACTTGACCTCCAGGACCTTTCGCCCACCTTGCGCAGTCCGCCGAGGAACAGACATTAAGACTTTAGACTCGTCTATGTTATATGGCTAGCTGGCACGGAAACGCCACAAAGTCTCTTCATCACATCAAAGCCCCAACTCTATTCAAAGAGGTCTTTGTCTTCTCCTTATTTTTGTTTATGTTAAATTTGATGTTCTTTTTCATCTTTCGCCTTTTTAACCATGTCGTCCTCCTAGTAAGCTTCACTTACTTTAATTAAAGTTTGATTTCTTGCTCTGCTTTCAGAGCCTCTTCTAAAAGTAGTGAAAACCATTGGCACTTAATGTTGTTTCGAATAACGTTGATTTTTCTTGTGTTGTCCTGACGTTAGCTTTGTGTTTTATATAACTTCTGCTGTTTCAATTAGAGTTTGTTGTGCTTTCTATTTAGTAGAGCTTTTCAGCTGCGTTCTCTCCAGATTTTATCGAAAGTTTTTCCTATATTAATAAAATGTAGATATACACTCAAAAGCGAAGGATTTGATTGGAGACGTACATAATTCTTATGTTTTAGCAAACTATAGATTCTACATTTGAAAGTAAATTATGGGATAGGATTATCTCTTTGATCTGGTGGCGATTGCGGGCAAACAACTGATGTTATCATTTAATACTAGTAAAACAGTTATAGAGTTATTTCTTTATTTTCAGCTACATTTGTGAATATATGAAATAATAGCTGAAAGGTGAAGCAATAGAGTTATCTAATTGTTCTCAGATATGTATCATTAGTTACTTTAGACTAGAATTATTAACAGGGTATGATTGGTTTAAGTTTATACAAAACTTTTAATCATGTATTTAATTTATTTTAAATTCAAAATAAACAAATATGGGTCTGTTAACCATTATTGCACCATAATTGGGGGAGTTTTATTTGGGACAATTTTGAACAATTGGCACAACTTGTTCAAAATGGATTAATGGATCAACTGCTGCATCAAATTTAAATAACTTATGAGGCATTTGCTGAAAGCATTGGAGCGAGATAGCAAGAAGTGATAAATAATCGCCGACATTTCGTTTTCAAGTAAAAATAAAATTAATCAGAATTTATTGCTGGGTTCGTGATATTCTCTGTTTGTATATGACTTAGTGATGTTATTTCTTTGATTACTACTGTACCTACTTATCAACAATAATCTCACTGATTATTGGAGAGATATTGGAGATATTGGGTTCCATCTGTTGATGCTACTAAATTTTGTGTTTGTTATGAACCCGAAAAAAAAAATTGGAACCTGTGGCAAATGGTATTCGAAATTAGGAAAAGCGGCAAACGCACGTTTATTTCGACTTGAACAGAAAAATTAAAGCGACATTTTTAGGGCCACTCTCGGTCTTCTGACAAAATAGTCGAAATATTTATTCAACGTTTCAATTCTTTCTGACAGTCATTAACTTTCTTATTTTTTTCTCGACGTCATATTGTATTATGATACCGCCAGAAAAAGATTTTTTTCTTGATTTCAACCATGTTGACATATTTTCGACATTATCCTTTATTTGACTCAAAAATTAAATAAAGTAGCCACGACATTTCAAACTGTCAAATTTTTCTATTATTTGGCAAGAGAAGAATATACACAAACGAAGGGAAACGAGATATGCTCAGTATTTTTTATTTTCGAATCGAAATACAACAATCAATACAAGATCCCAATTGACATAAACTTGGCCAAGAACGGATCGTTTCCTGTGATGCGTAACGTTAACAGAAATTTCAGTACAAACCAACGGAATACTTTATAAATCGTAAATTAAAAGTGCCACAGCTTATGTAAATTTTGTAATAATGAATCAAAATAGCAGCAATAATGATAAACCAATAATTACAGACAACTGCCCATTTTTATTGATGCACAATTTTACATACGCGCAAAAAGGTTTAGGTAGTCTTTGCAGAAACAATCATTTAATTTACCATTTGCAAAATAGACATCCCTTAGAGTCAAGTAAAAGTGCTTAAGGCAAATGAAGAAAATTAATCTTTCCTTTTTTTCTCTAATCTCGAACTTCATTTGTCACAGCTCCATTTTCTCTTAGAATGCATAACAAACGCAGAATTTAGTAACTTGCCAAGTTTAAACTTACCCTCTATCTTCAATTCTTATTGAAGCGATATCCCCGTTGTTAGGGTCGAAGGTGAATCAAGCTATATATTATAGGTCGCTCTATTTATATATCTATAGTTACTTATAGCTACCTTTCTCCTTTTCTATTAGAACAATGACTTTTCTAATTTTCTGTTTATGAGCTTGATTGTATTTAAAATTAAAAAAACGGATTAAAAGTATTTCCTTTATGTTTGATGTGTAGTCACGTTGCCAATATACGCTAATTAAATTTAATATAATGTCCGGTGACAAACCAAGTAATAATAACGAATCGTATTATCTTCTTTTTTATGTTTTACTATGTATTTCCTTTCTACTTCCTTGAAACTCTTTTTTCGCTTTAGGTTTGAAAACGATGGAAATTTATTGGTCAGCATTAGGAGCCAAAAGCATATACTTTAAGTAGAACTTGGTGTGCGAAAAAGCTAGGATGAAAGTGGTATTGAAGGGTTCGATTCTCTGCATGGTCTTCGGCATAGCACTGGCATCAGGTAAGAAAAGAAATCGCCCAAAATCCCGTCAAATATTATTTGGAAATGAGAAATGTATCAGTTCCCTTTTTTCCCGCTACTATCTTAGTAAAAAAGGGTCCTGAAAACTGGGTTAATATACAAGAAAATCTACGCAGCTGTCGCGCTTGTCCACAAAAATTACTATTTTTCGTCGAAATCGATATGCATGTTCATAAATGTCATCAAGGAAACGAAACAGTAGACTAATAAAGCGGATTATACCCGCTTTAAGCTGCTACTAAAGTACTAAAGATACGAAAAGATTAAGTAATTGCACGTATACTGAAATGTAAAAACGCGATAAGCTTTTACGAGCTATGCAAGGGTTGCTAATTAAATTAATAAAAAAACAAATATTTCAATTAGATTACAGCATTACTATTTACTAAGCGAAAACGTAAATGTCTATACTAAGATTATTTAATCTATTAACAAGTAGAATTGATTCACCCTAGCGTTGTCTATATTAATTTTAACGTAGCGCTACGGACTAACAAGATCTCGTAATTTGTTAATTGCGTCTAGGCATTGGACCCATCTCTTAATTAAATCTATAGTGTTGCATGGGACTAGCAACTTCAACAAATGTCATATAAAGTTTTCTTCTATTTAGGCATTATTTTGCCATATTTCAGCTAGTATACATTTTGCCTCCTAGACGATCGTTAATTAGGTTATATATTTTACTGTTCAAATTGGAAGAATTTAGATTAAACAATTAATTTTTTTATGTACGTTACCTTTGCGTGTCGGTAAACTTCTTCTGTATTCACCTTTATAAAATTATTTGGACAAGTTCTACGTAAATTTGCTAATATAAACAATATAATAGGGCAAGGTAGCAGAGCACTCGTCTGAAGGATTTTCCTGGATAGGCGAAACAACTGACTGATTGGATTATACGGTCGAATCGGGGGATTATGAAAGGAAATTGCAAACATCATTGTAAAATGTGCCAGATGTCCAATGTATCTATACCTTATGTGTTGTTCCGCCTGTACATGGTGGAATTTTATAATAGCATCAGTAATTTTGTCAAAGCCGTTCTGTCAAGAGTGTGAGTTCGAAATATTTATTTATAAGGAGCAGTAGAAGTGAAACATTGCCGAACTTATTGACAAAATAACTTTCCAAAACTTTTTCTAAATTTCGAATACATGAAACATTCTTACTACCTAACTCACCGTATAACATACAGGATGTCCCAACGTTCTGAAGTTGTAAAAAGGTCCTATTTAGGACGTTTCATTACGCTTTTTTAAGGAAATTAAGGAAATTAAGGAAATTACGCTTTCAGTTTCTTCTCCAATAAATAATTTAATATAATATTGGTGTCTATCTTTGACAGATTTTAAAAAATTTATAATTTTGTGCTCAATCGCCAAAATTTTGACATATTATTATTCCCTTCAAAAGATCCAGAGGTTAGCAATACAGCGAACAGAATGTACTGACGATGACTATGTGCGTACTACTTTATAAATTAGGGAGAAGCTGTATTGTAGCTAGCAACATGTATAAACTATATGTTCCTTACTGATGATGTCCACAACCGAAAATGTTTGCCAACTTAAAATTCAGATTTGATCCTACAGAAAATATTTAGTCTATTGATTCAGTAATAAAATAAAAATTATATTGCTAACCTATCCTTTTAGTGATGATAAATAATTATCTACTTTTAAAAAGTCCTTTATGACTCTGCGTGAGATAAAGCTAAGAAAATTTAAGCGCCTGATTTCGTGTTAAAAGACACGCAATCAGACTAGCTAAAAAGATATGTAAGGGAAGACAACTAGTCGAAAAACTAGTCTCCTCTATGTATAGAAACACGTGTCTTTTTATATAATCCATTTCGTAAGTAGCTTAAAAAATTTTGAGAGTTGAACATGGCAATGTCATTATGTCTTGTTAGCTGCTATTGTAGTGACCAAACAAAACTAACAACAGAAACCACTTGGTTTCAACACCGATATAGGAACCCCGTTTAACTGCTAGTATCTGTTTCACTTTCAACGCTACACATATGCATCATTGTATAAGAGCGTCGGTGGTATACATTTCCGATGGGATGGATACAAGTGTCTAGTGTTTGAAGTTGGAAAAGTTTGGCCTTCAATACTGAACAACCTATTTATTTCGAAGGCGTTCGACTACAATGTACAGATAGAGAAGAGCGCAATTTAAACTTGTAAAAAGTTGCGTTAAAATGTACTTGCATTCCGGAATTTTGGAGGAAATACATGTATCTAAATTTACGGGATTGAGAAATATCTCGAGGTCTATTAGGAAGAGACATACACATGCGATCCGTATTATACTCGTTTAGTATTAGATGAGGATATCAAATATATAATTAACCAAGTTGGTTCGCTACTTATCGATCACCCTATATTTATACATCTTTTTCAATAATATCTTGCATTATCCTAAAATTTTGATATATCATTTTTATAATAAGCACAATTCCAGAAGATAGAAGAAGTAATAATAGCGGTGCATGCGAAAATATTAAGTTGGAGTAATATCAGAAAGAATTACTTCAGAAAATACTGACTTTATGACGTAAAGTCTGCTCTTAGACTTCCATAGAACTCCATCCTTAGACTCTAAAACGGATAATATCAATGTAAAATTACCGAAGAGATACAATGGAGATCCTTGTAATGGATAAACGGAGAGGCTGGCTAAGACGTGTTCAGGGATGACTGTGCACGATCCAGAACCTTTCATTTGATGATCTACGTCATGCTTTATGAAAGGTTCAGAACCATCACCCATGTCGCTGAATTTATTTTGGGATTAGCCGAAAACCTGTCATGCAAATTGACGAAACAATGGAACATCTTCTTTGCAATTGCCTCGCGCTGACGTCAGTGAAATGAACATACTCAGTGTCAATTCTGGGTAATGTCCTAACCAGCAGATCGGTTAACAATTTAGAGGGCTCTCTGGCACTAGGGCGGTGGGATTCATCTTATTCTCTCATTATTTATAGTACAAGGAACAAGTTTGTCATAGTTTTCTTGGTAATCTTTCTTTAGACTTGCCTTTGTAATATATCCCACCAATAATCATTTTAGCCGAGCACGTAAGTGAATTTCTAATAAATTTGTAGATTTTCCCTTTCTTTATTAATTTTTGAATTTATCTTCTATTTAATATTTTCACATAAACTGAACTATTACTATAGTTCCAATTGTGCATCAATATTAACGTTAGATTATTAATGTTATTAGCTAGATATATTTCTCCTTCTTGAAAGAAAGAAATATGATCCCAATTTTTACGGTAACTGTTTTATATTTGGTTGGAAAGAGTTAAGCCTTTATACAGACTAATTGCGCACCATCGCAGTCGGGTTCATAAAATATATTGATTGCAAGATTAATTTTATTATCGTAATAACAAATCGGTCTTACTGCAGTATGCCGGGCACGTCCTGCTTCGTAGTAAAACTGAAACGAGTGTTATGTATGTACGTCATTCACCGTTGAAGGGTTAAAAGCTTTCTAGAATTCATTACTTTCAGCTACTTCTCGAGGAACGCATGTCATTTATAATAATTTCTATAATAAAATAAATTGACAAAATTTGTTAGATAGGTGAAGGAGATACTTATGCACAATGTCAAAAGATTATTGCGTAAATAACATATCTAGATTGCTTTACTTTAGGCTTTAATATCTACTATATACATCAACTCCTTACAGAAGTTAAGTGAATGCTATATTTGCAATAATAAGTCAATAATTTTGTTGCTCCTTGTTATAATGCTGCCTAATCTTTAGTTCAAGTAATTTTTTCTGCAAATAATAGTGATTTCTATGAAAAGAGCAAAATCAATATAATCTTAACAACCGCCACCTTCCAATTCTCCTGGAAATACTTTGTTACTTTAACACATGTAGATTTCAGTTATTTTCAGTATACGTTTTCAAGACACTTCATATGAACATTTTCGTTACGAACAGTTCTAGTACGTATTTACAAAAAAAAACGTAGAGGGTGTTGCAAACGCTAATCAAAAGCTGTTGTACAAAGTATTGAAATGTTTAAGAGGATGAGAAACCTGTTCGTCAAAGCCAAAAACAAGAAGAGTAACTTGAAAACTTATTAAGCAATAATAATGTTACCGCACCCTTAACAGAAGAAACGAGTACTTATAGAGAAGAAGAAGATTGTCGAAATGTCGCAAAAAGCGAAACAGAAATGATAGAAGTGCAAGAAAGCTTAAAGAAACTGAAAACTGACAAAACGTTGGGATACGATTAAACAACTCTAGAAATGGTGAAACAACTGAGAAAATCTACTCGTTTCATTTAACAACATTTGGAAAGCGAAGCTCATTCCATTTTGCATTAAAGAAAGGGATGCTAAGATTACGGAAACTATAGACTATAATGGAGAAAACATAAAAAAGTGCTAGAAACAGGCTAAGGATAATAATAGAAGAGAATTTGGATCAGACGCAAAACAGATTGAAGTCAGACAAGCAAAAGGCATCGGGGCAGTATAAGCGCAAAATTCAAGGAGTTTAACTTTTATTAATCTGGAGAAACCTTCCGATTCAGCACCTACAAAACGGTACGAGATAACCTCAAAGCAAGAGGAATAAACAGACATCTGTAGGAAGAAATACAAAAACACCAAGAATTATGTAAAGCAAAACATATGAAATCAGTCTTCGTTAAGCACACATGACGTTAGACAAGGAAAGGTTTTAAGCATAGCGTTCATCATTTTAATATATGATATTTAAGATACGAGGCCATGTATAATAAATTTAAACATCGCTATTTCCCCACCGGATCCAAATTGAACAGGTTGAATCACTAACAATGAAATAAAATCAATAATCCAAACGGTAGAAGTCAAGTTCCTGCGGAAAATGACGCACATAACTAGACGTGACCATATAAGAAACAACACGGTACGTGTAACACTTAGAACGACTTAAAATAACACAACGACGGTTGGGATAGTTGAGAGATTTCGAGACAGATACGCATGGAAACCTTTAAACCAGCAAGGATTACCTGGCTAATAAGGTTATCGCCAAGAAGATCGAGATGGACACCATCAGAAACATCAGACGAGCTAACCAAGCGCGGGCTAATAAGCTTGGAAGGTTGTGTACCAACAAAAGATATAAACCAATGGATGAGCATAGTGCACATAATGTACCTTTTGGATTGTGGAGTTAGGAGATAGTATTCTTCATAATTGTTATTTATATACCGCGCTGCAAAATTATGGAATAAATTTCTTAATTTTTTCGAAAAATAAACTAACAAGTAAACTATAGACTTAGCTTTTGCAAGTTGATATGGAGAAGCTATAAATCCACAAAGTTTAAAAAACATAACTTTTACGTCGGTAAATTAAGAAATCCATACTGCAACTATCTGGAAGTTTAATCACACATAAACTCTAATTAGTGCAAAAAGGATAATATTAAGAGTTATTTTAGTTTCTTTATCTTTATATTCCACAATATTTCACTAAAAGTTTAGAATCTGTACGTATCGTCTATTATACAATGATAACTATCTCACTTAGTTAATTTGTATGAGTTCCCTTAAATCCACATTAAAGCCTCAAGTAACAACTACATAATTTCTGTGTTCAGTGAGACACGCCCGTAGCAGAATGATAAACGAGTATGCAATAGATAAACTCTAGCGACATGAAGCCTGAAAGTACTTTTCAAAATTTTAATAGAAGTTGCATTTACCGGAATATCCGTTTCTTTTAGATAAAGTGTATTTATGCCAACAATCTCCGTAATCCGAATATTTCCTTTCATTTGAATCGCTTCAAACTAGCGTTTTAGGAGCACACACAATGGACTAAAATATTAAACACATAAAACATTTTATTTGAAACGAAACTTTTGTATCATCACATCACATTAGAAGATGATGGACTTTATATATACACTCGCTTGATGAAAACACTTTTTCATGCTGAACACCTTTTTCTTCGTCTTTTTTCTTATTTCTTGTTTAGTCTGCTATTAATGATGAAATTATCTCTTCCTCCGTAATTAGAATCCCTTCTCTCTCAAATATTGGTAATCTCGCGTATTTTCCTTTCAGTGAGTTGATGGGATTCAACGTCCTGAACAGCTAATAATCTACATCATACATCTTCACTTTCATCGCGTGGTTTGCACTTCGTTCGCATTGAGCTTCAATTTATTCAATGATTCTTGAATAAGTCGTAGTTGTACCGTCTTTAAGAGTATCGCTGATAAAGAAGACGGTGTATCTTGGACATCTTCAGATATAGTAAACATTCCAATAATATGGATTCATCTTTTGAATAAAGAACACCACATATGCAGAAGTATTGATAACGGCAGTTAAAGCTGACCATTCGGTTAAACATAACAAACCTCGCATTTATATATACATGCATGTGACGTTTTTATATGCTATTTATGTAGTTTCCACTTCTCCACTCCTTTCTGTCTTCAGCTTTACTTTTATCGCTCATCTCTCAATTTTCCTCGCGGACCTCCTTTCTTTGTTTTATACTTTGGAATACGCCACGCTATTTTCTTGACCGTTCTTCCGTCTGATATTCTCTCTGTGTAGTTCAACCATCGTAGCCTTCTTGCTTTAATGATCATGTCTACTATTCTTTAAAAAATATGTAGATTAGTCTTTTTGAGGTATCCTTCCTCGGCTTTTTTTCCTTCAGTTATTCTCCCGAGTATTTTCTTTGTCTTCCTGTTATTGTTTCTTTCTGATTTTTATTTAATATCAAAGTTTCAGTCTTATACATTCTTGCCTTGGTATTTCTAGAAGGTTGCTTCGATCTTATCAGATCATTTACGGACTTCCGTAGAACGATTTGTTCTGTTTAATGTCCTTGTTTTCTCATATTTATTTGTGATTTTTACTCCTTCACTTCACAAATTTGCATATGCTAAAAAATGGATTTACTTCTATTTCTTGGAGCGTGTGATATATGTCTGCTTTCATTACTTTGCTTTCTTCCTGACTCAACTGCAGTATCATTCCTTTTGTAATTTCTGTTAGCTCGTTTTCGTTATTTGTTGGTTGCTCTTTGTTCTTTGCTATTTGCTAAATCGTCTCATGTTACTAAATGATGGTTTTTTTACGATACCTTATTTATTTAATTTGGGCTTTTACAATTTCCTTTGAGGCGATATCAAAAAGTAATCTTGAGAACTGATCTCTTTGTTTGAGACCTATCTTCTGATGTTTCACCCTTTAACTCATATTAATGCATTTATTCTAACAGAGTTGTATGGAATCTTATATTCGTGGCGAGTTAGGGCTTTCTTAAACTCTGTAAAATTCTGATCTATGGTTCGTATTGTCCTAACTCTGGTGTTACAATTTCTGTTTGAAATTGATTAGTCATGACTCTTCCATTACCGCCTTTTAGTGCAAGCAGAATTACGTCAGCTTATCAGTTCCTAGGTCGAAGTATTAACTCGCAGATTTTCTGTTTTGACTCATTTATTGGGGATATATTTTTTATCGTTATTCCATTTTGTTCAAAGCCTTTATCAATTAGCATGTTGCTTAAAATATCTTGAATTTTCTCTCCAGTTGGAACAGTTGTTATGTTATCACCGTCCTCTCCGAGTTGCTATTCGCCTACCTCTAGTTCTTTGTTAAGTAACTCGCAAAAGTATTTTTGGGTCTTCTTTTGCTATCTATCATTTCCTTTATCTTTGAATGCGTAACTCTGCTAAGTTCAAGCGCATTTTTGCACGTTTCCTTATCAAACTCCCTCTATTCTCAACTAAATTTAGTGCAATTAAATTTTAACGCAAACTAATCATTTACGTTATTTATTTATTAGTGCAATTTCATTTTAACGCATATTAATTATTTAAATTAAGAGTTAAATTGCAAAACAAATTTAGAAAAGCTACTAAATCGATTACCAATATTATTTTCTAAACATCAGCTGTAGCTCTCATCCTCGCAACCAGGTAAAATTGTACATATTAACCTGTTTCCCTCTAAATGTTCTGAATAATATATAAAATTATAATAAAGATAATAGATAACGCCGAACAACGTACGCTACTATTGCTTAAATAATATTGGAGATTTATAAATTGTTAAAATATCTGATACAAAAACAATGAAATGTAGTAGATAGACGTGCAAAGGAAATGTAAATATGTCAAATCGTTTTTAGCTGTGCAAACCGGAACTGGCTTGTATCAACTTAAATTGCTTGATATTTGACTATTTGACGTAGGAAACAGGAATTTCAAGTATTTGTTTCAATATAATCAACGAATCGGCTCGAAAATATTTTGCGCATATTTTCGTACCCTTGTAACGGCAACGTTATGACACTAATAGATGAAACATGGAAAATATTTGATCGATTTAATAAATTGCAGGTTATTTCAGGACTAACTATGGTCAGCGCAAGTTTTCCCTGTTTTCCGTTCGGGTAAAGTAGGCTAATCCAAAAGCGTTTTTGCAGAGGACTAGATTATATTGTGCGAGGACAAGTGCAGTCACCCTAGCGAACTAAACGTCAGTTGATTTTCTAAACGTTCCAAATTAAAGGAAGTTAATTTGGGGGCTTATCTTTTGCTAGACAGGTTTCCTCTTGCAAGCAAGAGATGTCCCTCTTCCCTCCAAATGTGACATGATCACAATGTCTATTGTCTTGGCGTCAACATGACGAAAGTTATCTTAATTTCCCTCTTGGTGCAAACTGTATACATGAATTGATTTAACATACACTTCGTAAACAATCTAATCTCGAAAAAGTAAGTAACAAGCTATATTTAAGGGAGTAGTTATAACGAAGACCCTCAAACTGTCTACATATATATGTATATATATTTAAACGTAATTATTTTGCGAGTTTCTTTTAAATTGTACTCGTAACTATATGAATAACTTAAGAGTTAAAACTAGTTTATTTGTTGAATTACATTTTCAAGAAAACCTTAATTATCATGAATTACATCCAACGGTAGCACTTCACACCTTACCTTGTATTGTAGGTATACATATCAGAAGAAATAATGTTTTATTAACTATGGATATATATATAACAGACCTCATGAAAAATATTCCTTTTGACGAATTAAACAATTTAATATGGTATAGTTTTTTAACGCTTCAAGTTTTTGAAGGTTTGAGGTGATAAAAATCATTATTTATCTTTTGCTTAATATTCTAAAACCGAAAAACAGTAAATCAGACGCATCTCACGGATCAATATGACATAAATTCAGTCTTTTTCTCGTTCAAATAATAATAAACCGATGTTATCGATTGTTACCAGATAATAGGATACCTTTATTTCTTTATTGCGCAAACCACCGAAAAAAAGTGATTCGCCAATGTTATCAAGCTCGCTTTTTTTCATTGTTTTTCTAGCACTAGAAGAAGATGATTGTTTGGTGCAACGCTGTTCTCCCCTACCAAGTTTATTCTTTTTCTTCCTTATTTATTTATTTTTTTTTTCGACATGGCTGCGCCAGATAATAAAGTTAATTATGCACGTACTTACTAATGCACTTGTCGACCAAGAAGAGTTACCTAAACTGGTATAAAACTGCAGAATTGCAAAAATTTAAAAAATGGTTCGTGGAGCCCGGGTAAAGTGAAATGTTTTTTAAAGGGATCAGCTCGGATAACGCGGATAGTCGGGTAACTAGGGCTCGGATAACCGAGGTTCTGCT
This sequence comes from Oryctes rhinoceros, assembly GCA_020654165.1. Lineage (NCBI taxonomy): Eukaryota > Metazoa > Arthropoda > Insecta > Coleoptera > Scarabaeidae > Oryctes > Oryctes rhinoceros. Next base: position 5,717,881 of record JAIOKQ010001013.1, read on the forward strand.
GTATGTCCTTCCACCATCTCCAAAGATAGTAGGCTAGGAAGGGAATTTCCTTTTAGAAATCGAGTTTTCTGCCGTTAGGGGTACCTTTACTGCCTTTTAGTTTTAGGCAGTTTTTTAGTTTTAGGCAGACAAACTGAGCTCACTAGATGAGATGTGGTATTCTCTTAGACGTTAGTTGTAACATTAGAGCATATTTATTAGAAGAAATTCAGGAAATTATGTTTAGGGCAGCAAAACACCATTTCATTCCATTGTACGCCTACTTATCTTTTCGAAATATCATCCACATTATCATCGTATATACGATTTGCCAACCATGTTTTAACCATAATATTACCATAACTGGTATAATACATCATTATACAGTGAATTGATTTTAGTATGAAGTTTTCTAACATTCTGAAAATAAAGATTAATCTCACAGATATTAAATTTTCTGTTATTACTGAAGATGAAATTATGCATATAGCTATGTTGATCTTAGCGAACTATGTATACTTATCTCGGACACTGAATTTAGCCAGGAAAGGAATTTGCGGAAGTATGTGGTATTCTTATTTCAACTTCAAAACCAATTTTATAAAGACGAGGCAAATACTTATCGCGATTCCGTAAAATCAATTGGTAAATAGCGAAAATTTTAAATTATAAGAATTTCTCTATAAAATTTTCATTAAACGAATATTTTCGTTTTTTCTTTTACTTTTGCTTGTCCAGGATATATTAAATCACTTCAGGCCCTAAGAAAAAAATCGTTCCACATACATTTCGCTCTATACTTGTAGCTTTTTTGCATCGATAATATTATCGTTCTAAATAAGAAATATTTGGAGATACCTTCTACACAATATAAAATTATGGCTAAGTATACTGAAAACTGCTAACTTGTAGTAACTAAATTGAGCAATGCTTAATAGTAACTGATGTTAAATTATTCGCACATGTTTATTAGTTTTATAAAAAAATCCTTAAATTTGTGAAATGATAACGTCAAATTAATATGTTCAGTTTCGTAAAAGTAGTTTTGAATTAACAAAAAAAGTTTAATGATTTTACAAAGAAAATTAATAAAGTATGCTAATACAAATCGTTTAGCTTCGCAATAATCCATTTTAAAGCAACATAATTATATATGTCGGCTATATGACTCAAAGCTAATCACGAGATATGCTGGAGAAAATTAAGTCAAACTGAATATTAATTTAGATGAAAATGCAAATCTTATTATCTATTTTCTAGTATCTACGTTTCTGAGTACAAGGAATAATTACCCGTAATTTACAAAATTAATTTGTTTTATAAAGATCCACTCTAGTTAGTCTAAAACGTTCCTATATCTTGATAAAATCGTTGAAGTGATTTTCTAAAATTGTGAAAAATATACGGTAAAAACGAGCAACTCAGCACGAAACGGTTATTTTAAATAGCGGATACAATTCAGTACGCGAAGAAAAGCATATCATTCAATTTAGAATAAATCGTGTCGACGTTCAATATAACTGGAAGCTAAATTACGCTGATATTTTCATTCAGACGGTTTAACAGCCTGACTCGACCCTTCTGGATTTCTACTTTTTTTGATGATACGGTAACAATCTGCATGTGAGGGAAAGGTTGCTACGAATACAATTTCATCGTCATAATTATTTTTGTGCTTGGGAATTCGAAGTTATAAACTATCTATTGAACGGAATATTCTCCGTTGTGAACGATTATTACAAACTGCAAACTGGACAGAATAATGAAATATTTAATATGAATTCATGGTGATAGTGTTTTATGAACTTGCGCTCAAATTACGTGAATCACGTCAAGACACGAAATTTAAATTCTACATAAACCATGCAAGTTCTATTGGTGTTTATTTATATACAGAGCATCTAATGGGTGGGTGGAAGGGAATAGTACTTGTCCTCCTGAAAATATTTTTAGATGAAAGAGTCTTGCATAACATGGTAAGTCTATAAGATGGCTACCGAAATCATTGCCATGTTTGATTAATAATTTTTTTTATTTTTTAAATGAAAAAACATGATAAAGAGACTTTCAAGAATTCGAGAAACGTTTTTTCACTACCTACCTATTATACAAGGATTCATACGACGAAACACTACAAACATTTATTTCGCTAAATATATTCATTAGAGCAAATGTGTAAACATTGTCTCTCTTGGGACATCTACAATTTCAACTCGAAGTAACCATATACATTGTCCACTAAATTAATAAGTACCTGTGTATGACTAAATAGCGAATAAATAGCAACATAAAGGGAATTGGTTTCTTTAAATCACCGCACAATCAAGTTCTTCCAACAGTAAAAAATATAATAAGAAGATACTGAAACTTAAATTACATTGACAAGTTAGTAACTGATGAAATTGAACAGAATATATAAAGTAAAAATGATTTGAAAAGCAGCAATATTGGCTTAGCTCTGGTTAGAGAGAAAGTGCCTTTATAGTATGGCCGGTAATCTGGTCCACTACAATACCCTTTATAACCTTTCTGAAGCTCCTGGAATACATCATAATCCCAGTTCTTGGAGATTATTCATAAACTCATCAAAGACCAGCCTAAAAGCAGTTCTGTTGCATAATGGAAACCATTATCCTTCTATTCCGATAGGTCATGCTGTTTCTATGAAAGAAACTTACGAAAATCTAAACATTTTATTAGAAAAGATAAGGTACAAAGACTATTTCTGGAATACTTGTTCAGATTTTAAAGTAATTGCAATTATTTTGGGTATGCAATCTGGTTACACCAAATACTGTTACTTTTTATGTCTTCGGGAAAAACATTACCATAAGCAAGAGCGGCCACTACGACAACAGTTTATACCCGAAAAGGACAATGTACAACATCAGCCTCTAGTAGAAAAAGAAAAGATCATAATACGACCTTTCCACGTGAAACATGGGCTCATGAAAAACTTTGTAAAGGCACTGGATCTCGAAGGTGAGGGTTTTAAATACCTTCGTGAAAAGCTTCCAAAATCAACACAAGGGAGACTGAAAGAAGGTATTTTTGTTGGACTTCAGGTACGAGAAATAGTAAATGATGAAGTCTTTGAAACCAAATTAACAGCGAAGGAAAAAACAGCTTGGCTCTCCATGGTACAAGTTTTCACGAATTTCTTGGGAAACAAAAAAGCTGACAACTATAAAACTTTAGTAATGGATATGTTACGAGCATTTCAGGCTGCTGGCTGTAATATGTCCCTTAAAGTGTACATTCTACATTCTCAATTGGATTTTTGTCCGACAAATATGGGCGACGTTAGCGATGAACACGGTGAGCGCTTCCACCAAGACATCATGGGAATGGAAATATAAAAAAATCGAGCTAACTTGACTTCTACCTTTTCTTAAAATAAGTGTTTATATGTTTTCTATTGAAGTTAGTACAAATTATTTTATGGCGAAATCAAAAGTTGGAATTTGTTGGGCAGTGTAATCTATGGTGTTTCTGTGTGAGTTAATCACATTAAAGTTTTGAAATAAGAAAATATCTTCCTTCCGGAGTTCTTGCATATTTAATCAATAGTCCAGCTAAAAAGAGGCAATCCATACAATAGCATTATGATCTCATTTTATCATATGACTTATCTCGTTTCAGCTAGTCCGAAAATGGACTCCGCACACGAAACCGTGAACATTACAGAAAGTCCTGAAATGTTCTTAAATGTTCCACAGAATACTAGCAGTTTATAGGACGGAAGATAGTACTTATGCATGTTGAAATTGTATGCATAAATTAAATTTTGCCGATTATTTATAAAGAATATTGTTAGGAAAACAAAAGTTTACAACATTTCATCGCATCACTGTACACACAGAAACTCTATACTCATAGTTTCATATTCAATGTAATAAACAAAAAGAAATGTCACGTCTATATAGGAAAGCCTTAGAACAGCTTCTGTATCAAATTCTTCAATATATAGGTTTCCCATTTAATGAAATTAAAGCGAAAATTGAACACGGCAACGGGTTCGATATCCATCTTGTAGTTGCTGGTTGATATGACTTTCAGATACGTTTATTTCATAAACTAACTTTTTGCTTCATGAGTTCTGCATCAAAATACAAACTCAGTTAAATCTATCGAGAATTTGAGATTACCAATCAATTTTAATCATAGCTCGTGATATGTTATTTTCTATCTGGTGATTGGAACCATTCTGAATTTCCCTGAGGGACGAGCTTGTTTTGTTTGGTGTAAATTTCGATTGTGAACTGATTTTTAATTCTTAACCTAATACCGGCATAAAATGCGTAGGATGAAATCGATACTTTACCCAAATTAGTTCGCTCACCAAATAATGTGTTTACTGCGAATAGATAGAAGTGCATAACGATTTTAGCATTATTTGATGTACATTGGCCGCATTTAAAAATTCATCATCCAAAAATGAATTGCCTATTAATATGCTTACACTACTTACAAACATCCAAACGAATGACAATTCAACAAAAGAAAAGAGAGTAAGGTCTATTGAACACGTAAATAACTTTCAGTTGTTAAAGTTAAGCGCAGTAAAGCTGCTTCAAAAGGAAATCTCGAAGGATGGTCCTTCTGTGTGCGCCTGAATCTGCTCTACGTGCTTTACCTTGATTTGTAACTCACAAGTTCCAAGTCTATTAAGAGTCATTAAGTCTAGATGCAATTTCCAGGAAATTATCACCGCTTTCGTCTAGCCCAATAATTGCTTGTGATACGCTACACGCATTCTACCACTTTTAAGTGCAGCCAGTGTATAACCTATGTTTTGAAGAAAAACAAATGGCATGTTCAATGAAGACAAAAGTAACAGTGAAACTCGAACTGTTGAAATCAGGTAAATTTCGTTTTGATGTGTTGATACTGCTTTTAGTCATTTTTTTTATAAAAACAGATATGTTGTTTAGTTAATTTCTGAAACTATTAATTTTGTATAGTTCGAAGAAATACTTAGTAGTAGTTTATGGAAACTATTTTTAATCCTTTTTTACAACATTTTTTTAAATATTACCAACATATTAAACCGGGGTAATGTAACATATAAGACTAGATTATTGTATTGTAGCATATAACGTATTTGATTTTAAATGTTGATAAATAAAAAATCAATATGTATCTTGCAAGTCTCTGAAGACCATGCAGATGTCGTATACTTTAATTTGGAACTGACCCCAAATCCCATAAACTATCTGTTTGTTAGTATTATTTCAGTTACAATGCCTTTACCTAAAAAAAAATGAAATGGCACAACACATATTGGACACTATGTGAATTCTTTTTGTCTAGGTTGTATATAAAAAACAGGCAATCAATCTAGAAAATTCAAAAAAATTAAAAAAAAATCAATCTAGAAAAAAGACAGATTCGTGTCTATTCGTCTAATATGAAAGGGTTCGTGTGCCTATTGGTTTTCCCGATAGTCAAAAAAACACGAGTCTGTCTGGTCACTCCAAAAGAGCGGTGGTTCCACCAGCCTTTGTTCCGTCTACTTATCATCTGTTCTTTACAGAAAGCATTCTTATAGACTGCACGTCATTAGCCTACGAATAAATAATGTGTACGTTTAGCAATGGCGGCTCATGTCTTCGAAAATAAATGAAGAGTTGTAGAAAGAATGTGTCGAACGATATGATTATTTCAAGTTACCCCAAGAGTAAACGATGCACATATACATACAGGCTTGTACACATTATCATTTATGCTTGGATAAGTAGGCGAAGAAGCTCTTCATCTGTATATCATATAGATATCATCATATCTGTATATCAATATGATGGTACTTTCGCATATACGCTATGCCAATTGTTTGGTAAAAAAAAGTATAGCTTATGTGATGTTGAACTTGCCTCCATTTGCTTTCTTAGAAATATGAGCATGTGTTCCATTTAACCCGCACATTCACGATTTCTCTGATCTGATACAGTGGCCGGTTTATGTGTTGTCTCCTCCTTGAAACGACTAAATATCGATACTATCTTCCTCGTGACAAGGCCAAATACTTAGATCTAGCAAATAAAATCATAGAAACACGTTTATTACAAATACCCATTATAAATTAAAATGGGAGTCATAAAATCTACCTTCTAATATGGTAATTGTAGAAAGTATAGATACATCGTCTCAGGGGTAGATAAAACATAAAACTGTCACCGTATATTAGAATGTATTGTAGTTGCAGTCCTGTGTACAGGACACGGTAAGCGAAAGGGTTAAAAACAAGAATATTTGCATCACTTCCGATGCTGTCCTGGCAATCGTGTTACATGTTAAAACATGTAAGTTGCTTTTGTTTGTGTGCTGCTTATTGCAATTGCATCTATGTAGTTGTAATTTCTTTCGTACATTTTCATTACAAACCCTATCTTTTCTTGTAAAATACCCAGTGTAGTTTTTGATGTTAAATTTTCATTGCCTATAAATACATTTTCGCCTTTCTTACTATCATATCCATAACGGTCCAAAATATTATGAGCAGTTAGTTTTAATTTATTCAACACTTCTGTATTCATCGTCTAGTATACATTGGTTTCCTATGCTATCTCTTGATTTCTCCATTATTGTCTCTAATTTGTTCTCCAATCGTATTTATTTTGAAAACTTTTAACAAATTATTATGCTATGGACGGCATGGGATAATGATTTGTCGAAAGTTATTGTTTTTCCTATTATCTCTTTTTTTGTATATATGCGTCAGTGGCGAGTTGAGATTAATATCTCTTGTCTATCAAAATATCCAAAGTTAATGAAAACTCTATAGTTTCCTTTAAGGCAAGAGGTGGGTAGAATAATTACATGCAAAGTATATCCAGTTTAAATACATAATACAGACAGGCTATTTACATTTTGGAACCGTGTTACCGCCAGTATGTGTACGCATGTATATGTCAAAATAATACTAACTTCTTTTCAAAGAGCTTACATAACTTTTAACAATGCCCTTCCTCTATGAACCAACAAGAGCACCACTTTCTTGTCAACTGCATAATATCAATGCATAATCAAAAAGTAGTTGTCTTTCTAAGAAATCTACAGCATGGCACAACTATTTTTTTGTTATAGTTCCTCAGTTCATGTAACCTTATTCCTTGGCAGATGTCTTCTGAATTGTTTATATGGTTGATGAGTTGGGGATGACTAAAATGGGGCTGCTTTTTCCGAAGCAGTTGCCGCTGCTTCGCCGTACACCCAACTTCTGGGTGACCGTCCTGAAACTCTTTGAAGTATACCAATTCTATCTTCTCATTTATATGTACATAATCCTCAAAAAACGTTTCACCACTTTTTCAGACTACGGCGAATGCCCTTCTTTTCTGGCTAATCCATATTCACACAAATATTTTCTTGTGTACTTTCATCGCGTAATTTCTGTTCATTTACAAGAGGATGAATCACAATTGTGAAAAATCATTTTCATCCTCAACGCCAGGTCAAGCAGCTTCATTCAATGACAAGCGTAATAAAATGTCTCTTGCGAAGTTTCCTTAGTTTCCTTCATACTTCATCGTGTAATAACAAGCTCAGCGTAAAAGTCTGCTATTAATTAGTACTAACAGTAGCAATTGTGATTAGTGGTTTATAGTGTGTGCATAGAGTAAACGACGATATACGTATTGGCCAAACTTTATTACTGCAGGACCTTCTTAATATATGAGAGCATATTTAATTTCAATGTTTCTAGCGGATGCTTAATCAGTTGCTTTAGCTTTATAAGAAGAGGACCTTATGGAATGAGGATGAGCAAGAGGAAACAAGAAGTCAAAATATGTAGGGTGTGCTTTTTTTTTATAAGAGTATGAATTTAGAGACTGAAAAATTAAAAATTTAATCTCTATTGGGAAAATTACAAGAGCTTTTTTAACATCTAAGTAGACCTTAACAATAATAGCATTTGAAAGTATTTTATTACTCTTTAAGATAATTTATTGGCGCAAATCATTTAATTCTATTAGTTGAGACTTATAATTAGACTACTAACTTATTACGCCCGGTGATGGTAGAGGCAATTTGATTTTTTCACGTCTACTAAGCTATTAATTTGTAATTCTTCAGTTACCTCAGTTACAAATATTTGCAGTGTAACGCGATGGAGGACCATCCCGCTGAGAAAATTGTCGATGTTCGTTGAGTTAATTACATTTTTCATAACGTTGATTTGTAAGAGGATCAATGATGTTCTTCATCATTTTTAAATAGTGCTTCATATACGGATATGAGCCTAACTATTCCATCACCTAGTGTTCCTGTCTAAAGCTTAATTTTTTGTTGCTCCTGTGGATTACGCCAGCATTGTTAAATTAAACATGCACTACACTTGAAATAGCTGAAGTATTTCATTAAAATTTTATAAACTTATTTCTGGAGGTCAACTTAAACGTCATAAAACCTTTACTTAATTTTATTTTTAAATCAATCAAAATATGAAAAGATAAGCTTTTGTGAGAATGGAAGTGTAAACGGTATAATTGCAACTTACTCAAAGCACGCACTCAAAGCATGCTCTTTTTACGATAAAAGTAGATGTGTTTCTGAAAATGTTACCCTTGTCTTAGTTTCTGAAACATTTTAGGTGGATACATTCCGTGTAAGAAATACCAGATTTCCTTTTTCAATACCCTTACAACATTTATGGTAACAAATTGCGTTAGCAAGCTACTAGATTCCGTGAGCGCTACTAAAACGAGTACATATGACTGGTATAAAAAGTTTAATTCTATTTCAACTACATCACATTATAGTGCTAAATAAGCCCGCTTTTTACGATAATCTACGTCCCGGTGAGCTCCGATTCATCATAGATTTTGACAAATCAACAAGTCTAAGGTGCTTAGTCTCTAAGCGAGAAAGGCAAGGGAGCGTTGGGACGCCACTTATCTACATCGTGAAATTTGCATGACCCGTAAACGTCGTCGGTCCGTTGAATAGCAATGGATTAATCGAGTGCCGTATGCGAGACCCGCTATCAGTTCACTGCATGCATACTCGCCATGATGCCTTTAATATAAGCATTGTATCTGTTATAACCAACCGCCACACATGCCGGTTGCCAGAACCTCCGCTTCGGACACCCTCCTAGAGAACATTAGGACACTACCTTATTCGAATCTAAAAAAAAAACCGCAAACACCGACCGTCCAAGTTTAAATTCCATATATATGTATATACATAATATGGAATAATATATATATATATATATATATATATATATATATATATATATATATCTTTCTTATTTTTTATTTGTTATTACCCCAAAAAATTAACATGTTACGTGTACATACGTGTTGACGTCGTTCTCTGAAAAGTTGTAATTATTGCCGATGTTCTTTGATATTGGGAATTTAAATGGTGAAATACATAATTTACTAAACATGCCCTTCAGTAGGGACCAGGAAAAAGAATTTAGTGACAGTAAAGAACGTTATTAAGGAAATATTTACCGATGAAGAATAACTGGAAGTTGCCAGTGAAAACGTTATTTCTTTGCAAAAGCAGAATAAAAAGTTTAAAATCTGAAATCGATACCTTGGAACAACATTCTCGTAAACAACGTCTAAGAATACATGGTGTTCCTGAAGAAAAGACCGAGAACACCGAGAAAATAATTCGTGATACAATGATGTTATTGTTTACCATCGTACTGGAAAGCAATTGGTGGAGGAGAGGTCAATCATTGTTAGATGTGAGGATTATCGAGTCCAGCGGAGGATATTGGTTAATTTCTTAAAAATTCAGCTATTTTCGTTTATGAAGACTTAACACGAAGAATGTGTCTGTTATATATCAACTGTCCAAAGATCTTGGGGAATATATGGACGCTAAATGGTAAAATCAATAACTGAAGCTAGTAAACCTAGAAAGTATGTTATTAATAATTTGTAGGACTAGGTTTTATTCTTTTTTTGTGTATTTCTCATGCAAGTATAGGTGGTAGATATTTATTTCCAAAATGTGAGGGCACTGCCTACTAAAACCAATTTAATTTATTTTGGTATCCTTAGCAGCAAATATATTAGCTAGTAAAAGCTTGGCTAAATAGCAATATTAACAGGAATGGAATATTTGGTAACGTTTTCGGAAAAGACAGATATGGTCAAAGATGAGGCGGCGTGTTAATTGCAGTAAAGAAGGGATTCAAGTCAAGCCTAATTTGCTAGCACTAAAATTAATGATAAAATACATTGCTTTGTACTGCTAATCTTATTATCATCTTTGTTTTTGATATATTATTCATTAGCTGGTTAGTGGTGATCCTATTTGTAACTTATTCACTTGTTATATCACTTATGTGATACGCAGTGTAAATTTAGTCATATCAAAATGTAATTTCATCAATTAATAATCGTTCTGTTCGTCTTCGTCAAAATTCTGAGTAAAGTTTCACGTACCCAGCTTCAGTTGTGTCCCTGCATCATGCTACATCAAAAACAAATAGTTTTCAATCATCGCCGTGTTGTAACCATTTCTCTTGTGTATTTATCAAATTCTGTTGCCTAGTACCATTATACGACAACCTTCCCAAAAGACTTAGTTACAGTAAAAGTATACTGAAAATAGGAAAATATTAAGTGTTTTCATTATTTTCGTCCAGCAGTTATAATATATTGAAACGAGAGAAATATTATTAGACTCCTTTTTGAAAGCGCCACCCGCCGAAATCATCAGATGTATTTAAGCGATCTCTGGCATTTATTTTGATGTGCAAAACATATAAATATCATCACAAGTGATTAGGTGGTAAATTCCATTAAAAAATTGAGAAACCTGAAAGGGTACTTGAAAACGTGTCCTGAGTTGGATGGACCGTGTCATGGTTAAAGGAAAATTCGACGATTTTATCATTATACATTACAGCGTACGACGACTATGACAGTAAGTGAATAAGATGCATCAACGAGAACCATTAGAATAACAAAATATGCAGTTATTTTTATAACTGTATTAGTAGCTTCCACCATCTCTGAATGCTGAGAAAATTCTACCTATCTTCAACTTTATCTCCACTTTTCCTTTGTTTTTATTCCGGAATCAATATACTCATCGTATATACAGAAATTTTAAATAAATACATTAAGGAATGGTAAAAAAATCAGATAAAATTAAGTTACATTTAAAACAATATGTTCTCTTTTACAGTGCAAAGTAACAATCAGCCGTTCTTTAGCTTTAGGTTTACTTTTTAATATTAATTTTTTCAAGGCTTTGCACCTACATAACTAGTTTTATATCAAGGCTGTAGCATTAATTTACATTAATATAAAATGCACAATTAGGATGTTATTATGAAAACAGCTTAATTATACCTTATTGCTGCGTATCAAAGCACTTAATAAAATCTAATTTAGTGCCTGTACTTGACAAACAATTTAGTTAATATAAAAATTGATTTTCCAGCACGCTCTTCGCTAATATCCAAAATAAGTTTCTATACATCGAAGTACGGCATCGAACGAGAGAGTATTTTACTTTAATTAAGGCATTCGATAAACATGTTGCCTCTTGTATTTCGCGGCATACTTTGGGTGAGACATATATCTTTACATAAAGGATAATTATGTTTAATACTCCGATAAACAAGAAAAGTAATCGTTATTGATTTCCAGTAGTGTGTTACCGGACAACTGTATGAATATAAAGTAATTTAATGAAAACTAAGAAGTAAATGGAGCCAAGCGCTTTGTCTCTCCTTAGACATGTGTAAACGCTAAATTGCAGAAGATTTCTTAAAACTCATTTATTTCAAAGATTAAAAAGTTAGAAAGAGTTACAAATAATTTCGAGGTTAGCCACAGATGAATGTTATACAAGGTACTCTTGACCGAATGTTCTTTTCCTCAGTATAGTGAATTACTATAAGTATGGTTTCTCTTTTCGTAGAAATTGTTTTATCCCACTATTCCCTACCAAAAAAACGATTTTTGAAAACAAATAAACTATTTTAGCCAAGATGAGGCTATGCAAATACATTATTTAATAACGTAATAGCAGAAAGAAAATTTGAATTCGCAATTTGAAGAGATGGAAACTTATAACAAAAAATCCCGTTAAATAGGAAAGGTCTTCTTGAGCACTTCCGTTCGACTGATTTATTACAAGGGCTATATTTTGGTCTGCAAGATGGAAGTAATATTTATCACGCCTCAGAAGCATGTACGAATTTTCAAGTGTACTGAAACACTTTTTAATATCAGGTCACATGGAAATGAGACCTGCATGTATATACAGGTTGATTCAGTTTCGGTATTCACCGCTGCTTCGGTATTCAAAGTTGCTAAATTTGGTATTTGCTACGAACCCGAATTCTTAAAATAATGAAATATGATCTCGTTTTATTTCATCTTTATTTGTCCTTGCAGAGAAAAATTAAAACATGTTCCTAAGCTCACTTTCGATCTTCTATTGGTTGCCCAATGGTTCTATTATGGTGCCCTCGAAGTTTTTATGTAACATTTCGATTCGTCCTGGATACCATCAATTTCCATATTTCATTTTTCTAGATCTTGATAGAAACTTGATCGAAAACGGATCGTTTGCTAAGTCGCGCAAACTAGAGGTGTCCTTTTATAAATTCTGCACATTATCTGTAACAATGAATGAAAAATAACAATTACATTAATAATAACAGAAGACAAAACAAACCAACCATTAAAGTAAATATTCAAATAACAGGCCATTTTCATTGACTCACAATTGCGCACACCTTTGGTTTTGTATGGTTCCTCTAGGAATTACTTCAAAGGCATTCTGGAGCTTACATCGAGGATGTTTAATGTTTTGTTGAACATTAACTTTATAAGTATTACCTTTAACAACTTCCCATTCAACGACAATATTTCCGATCCAGAAATGATAGATTTTGATTCATTTGACCAGATAATTAAAAAAAATTGTCGTCTTTTAATTTTCTTAGTAACTAGTTGTGTCTTATGTAGTTTAAAATTACTTCGATACAAAGTTCTTCATACTCGGTCTCTGGACGTAGTTAACTCTGATGCCACTTCGCGCGTAGATGTTAACAGTTTTTTTTTTCTAGGAAAACAAGCTTTACATTAATTTTGCGAAACTTCACATTGAATTTACCATTTTGTCCTGATTTTCATTCAAGTTTCTGTTTTCCGTTATTATTACTGCTGTTATTGCTATTTACATTATTTGTATAATAAGGTGTAAACAAATATTCTTCTTAACAAACGATCCATTCCCGATAAAGTTTCTATCAAGATCTACAGAAATGATACGATGTAATTGCTGTGGTTTTGGATACAATTGTACTCGGTATTGTTATATTTCGGTTCGATGAATAAAAGAAAACATCTCGTTTCTCTTCGTTGGTCTACAACATTCTTCCCTTATTAATGAACGGCAATGGAAACGTTCGACAATTTGATATTTTATGGCTATCCTATTTAATCTTAAAATACATTTTTCATCAATTAAAGCATTTGTTAATTATCGCCAAAACTTAAGCAATGTTCCCATGAATACGATTTTTCAGAAGCTGCTTCCAAAGTACAAAATTATTACATGAACAGGTACTACATGTGATATTTATTAGTTGAAAATGTCTACCGCCAACTGGTGAATATGTATTTGCGTAGAAGTAAACAACTGCTAGAGAATGTATCATTGGTAATGCGGAATCTAATGTGGTCCATGTATGATGGAGCACCGAAGCGTTTTAACGGAATTGCTCGTCCGTTTCTAAATGCAGCATATCAAAATCGATGGATTATTCACAACCACAACAAACCATAAAATTTTAAAAAAGCCGATTGTTATTTGAAACATGATTTGTTTCTTAACTCAGATTGGACACCTGTTTCTTCCTTTGCTGATGTACAAACTTGCAGTTAGACATTTTACCAAATTATATACATTTTGGACTTCGCTACTTCACATTACAAGTTCAGATGTTCCACTTCATTCTTCGCCATAGTATGACTTAAGTGTAACATGACAGAAACAACGCCCATAGAAATTACAAAAATTATGAAGCCTGGAATACTTAAAAAAAATTCAAAAATAGTTTCTTGGGTGGTATTATAGATATTTCAAGCTTCATTATCCATGTGCGTAAGTACTTATTAACTCAATAGACCGTTTTCTTACCTAATCTTAAAAGCCTTCGAAATACCAATAATATGGAAAACTGCCCGCGTGTGTCTAGCTTTAAAGAGAGGAAATCCGTCGATTTTTTTTTTTTATTTAATTTAATTTTTCAAATTCATAATATGTAACCATATATACAATTCTATAGAGGTAATACTGAAAATATTAAAGGAGAATATTGCAAAAAAAATAAATTTATTACAATCAAAAGTGATACCTAAGAATGCTTTCCAATTAATGGTTTCTAACATAGCTAAAGGAAGATAAATTGTATCTAAAAATGATTCATCGCAGCTTGAAATAAACGGGATTTTGTGCAAGAAACGTTCAAGAAAATACAACAAATGAAGAAATTTTGTCAGTACTCTAAGTATGACTGAAGAAGTAAAAATAAACAATGCTTTCCGAGGTTCTTCTATGGGTGCATTATTCTCTATCGAATGTCATCGATTCTGATAAATTTAAAAGTTTGCTGAAGCCAAATTATTTGCCAAAAATGTTTGGAAAAAAAAGTACTATTTACATATATTTTGGACACAGTTTACAGGGAATATATATCAGATATTTGCAGTTTAAATAGTGGTACCGTTTTATTAATAAATGGTTGGAAAAAATAGTGCTTGTACGTACGTGTCGTATTTACCCATGCGTGTTTAATAGTTTACGTTGTTAATATTGCCTGAATCAAAACGACCGTGTCAGCAATTGTAATTGCTTATCTGGAGACGATAAATTGTTGACATTTCAATTGTTTACAGGCACGTCACTTATTGGTAAATGTAAAGTAAATAAAAGTTAATTCAAGTGTAATAACATAATAAAAGTACTAAATGCCCAATTATTATCCAATCATAACAGCTCATTAGTTCGGGTGAATTCAGCTAAATAAAGAAAATAAAAAGTAAATAAAAATTGATGAAAATACAATGATGATATTGATGACACACAATAAACTTTTATATATTATTCTATTTTTTTTATATATCATCTATTGCATTTCGGATTTGTAATTTTTTAAGTAGAATATTCATCATTCGCGTGCCGCCTAGTATTGAAAACATCAAAAAACGTTATTTAAAGTTTGTAATCTTCAAAAATAATGTTATTTACTAAAGTAGGGTGTCTCAATGACATCGAGATTTTGCTCTGTATCAATACATAAGAGACGTGTTGTGCTAAATGTAGAATTTCTGCGTGGATTGTTAAATAACAACGTCGACTGCTCTTATTGCCTTCTAACTTGACTTGGTTTCGGTTGTTCCTATGAGCAATAAGGTTTTATATTAATACATATATATTTTAATATTTCATCTACTCACATATATTTAGTTGAATTATTATATATTATATGTTCCCTGAACTTGGATTTGCAACCTCTCTGAAATAAATTCATATTAATACGAGCATCAGCTGAAATAAGATAAATAATGTTTTTCTTGTGCAGCTAAGATATGAATGTATCTCAGAAGCAAAGCGATTTTTGAAAAATTGCTAAAGATATAATTGTTCACAAAATAACCCACCCAACAAATCATTCATGACCTTTTCCATATATTTAGCAAACAATATGTGCAATAGTCATTAAGAAAAACGAAAATTTAAAAGTATACATGTAGTTACTTTTGTGTTCAAACGTTCAACTTGTGTCAAAAGAGTTCCGATATGTGAAATTTTATTCTGCACAACGTATTGTTAATAGTTTGAATACATATTTTATTATTTGAGGATTGAGGAAACTCTACTGCAACGGCATAGCCACAAAAAATGCTTTAAATAAAAGTTCCTCGCGTTTTCATTTGGAAAAGTATATACATTTGCTTCATATCAAATTGTTCACTCTGCATATTCGTACTTTTTTTTAATAGCATCGCCTTTTTGGGAAACAGCACTAAACCCGCTGTTCAACTATTTCTCTTTGATTTGAATCGAATTTGAGACCTGCATCACCAGTTGGACCAATTAAGTGTGCTTATTAAATATTGCACTTGTTCCCCAGAAAACGCTACATTTTCTACAAAATTGTGTCTGTCCAGAAAGATCTTAATCAAGGTAACCTCTATATGGATAATATTCTTTCCGTTTCAATACCTCTACTATTGATCGAGGGCTAATTTTTGGTTATATATTGGCAAGTTCAAATAAATGAGAATTTCCATCTAAAGACATAGCTATATTTTCAGCTACTTCCTCAT
This sequence comes from Oryctes rhinoceros, assembly GCA_020654165.1. Classification (NCBI taxonomy): domain Eukaryota; kingdom Metazoa; phylum Arthropoda; class Insecta; order Coleoptera; family Scarabaeidae; genus Oryctes; species Oryctes rhinoceros. The sequence continues at coordinate 5,734,185 of JAIOKQ010001013.1, forward strand.
TTGTGGCATTGTTTGTACGTCGGCTTTTTGATAAATTGCCGGCTATGCAATTTGTACAATGTGGTCATTAGAATGTTGATAACATTTAAATGCCTCCTAATTTATTTATTTTTTAAGTTACCAAAAAGAACCAAAATCAAATTGCAGAGTTGTTTATCACGTTTTTACCAGTGTTCAGAAAAACAAAATGACGATTTACCTTACAAGATATATAGGAAACCTCTATTTCTTAAAATGGGATAAAATGCATACTTTCCATTAGTTGGATTATTAGATTATTAGTTGGATATCCTGTATTAGATGATCCTTGACTAGCCGAATATTATGCGGTGGAAGAGGAAAATGTAAACATCGACCTCCTTTAAATTGTTTATTCATAAATACCGGTCCTAATACATATCTGTCCATCAAACATTAATTAGACCGATATAATTAAAAATTTTTTTCAGATGTTAATCGATGAAGCAATATCGGCTATTTTGTGTCGTCGAAAATGAGCTGCCGACAGTCCACAGTATACTTTTTAAAAAATCATTATTTTTATGATCAAAAAATGGCATACAAATCAATGCTCTGCCAGTACTGTGCTGCACTTCGTTTGTGAATGTTTCGAAAATTAGGATCGTTATATTTATGTTGCCTTAATACTTTATGAATAGAACCATGATAAATGCTTGTTTTCTGAGCAACATAATTCATTGAACTAGTTGAATTGGCTCCAAACAATCCTAATATGCCTATTGTATTTTCTTCATTTAATACTGAAAAAATTCTATACGCTTCTTTAACATTTATACGGCTTCCATTTTTTGGCAATTTTAGAGCGAAAATATTTGAAACATGTCTCTTCTTTCTTGGATACTAAATATCATGTTGAAAACCATAACACTTAACTTAATGAAATTCTGTCATACACAATGACGGCAACTTAGTGTCCTCTATAGAATGAGTCGGCAGGAACCGACAAAACCAATTTTCGCTTCCGCCTAATACGTCTTAAATAAAATAATGATATTCTTGCATGTACTACCTACGAAAAACAGAAAATCAAGTAGCTTCTATATTAAAATATGTGACGTACGGGCTAAGTAAATCAATCCTTCCGATCCTGCAAATCATTTAAATAATTTCGGTGTCAATGTCAGCGTATTGAGGCATGATTTACGTTTATTTCCAAGTTTATACTTTATTTGGTCAGAAAGTGCTTGGAAATTTTGTTGATCCACAAATTATGCTCTAACTTGAAACTTGAACTTACTTCAGTCCGTTCTTTCTGACTCATTCTGTATATTTTGTAAAATGAATGGTCATTTGTTTTTTCTGAACACTAACAAAATGATTGTAAACAATGTTGTCATTTAGTTTTTGGTTCATTTTGATAATTCTGCTACAATAAGCTTCATAGACTTCATATTGGGCCGAAGTAGCTTTGCCTCAAAAATTAGTTAATCCTCGGTTGATCGCGAAGTAAAAGATATTCAACACCATATTTTCGTACTTATAATGAAATATTGTAATTCAAAGTTAAGATAATATACAGGTGTTTCATTACAAAATTTCTAGAAGGAATCAATACTGATTGAACCAACTGCAATTATGATGGAAATATTCAAACTAAGTAATAAATAGTTAGTAAATTTAATTTCGACTCAATACCTCCAGAAACTCCAGAGATATTTATTTGGTTCCACACATTCGCCCATCACTGTCTATTCAATACACATGTTTCCTTTCATACCATTTCTTAACAATAATTTCGATGTCGTTTCGTTTTACGGTAACTGTTTCGGTCCATTGTACCTTGCAATAATGTTCGCTCTATTTGGTATTCACTAAATTAACGGGATAGATGTACGAATTTCCTGAACGCGTGGCTCAAATAAATTTAATTGGTGTAATGCGGACTTTACCAATGCAATGTGTCTGAAATCAATACTAAATTAAATCTTATTTCGCCTGAGGTTTTTTTTATTCGATTGTATCAACCGGCACAAGTTCCGATATTTAAAATTCATGCAAAACATAGAACAGTATTACCAACATTAATCGAAACCTTTTCGATCAAATGTACTCCGTATAGATATATAAAAGTAATAAAAAGTGACGGACTTTGAAGTTTTCGGTAAATATTCGTGAAGCGGCAATATAGAACGATATATTTACCATACCATCGGTCCAAAACCGGCCTTCCAAACAAATCTGGATACGAAAAAGCGAGCATTCCGTTCCTACTAGCACCCTAAAACGATCAGTCCCGCTATGGCTGCGGGTCTGCGTTAAAACCTCACCTAATCCTGGATTAGTTATGTCGGAGTAGCTGCAATACTAATTTGTTGATTCCGCCAGGGTGACACTGAATTATAGAGCCGCCCTACCCAATGGAAAGTAGCGTATCCGAGGGTTTGTCCTCAGAAACATACATGCACCGGCGGCTATCGCCGAGACATCTACGTAAGGTGTCACACTAAAATAGTTTGCCGATTATTTGAGGCACTGCTCCTTTATTCGGAGCAGAGAAGGGAGCGAGGATATTAGTAAAGTACCGATATTGGGAATATTTAAGGAATTTAATATGTTGCAAACATATTTCGGACCAGATTTTGGTCTTCTCTGGAAAGCATCTGCTATTAATGCGGTGCTATTATAACACTTGACGTACTTTAAAAACATAAAACCAAATATTATAAAAATATATAATTTTAATCATTATAGAAACGAAATGTGGGTTTTCGTAATAGTTATTAAATATTAAGATTCGTTATTGAACGAGATAAAGTTGTATACTTGACTTTATCTAGACGTGATATCAGAACGCTTTTAAAATATTTAATCTGACAAATATCTTTATTTAATAATCATGTTATCGAATAGAACTCTTGGATCGCTGATTTGCAATACAACTTATAGCTATATATAAACAATTTGTAAACGAAAATGTCAGGATTAATCAAATCGTGAGTTATATATATAAGTTTATTGAGATCAATACATATGTTAACATATGTTTAAATCAATGCGAAAATCCAAAGGAAAAAATGATAACTTACAACAAAACTAGATATTCTTGATTATAATTATTCCAATAATTAATAACTGTCTACTTTTGGCAAACATAAACAAAAATTGTTTTCGCGCTTTCCTCAGTGCTAGGCAGTATTAACTCTTTTTTTATGTAATTAACTCCGCAAGTAGCTATTCAGATTTACAATTTTGAATCGACAGTTTAGAGTAACTATGTTAGTATGTTCTGTTTACTGTTGTTATGGTAGCGAAATAATATTAATACCGGATGCAATGCTCAAACGTAGGATTCAACTGGAAATATCTCTTTTACTTTCAATATTGGACATATGCAACAATACGCAAAAACGCAGAGATATACGGTGAATCTAGAAGAAACACGTTCTGCTGCTCAAAAAGACAACGTTTCTGATATTTGAATTTGGCAAAGTTTTCTGTTCAATATTGAACGTCCTGTTTATTTCGAAGACCTAGATAAGTCCAATTATGTAATTCGAATTTCCAAATGTTTCTAAATTTTCCAAAGTTTTGAAAAAAAAAATATTTTTGTTTATATGGTTAAGGACAAAATTGTCTTGAAATCTATTAAAAATAAAAAACAGTATATTTCGAGTCTATTTCTAATCGAAACAACAATTATAAGCAATTGTGGCTGGCAACTGTGGCGATTATTGGAGTTAGTGGCAGATTCTCCTAGTGGATTCGGTACAATTTTTGATTGTAGTTTGCAGGTTAGAGAATAATAAACAGCCATTTATCCTTTACCGCGAAGAGGTAATGGTAACACAGCCATGAGACACTATTTGTACGCTAAAGGCTCCTGTGATTATGATAAACTAATGGCTTACGCACCCCGTTTGACCCTTGCCACACCAAAATAAAGCCGGAGTAAGTAAATAAATTGATCATAAAAAAGGACTGTCTTCTTTTAATATGATAATACTAAAATTTGTTAAAATATTGCAAGACACAATTTACGTGAAATTAGTCGAAAGTATAAGTTCAATTTAGAAGTATGCAGGAAGCGGTTTTATTTAATATTAAATCCTGCTAGGTGTGGTTTACAACAAAAAGTTTTACCAAATTTAAAGTTACAGTTTATCACTTATGGCAACTAAAAGAGATGATCGTCATGGAAATCAACACTTACTAGTAACCAAGAAAAGCTTTCTCTTTGCAGTAGTTCTCAAAATAACTGAAATAGATTCTGTAACATAAGAAATAAATGCCATTAAAGTCATGCAAAAACTTATATTTTGTCAAATTTTAGGACGATTATTTTGCATGAATTTAAAAATTTTCATTTCAAGTGTCAACATTTATAACTTTACCCTGCATTTTTCCGTGGTTGCCCTCTGAATTATTTTAAAAGAATTCTGTAGCTTCGTAAAAATATCGTTTGGATTTTTTATAGATTTGCAATTGGTGCAGGTATGGCATACATTAAAGTTATCAAACATCGCCAAAGATAGAAATCAGGCGATCTTTCAGGCCATGATCTACTGCTTCCTACCCTATCTTTGCATGGTATAAAATCATGAATACTGGCATCTGCAACATCGCTTAAATGCAGATAATGAACACAAGGAAATACTAGCTTGATGTGGTGGCTCTACAGATACATCTTGTGGAAATTAATAACTCAATTAATTCGTGTGAATTAGATCTCATCAATAAAGATATTTCCCGCAAAACCAGCGGCGAAAGACTAAGACCAGGTGCATTTAGGGTCTGCATGATGGAGGTAAATCGCTGCTCATGAACGATTCTCCAAGCAATCGTGGCACTAATTCCTGCCTTGGCTTCACAAACTTTATTCGTGCGTGTTAAAATTATCTCTTCTGCCTCGAGGTCTCCTGAAATCATGGGACTGTTTTCGTTACTCAACGGGTTGGAAATTTCACAAATAAAAAGTAAAAAATTATAATCCTTCAATTTTTAATGGTGTCCTTTTCAGGTTATTTTAGATTACAAAAATAAAACGTAAAATACTTTTACATCCAGATTTCCCTCAAAATAACCTGAAACAGTCTGCAGATATATTTAAACAATATACAAATGAATGTTCGTCTAGAATCCAAGTGGTAACGAGGAACTGATAAAGTTCATGCCGGATAACAAAATTGAAAACCAATCACACATGTGCTATTTTAATTAGATATTCATGAAAATTCGAAAACCAGCGCAGCTGCGCTCGTCGCCACATTCGAGAGACCTTCCGGAACTGCAATTGTTCCTGAAATTAAGGGAATAAGAAAAAATTAAGCTTTTAATCAAGTTTTTGAAGTAACTGTTCGAATTGATTAAAAGTGAATTGGTACAAATGTAATGATTGTTATCAAGCAATCATGGAATGTAATGTAGTTACAAAAATTTATCATAATTTTACATAAATTTCTTTAGACCTTAACCGTTATCGGTCGAAAATGTTCATATTTTATGTATATTTGATTGATTGATATATTTTTCCTCGTTTCCTCCTTATTGCTTGTTCGGTCCATTGCTATTGATGAAATTATCTCTTCATGTGTACTTAACCATCTCATCCCTGCCTTCCATAAGGTATTGTGCATCTCATTGTAAGTTGTATCGGCTTGAAAAACGTCGTTGCAAATATCGGTAATCTCGCATATTTCCCCATCCTGAGTGACTTGCTGGGATTCAACATCCTGAGTATCTTGAACATCTAATAATCTACATAGTAGGCAAATTAACGAAATGGAATCCTGATTTTTTACCATTTGTTTAGAGCGGTTCATTCGCACACTGGATCACAATTTTTTCCATTATGGTTGAATGAGTGGCGCTTATACAACAGACTAAGCATCTTTGAGATATTGTTGTTGATAAGAGATCGATATTTTTCAAAGAAAACAGTATATCTTGGACACCTTCAGATATGACAAACATCAGGAGGGATTTGCGATAACACGGTTTCATGTTTTACCTTGATTGTTGTTCAGGAGCGTTATCCAGAATAAGCTAATGATACTTTCGCAGGAAAATTCAAATCTCTCATTTTCCATTTAACTTCAGTTACAAAAGAATATGGAATCCTTATCTTGGCCGGTATATGTAACATTTGGGCTCCTGTTAAATGCCCTAAAGTTTATTTTCTTTCCTAATAAGATTAAGTAGCAGTTTCCTTTCATAGATATTGTTTTGTTTAAAAGCTTTTGTTAGTTTTAACCTTTGGACAATGTACAAAAGGTAAGTTGTTTCCAAACGTCTTCGTTTTTCTTTTGGATAATCCTAAGTTTCCCTTTACTACCAAACATTCGAATCTTAAATATTTTAGATTTCAAGAACGCTTTTATGCACGTACGTAAACCAATGGTTTTTGAATTGGAATTTATTTATCTATTTTTTTTGCATATTTCAATATCTCTTTAAAGAACATTTTTCACCATCTTTGCAAATTGGAGCGCTTTACCCTTTATAGTACTTTCTATTTTCCTTTGCTATTTTAATTAAAGTAATTTTTCATTGACCCGAATTCTTTGGTAATTGGGTATGAAACACCATTTTAATAAAAACAGCAAGCCGAATGTAATTTTTAACCAGCATTCCGGTTTGATTTTCTATCCTTCAGTCAAATTAATAAATACCTATAAATTTCGCAGTAGAATTTTTCGAATAGTTTTTTTTTTTTGAGTAGACAGTTTAAGTTTTTATTTTTTCTTTTCATATGAATAGTTTTCGCGTGAAACGGCGAAACGAAAACGCGCCAAACACAGCCGCCCTTAAAGCAATATTGATTTCAGAATCGGACGCAGAGTGAGGTAAATCCCTATTATTTCTTTAACTCTATCATCGTTCCCAGCGAATGGTGCAGCACTCAAGCTTTCCATTTTCTAGAGCCGACAAGCTGAAAATCTGCAATGAATTTGGATACACTAGCAGCGATGTGGCAGGGTAACTGGAAGGGTAGGAGGCGCCGGTGCCGTGCCTCCGTATTAAAGTACAAAGGGAAAGGGGACCGCGGCAATAATACATATATACTACTATCCATAACTTTAATGGTAACCTTCACATGGAAGGCAAATCAAATCGCTTTGTGCTAAATACGCGTTGTTTAAACTTTATTCCGCAGTTAACCGGATTTGAATTAAAACAAAATAGGTTTGAAATAAAATGGATGTTACGTAACTGATAATATACGATGTCCTAGAATTATATCGTTTTATTTTTTTTTTTCGCTAGCTTGGGTGGTTTATAGATCTTATAGGACTATGCAGATTACCGGTTTCCGTTTTAAAAATCGATGTATTCTTAATTTTTCGTTATTTACTGTTACATGTTCATAAAAACAGTCGATACATTTAGGCGTTTAGCATCTTTAAAGGACTAGACTAAACTTGATGCGTATAAGATATACGGTGTTATCACCACCCCTCACCCCTCCTATCCACACAAGGGTATGTATTTGTTTTTGTGGTAACTACGTTAATTTGGCACAGCATTCTATACAAATTTAGGCAAAATGACCGAACGTAATAGTTGCCTATATTATTAAAAGAGTAAATGAGAAAACATTAGTGTAAGCAACTTCCTTAACTGTTATATATATATATAACTGTTATATGTTATGTATAATATTTTTACGTGTATTTGACACGTTCCTTATTGAATATTCAAGGGTGTGCATATCCACATACTCTTCATTTATTTAACGTGGTAATGATAATTTACATAAAAGTGTTGAAAGAAAGTATCTGTACATCACGCCCATTAGGTGTTAATTATATCAGATTTAGTGTAGTTCAATAGCCCTTTAAGGCCTCCAAACAGTTGTATATATTTATTACATATATTTGTAAGTATCTAATGTGAAATAATCAATGATAAACAAAGAACCTCCGATTTCATCCTCCAAAACCGTTTCTCAAAGGCAACGGAATCTAATGCTTTACGTAGTCCTAGAAGGCCTACAAATAACGTTGGTTTAATTAGATGTTGAATTTCCAAGTTGGAAAGGACCTTTCCTTGAAAGGTCCTTTTTCTGTAACTCAATAAAAAGTTGATGGCAAGTTCTTAATCCAGTAGAATACTTACAAAAAGGACCCCTGGTGTGTATATAGAAATTCTATAACTTCATATAACACCCTTGTTTGCTTTTGCGTCCTAGAAGCTAAATAAGTCAAATTTGAATCAATCCTGTTCATATTGCATATAGCACTGAAGGGATCGCCCCAAAAAGGTCTACCTGGTCGACGCATATTTTCATGTATTTCGGTTTAAACACAATTTGTTTTACCATTGTCAAATAATTGGCTACAATTTGAGTATTGTTTTAATGCAATTTTACAATTTTGTGGTAGACGGATTTATGAAAATCATGGACACTTATTAATTATACAAAAGGAAAACTTAAAAAGAATCCATTGTTCATAAAAAAAAATCACATTCTTTCAATCCTACAAATACGTCAAGGGTACTTCAAAATACTCAATGTAGAACATCAACCAGTTCTTTGGACCCACATTCATGATTTTCATTTAAAAGAGCTTGATGTCTTCGCTTAATTTTATTTATATTTTGACACAACTTGGCATGATGTTGAACAGTAATTTTGGGTTTTATTAAGTAACTTGCTATGTTTAAAAGCCTTAAAGTACCTTCAGCATATAAAATAAGAAAACCATGTAATAAACCATATATTTAATCGATATTAGGGCAATTGAAATAGTTCTAGATTTAGCAAAATAGAAAGCAAAAACAGAACAGAAATTAAACAAAATATATAATTTTTATTTCAATGAGCGTAGCTATTGTTTGTTGGTGTTACCAAAATGGGTTAATAAGGCACATCAGTGGAACAGCCAACTAAGAAACGTTCAATCGGGTATGCTCCTAATTATATGTCACGTGGTGGCAATGCACGACAATTATTGATTTGATAGGTTATTGGAAATGTGCAGACTTCCCTAACGTGAATTCCTTCTACTAATACGATGGAATTAAACCTTTTAACAGTGTAAAGATTCCCTTTCGAATTAATTGAATTATTTCGCTTCAATATTAATCAAGAAACAATATTTAAATAAACTCACTATTGATTGCTAAAGGCATTGACATTTAAATAGATACCTTCTTAAACTTTCAACTCCTTACAGCTTTCAGTTTTTCTTTATAACTTTAGAAAAGTTCCTATGAATGCCTTCTTGCCATATAACATCATTCAACATCCATAGGTTTAAATATACAAACATGTGACGTCGAAATCGAAGAAAGAAGAAACCAGAAGATTAAATGCCTTTTGTTATAAAACGGTATGTTAGATTTGGTTGAGAGTAACAACATTTCTTAATAAAATAGAGTGGATTAATACGAGGAAGTGCAAAATATGCAGACTATGGTAAGTGTACGGATCAATTTCGGACATTGCCAAAGAGAATAATACATAGATTTTAATATTCGTCAATGGTCAACGTTTACACTTGCGTTATAAGTATACCGACGTGGAACTTAGCAAATGTCGTGCATGCCACTTGGCTCAGCATGATATATGTATATACATACTAGGAAACCATAAAAATGCAGTCTATATCGAGAATGTTACATGATAACAAAAATTACGATTGCTACTGAAACTACTGTTACTGTTGGCGTTGAACAGAGGAAAATTACTTTAAAATTAATTTGTTCTAATATTCCATTTGTATTTTATTTGTAATTTTATTTTTCTATACATTATGTAATGTCGCATTTATGTTCGCAACTACTTTTGAACGAATGGTAAACTAAGTTATATTAGTATTGTCTTCAATTTAATTTCATCGAAAGTGATGCTAACTTTACTTTCTCAAGCTTAAACAAAACAATCAAATAGTACCATATACAGGTATAACATATAACACAATTGAAATATGTTACAAATAAAATTAACAACCTTTCTTGTAATATTTATTGCAATATTAATAGCCATCTACTTATTTGTTTATCTACAACAAACAATTGTTTGTGAAAGCAGTTTAGCATATTTTAGCGCGCTAAGTGTTGCACTTCGAAACTGCTGCGTTATCCCTAATTTCTTACACAAATCATACCTATGTATTAACATATTTTTATATAAGACATTTCATATCGTACAAAATCGGTGGAGGTCAATACTGAACACTGTAGACGACAAAGGAAGATGAAATTGCAGCGACTAGACAGACTCGTGTCTATTCGCCTCATAAGAAAGGGTTCGTGTTTTCTACTAGTTTCCCAAAGAGAATCTACAAAACTCGAGTCTGTCTAGTCGCTGCAAGAAAGTAATAATTCTACCTGCCTTTGTCATCTTTACTGAACAGATACTCACTGTATTTCGAAAGAGTGCCAAGTATGGAATTTTATCATTATCATTTTATTAACATCCTTTACTTTCCGTTCTTGTTTTCTTAATCGTTACTATTTTTTTACTGTACTTAACGTATTAAACTTATTAGTTTCTAGTAGATAATATGCTTATTTTTCGCGTTTCTTATTGCTGTTACCCTTCGCATAAAATGATCAATATTCGGTAAATCGGGCAAACGTTATCACTGCGTTTACCCTGGTTGAATTAGAAAATAAATCTTCAATAAATTTTAATCTTATTATCTTTTAGCAAAACGCTGTACTCTGTAGATTTTTATCTATTTACCCTATTAATTATTTATTTAGAGCAAAGCCCAAATATTTCGGCGGGTGTTTATTAAATTCGGTTTCGTGGTGATTTCTCCCTACTCTATCGAATATTAAAGTTACTTCGCGCATATCTTGCATTGCGTGTGCGCAAGCCAACAAGCTAGAAAGTAGGTACGTTATTTACTAAAAACTGAGCAGAGCGATATAATTTATAAGATCATTAATAAAAATCTGTATTAGCAAACAGGTTGTAAATTAAGGCCCTGGACAACGCCCAAAGTTGTATATTGGTAGTAGTACTATGACTTCCTACATAGTGCAACCTAACGGTGATATGAAATTATTTGGCGATTATTTGGCTTGTTTGGCGATAGTACTGTTTTCACAGGATGATATACGTACCTGCGTCGTACAGTATCAAAATACCTTCGAGAGATTGCGCAGAGTATAAATGGGATGGTAGTTCTTTACATGAAGCAAATTTTCCATATTCGGCGCCAGGTTGCAGCTTAGGAACCCATTAGAGTCGCTTAGCAAATCAGTTTTAGATCTTCACATGTAAACGCTTTTCAAATAATCAACAAAAGCTGTTATGATTTGGGAGTCTTTCGTAGACAAAATTTTTCGGTATCCTGATAAAAACGGTTGACAGCATGAGCATTGCAAACTACTGATATGTTAAAGGCAAGATGATGCTAATGTTCGGAAACTAACAACGTGCGGCTTCCTTAAACACCGCAAATTGTGTTCACAAATATAAAATTCATACAGAACAAACAAGTGGAAGAAGTAACAGGAGATTCAAGAATAATGAGCGGATGAAAAATAATAGTTCAGTTCCATAGCAATCAACCACGGAAGGTGTACATTGAACAACCGGCAAATGAAAGGGGATTAGAATACACCAAAAAACGGAAATAAATAATAATAACTAAGCGAGGCAATTAATAAAGTAAAGGTAGGAAAGTGATGAAATTAATCCGGAAATGATAAAATACGTAGGACAAGGAAAAGAAGAAACGTTCTAGGAAAGAACATAAGGAAAAGAAATGCAATATAGAGCAGTTTATCAAAGAAAAATTTAGACAACCTAAGTAATATTAGTATTACAAGATAACAATTAAAATAAGAGTATAGTCCAAAATATAAACAATGCACACGTTGAAATTATACTTCGCGGTATTGTAAACTTATATATATCAACGTTGCTCAATCATTTTCACCCGTTCATTTCCAGTATTTACATTAACACTTTAACACAACTTAAAGTATTTGCAAAATAATGTTTATTAATATCAAAAATGTTTATCCTACTTGTAAATATGTAAATGAAACAAACAGTCCAACAAAAAGAAAAGAAAGTAAAAGAAATAAACATTTAGTAATATTGAATAATGTGTAGAATCACCTCTCTCTCGAATACATTAAGTAAACCCGATTAGGAATTGAATTAATTAAGGCAGATATTCTTTCTTTGGGTATTTCCTGCAAAGCTGTATTGACCTGAGGACCTCGGTCCCTAGCGGGAACCGGATTTCGCATGAACCGATACAGGATGATATCCCACATGTGCTATATTGGCGAAAGATCTGGCGATTTCGACCAAGAAATGATTAATTAGTCAGGCTGTATGAGGCCGAGCATTATTTTGTTGGAATATTCCGTTCGAAATGCTCTGCAATGTGTATAATTAGCAACTTTTTTGAGCGCCGTGAATTGGTACTAATGGTGAGCTGGAAGCAAAAGTTATACCATCCCAAAGCATTGTGCCGTTTATAGGTGCTGTATGCTGGTGAAAATGGGCTCTTTGTAGGCTCTTTACCAGATCGCCGAAGCATTCCTGTCCTATCATCATGGCAGCATAAAAATTTGGTAATTCTACGACCGATAGAGTTGCACCACATGTACTTATCAACTGAAATGGACGTTGCACAGCAAAATGTTTCAAAAATAAGCCTTATGAGCGCGTGGTCCTTCTGAATGGGCCTGCATCTGCTCCCCGTACCTTACCTTGATCTGCAATTTACAGGTTCCAATACTATAATTCATGTACCCCGTCCGAAAATAAAACCAATGGAATCCGATAAATAAAAAACATTTATAACATTTCAGCGAAATACTTCAGTTTGGTGCATTTCTACTTGCAGTCAGTGTATTTCGATGGCGCCATCTAAATATTTCCTTAAAGAACCATTTGAAAGGGGCTATTTAGATAATTACATCAAAAACATCTAGTTGATTAAAAGCTATTTATGTAGGCGAAGGATGTAGATCGCGATAAGTTCTTAAACTACTCAGGAAAAGAAACACTTGAACAAAGTATGGCGTCCCTCTCAGACTGTCACGAAGGTATTACTTTATCAAACTTCTTCAGTTGTTTTATAAAATCCAGTAGTAAATTCAAGAGAAAAGCAAAATTTGTTTCATCAAATTACATCACAATTTAAATTAGAAAATGCATCCCGCTCTCCGCAACGAGGAATCTTATGAAGATACACAATAGAGTGTACAACCTTTTTAATTTATCTTTGCTAGAAGCACTGGCTTTACTTGCCCAGATTAAAAGGAAGTTAATGAACTATACACGCAAGGGTAGGGTCAAAAATAGAGGAACTCTTTTGATGTTAAGCCCTTGCTTTAGCAATTAATTTATTGCTTTGTTGGAACACATATCGATAAAACATGGGTATACAGAATTTTAGAGTTACAATCTGTCCTTTCGCTAAAAGTCGCCTTGTTTACATATTTTCTTCTATTTCATTTGGAAATGTTTATAGAAATCGAACTAGCTGTGGCGAAGTGTCAGTGAAGACCTTGTTACTTACAAGGGAGCATGGGTAATTGAGATTTGGCGATTTAGAAGAACTTTGTTGGTTTATAGACTAATTTAGAAAAGAATTTATTAAAGAAAAAGCCTCATAATCAGTATTGATAGCCAAATTGATTTTTTTGGAACTTTATATATCTCATAGAATTTCGACATTCTTTTTTCCTTTATGTTTCAAAGATTTTGACGTAAATACAATATTCACCAAATAAATATAATACATATAAAGCGAAACAATGGCCGTTTACCTAACAGATTGCTTTATTTTACATTTTATAACTTAACACTCCTGGCGGAATTATTATTGAAGAGTTTATTGTTCCTTCGATGAATATTTAATAAACTCCAGTATTTGCTTTATTTCTGACATTTTAAAATATTCATGAATGGTGTGGTATAAATTACGCAAGCCACTAGTAATATCAGAATCGTTGTTTGAGAGAAACAGCATAAAGGAATCTTTGCCCAGCTGAATAAATTGATTTTAATTAACCGTATTAAAATGTTTCTATGTGAACATTTAATTTAAGCTTTGGTTAAGATGGATGGTCTAAAAGTTGCCATGTGTACAGGAATACTTAGAAAAGAAAACAATGCGTGGTCTGAAAATTTAGCCTCTCAGATTTCAGCGACGACATTTTGAATACATTTATATAAAACTTGTTTTAAACAATTTTACATGTTTCAGTTATTCGAATACAATGAAATTTAAGATAATATTTGTGTCTCTTCACTAAATTGATATATCGAGTGAGTCACTTCGGGTTCGAAAAATCAGATCTTTTGTAAACGGCAATTTTTCAAAACTGTTATTTCTTGTTATGAAGTGGTGGGGTAAAATTATATTGAAACCTACTGGGTGCATCATAATCCCGCCGCTACCCAAAGTTGCATTCATTTAGATGGAACATTTTACACAGCGTGTCTTGTGAGTGTGTAGACGGAGGATAATTCCTTTCCTTGATCAACTTAGAGAAAAAATTTACGCACGATACAGGTTTCTTTTTCTAAATGGAACAATGAAATTTTCGAAAGACGTTACCGCTTTTTTAACGGCCAAGATCTTAAACGTCTTACACACTAGGGTGACAATTAATATTTTATTGGATTTTAGTATTTCTTGAAGTTTTTGCCATCATCTTCCTACATCTGGTAATAGCCTAGTAAGTTAACCAATTTATATAAATAATATATAGCGATGAGAGTGAACATATGTTAATTAGAGTTATAGAACAAAGAAAAAGATGTTCAAAAATAAGACCAAGAAAATTCAGCAAGAGGGAATATTGCAACCTAGAGGACTAAAAGTGCATAAAAGCAAAACGTGCAAAGTAAGTATAGCAGTGAAGCTATGTATGTAAATTATAATGAATACACTTCATTATTTAAAGGCATGCCTCTAGGTGTATGCACATACTTCCCCAATGCTGCCATAAAGGAAAATCGTATCCACCACATCAATGCACTCCATATCTACATGACCGAGGCATTTTTGGGTGTATTAGGCGTAAGAAAGAGCAAATTATGCGATTGCTAAACAAATTTGTGCAAACCACACACAGGAACTGAAAGATGTGTAAATGATACAAAAAAGAGAGCATCGAAAAAATTTGTTGAGTCTCTCAAAGATACCGAAAGCCATCGCTGCCACAATAGCGAGACTCTTCGTTGAGTTTATTTATCATCTGAATTGGTTTTGAAGAGACGTGAGCTTACGGTTAATCAGCAGGCCAAAGACATTCTGGAGACGAAAAATTGTTGGAGGTTAAAAAATTTAACAAGTTGAGAAAAGATAGACCTCAGATTGTACAGAAATGACATGGGGTAAGCCAAGCAAAGACTGAAAATTATGAGGGTGAAGTCAAAACAACTAAATGTAGAAGGAAAGTAAGAAACAAACAAAAACAAAATAGCGGCACAATCAGATTAACTTATTCATAAATATTGTATGTTCTTTCCGTCATTCTATCAACTTAGTCATTTTACTTTGAGTTGTGTTTCCTTTGCATGTCCAAAGTATGTCTGTCTTCATATAAAAATTATTAATTTTTTTTCTTAGTACTTGTAACCACTTCATAAAAAAAAGAAAAAAACGGGCAGCTAAAAAGACAACAAATTTTCGCCGTTTTCTTAAAATTCGTTTAAGAGTACATATCACATATTAATATGTACTCTTTTACTCTCTTCACATATCATGAATGATAATATTTAACAAGAGGCCTGCGATTATTTTTTTCACGAATTAGACTACTTTTAGAAAATAAAAATATTTACATAGAAACAAAATCAGGATTGTCTCCGCAAGCTGGTAGTGGCTGAGGGAAATCGTTCACGCTATTATTTAATACTAGTCCATTTAAATAGTTATTGAAGGTATTTCAATTCAATGCAAATTGAAGATTTTTTATCTTTAGGGGTACCCTGCAACTCAAAAGCGGGTGAATGGTCACTTAAAGAAATTATAACTTCTCTTGCACTAAATGGATCTGTAAACTCACACGGTTTAAATACATATCTGTAATTAAACTGAAATCCTTGTTACATAAATATTTTCAATCTACAAAAAAAAAAAAACCTGGAAAAGGACCTTCTTATTCGCCAACAAAAACAGTGCTAACGTATTCCAAAAATTTGAGAGCCGAGCGGGAGATTATTTTGGAATCATATTTTATACGCAAATGAAGTGGAAGGCAAAGGTAAAAAACGCTCATTTATTTACATAATGTATACATCGTGGTAATAAATCTAGTTAATTATTATTAAAATGTCATTTAGTTACCCCACGCACAACGAGTTATGGCTTTTGTTTAGTAAAGTGGACTTCGGCAGTGAATTGCATTATTTGGATCTGAAAATGCAAAAGCGACAATATAGTCGAACTTATTATTCGACTTATTATTGTTAATGTATTCAGCTCTCTATGCCAACTGCGCACGAAATTCGAAGTCGAATCCTGATTGCAGACTTTATATAAGCGATTATAGTGTTATTGTATTGATTCTTCGATGCGATTAGAATCTAATTACGATCCTATCGACTGTTCCACATTTAAAACTGTAATCATACAAACTTTGACTAATATCATAAAATAGATGCTTTATTTAAAATCCTTTATGGCTTGCATAGAAGTTTGGATTCTACAAATCTTGCAACGTTAAGTGTATCTTTCAATTTTTCTGACGAATCTCTTCTTCTGAAATTCTTCTGATTTTTCTGAAAAATTATTTTAAGCTGCTGAAGGCTTAAAAAAAAGAATATTTAACGCATAAATAATTTTCAACTCATAGGTAGGAAAAAAGGTGAGACTTGAATTCATTTAAAGGGTGAACAGGTTAAAAATTATAATTTGTTTTCTAAGACGACTTAATTTTTCTTTATACAATTCTAACATGTACCTCACGGCTCCTAGGCTTAAAGTTGATGATGTCAGCTACATAGGCCATTTCTTCTGACATCTGAAAGACTCCCAGAACAGCAAGGGTAATATTGCTGACGATATCAACTATAGATTGATCACAGTTTTACCTAATTTGTCGTAGTTATTTGAAAATATAATGTAATTGGACATCAATGATATTAAATCATTTATTTCAACCAAACAACTTCTACTTGTAAAATATCTACGATACTTGAGAGTCTCAAGATCTATACGAAGCATTAGATGATGGAAAGTCATTCACATAGATTTTTAGAGCGCTTTTGATATTCCTGACTTACAATCAGAATAGGCAAATTTGGGTGCGCACCATCGGCGCAGCTATCGAATGGACTCTTGTATACGAAACACTAGTCAGTATCTAGTTCGCTGCTGCCTCGAGCATACGTAATAGTGTACTCTCTATCGTGTCGAAGGTACGTAGATCGAAAAACGGAGAACAGGATCATTAAAGATTATCCGCATTTTACTTATGACAGCATAAGAATGTTTAATGTGCGATATATATCTAACAACATAATAATATGGCGTTTACTTTGTTGAACAAGGATTCATTTATTAGCAGGGCCACATTACAATATTATTTATCATCTGTGCGTGTACATTTAGAAAATAAAATTGAAGCTGAGCTGAAAAATAAAAAAACTTTGCTTTTGTCTGGATGAAACAACTGATTCCAAGAAAAGATCTATATTAGTGTTATAGTGCGCAAAATGGAACCTCGTGAAATGTCGTCTTCCATTAGATTAGCTTCTAGACAAATAAAAGAATATATTGCTCAAGTAATTTCAAAAATTATGTTAAGCATATTGGAACATTTTTAAATATAGAGAACAAGTCTGAATGTCCATGATAGGTGATGCCGCAACCATGTTTTGTTTGGGCCGGACTTTTACGAAACAGTGTCGTAACTTTTTACACACTGTAAAAATTGGAAAATTGAAAATAAAACTGCATGTAAAATTCATGCTCTACATCTTGGGGCAGAGACGTTATCTACAGGTGGATGCGTTAATTGCGAGCACAGAAACATTGTTTTTGAAACCTTTAAAACGCATTCGCGTATTTCACAGACTGTGTTCACATACCTCTGAACCACCGCAACCGATCCTTACACGTTGGGAAACATGTTTATAAACGGTATTTTACCATCATAAATATTTTCAAGGTATAAAGAAGGCGGTTCTTTTATTCAATCCGAAAGAATATGCAAGTATCAGAACAAGTCAAATAAGTTAAAAGTGATTTACTACTATTCTCAGTAATTGCATCGAAGTAGTGCATCCAATAGAAAAATTACAAAAATGAGTGTGTTTGAATTAACATGAGTATAAAAATACTTTAAACAAAAATGCAGATTTTGTCACACTACCAGACAAATTTGTGAAGGTTACTCTACAGATCCGTTAAGTTGTTTCTTTATATAAGAACAGATTTTTGAGCAACTTTGAAAACGCACCTTATGTTAAAAATATCGGTTTGGTTACAATCACAACAATAAACGAAATAAATCAATATTGTCAACTGAGACTATCGATTCAAAATTAATAGGCATAATTTATGTATTAAGAATATTGAATATGCATCTTAGTTTAGTTAGTTTAGTTAGTTTAGTTAGTTTAGTTAGTTTAGTTAGTTTAGTTAGTTTAGTTAGTTTAGTTAGTTTAGTTAGTTTAGTTAGTTTAGTTAGTTTAGTTAGTTTAGTTAGTTTAGTTAGTTTAGTTAGTTTAGTTAGTTTAGTTAGTTTAGTTAGTTTAGTTAGTTTAGTTAGTTTAGTTAGTTTAGTTAGTTTAGTTAGTTTAGTTAGTTTAGTTAGTTTAGTTAGTTTAGTTAGTTTAGTTAGTTTAGTTAGTTTAGTTAGTTTAGTTAGTTTAGTTGGTTTAGTTGGTTTAGTTGGTTTAGTTGGTTTAGTTGGTTTAGTTGGTTTAGTTGTTGGTTTAGTTGGTTTAGTTGGTTTAGTTGTTGGTTTAGTTGGTTTAGTTGATTTAGTTGTTGGTTTAGTTGGTTTAGTTGTTGGTTTAGTTGGTTTAGTTGTTGGTTTAGTTGTTGGTTTAGTTGGTTTAGTTGTTGGTTTAGTTGGTTTAGTTGATTTAGTTGTTGGTTTAGTTGGTTTAGTTGTTGGTTTAGTTGGTTTAGTTGTTGGTTTAGTTGGTTTAGTTGTTGGTTTAGTTGGTTTAGTTGTTGGTTTAGTTGGTTTAGTTGGTTTAGTTGGTTTAATTGGTTTAATTGGTTTGGTTAGTTTAGTTAGTTTAGTTAGTGTAGCTAGTTTAGTTAGTTTAGTTAGCCGGAACTTGGAAGTTACCACTTCAAATTCCGCTGCAAAAAAAGCTTTTTTACTATTAAAACCATTTAAACCGCAATTTAGGCAAACTTTAGAAAATGATGATGAAGCCAAACGGCTGAATTTTTGTTTGGAAGTGGCCTACAGAATTTTGAAAGATTCAAATTTTCATAAACGAATTATGTTCCCCGATGAATCAACCTTTTCAACTAACGAAGTCGTTTCATCTCAACATTGCCGGTACTGAGTGAGACGAACCCAAACAGGATTTCTCTAAGTCCAAATTTCGAAGAAAAATGATATTATCTCGATAACCGTTCGAATTAAATAAAAAGTAATTGAAATTTTTTGAGAAATTAAAAATAACAAATCTTTTCCTCTTTCAAGGGCGATCCAGGGACATACTGTATATGTATAAACATATGTCAATATTTTTATATCCGGTAAAGGTGTAAACCTGTTGGACAATTAAACAATTATTATTATTATTATTATCACCAATGAAATACTGTTACATAAATAGGAAATGTTCAAACCTATATATTTCCTTTATTGATACATCTTAATCCTTTATCGTGAAATACTAAAATGAAATTTTGGTGAATTCAATTGTGGAGGTAACTGATAACATAATAATTTATTCCAGGCTTGCGCATACTTTTGCCTTCCAATGTTAGTGTTTTACTACTACTGTAGTAGAAGTATGGCAATAAATTATCCACACGAAATAGAGCGAAAATTCTGGTTCGTTAGAAAATATCGCTAGAGCTTTACTGGGAAGTAGGAAACCTGTCGAGAACAATAATATCCGCGGCGAAAAACTGAGGTTCAGTATTAAATTTAACAATTTACCCGTAAAATTGTTAGATACCTTGCATCTACAATCGACTACGTTGCATTGTGCGCTATTTAAGTAGCTCATTTTTTATAAAAAAAAACACTCTGTTTTGGAACGTTTAGAAAAACAAAACTTAAAATTAGGATATATTCCCTATTCGCAGTAATATGGCTTAAAGGAATCTACTAAATACGTAGAAACATAAAGTGGTGGAAAATAAAACAAGTAGTTGGTTTGTACAAGGTGGAATCCAACGATAGACTACGTTAATACTGGACGAGACTATAGAATGAGTTCCCGTGAGCTTTGTTCTTTTATACTTCGTTTTTTCTTGCTTGAACCAACAACAGTACGTATTTAAGGAACTTTTAAAGTATAATAGAAGGAAGACTGCAACACGTACTTGTGAACATTGCGAATGTTTGCGAACTATTAAAAAATTGTCAAAGTAATGACGTTTAAAATGTGTAGAGATAGGCTAATTATAGTTTAGAAATCAATACAATATTTACTTCCCTTCTCGGTTATTTAATTGTATTTACTTGTACAAAGTTTGCAAGCTACTGAAAATTGATATTTTCCTTGCTTTTGCTGAAGTAATTATATTTAATTAAATAAAAATCTAATTAGACACCGGTAGGATTTAAGCGCACGACCTCCAGCTCTCCGGACGGGTGCGCTAACCATTACATTAGGAAGTCTTCTTACAAATTTAAATCCTTTTGTTATAACAAAAGAATCTGAACTTGGAGGGAGACTGACTTTTATTTCATTAATTAAATTTAATTACGTCGGTCAAATCAAGGCAAATATTAATTCTCAATATTCACCCATGGAAGCCATACAGCTATTAATTTGTAGTATTTTTGAATTTGACAACAAACATATCAAACATCAATATGTTGCTACCTTCTTAGGAAACTTTAATTGTCTTCCTGCTTTTGATTTTATACCTGAATTTTTGAAATTTTGAATTGAAAAACCTAATAGGGAATGTATGGCCCAACATATGCATAAAAATCGTGATGAACATTGATCCGAATGTTGACTACTTAGAAGATACGAAGCATTTTACGTTTATATCCCCTCAACGCAAGGTCCTTCGAGCTTTCTCGAAAATCCCTGCATTGGCTTGGATTCGATGGCATCCTTGATCCGCTCGTTGCTGCAACTCTTCGAGGTTATGTATAGGCGCATCTCTTCCGATTGTTCTCCACAAGAATAGATGAAAGCCTACGTTTACAAAGAAAAAATAAATTACTCGGTCGTATTGTGAATAGTGCCGCCCACCTAAAAGAACACCAAGATGATCTCAGAAGAATTACATGTGGTATTATCAAGACCTCGCTTGATCACAATAATGAATTGAAATTGATGTTGGGGATTTTGGGAAATTAACTTTGAGCTTCATTATTCGTTATTTTACGTGATTTAAGTAATTAAAAACCCATCCAATAGGACATTTGGCTTTTCTTAACACCTTCGCTGAGCCATTTTATGAGAACGTTCGTAGTGTCTGTGTAACCGTTAAAAATTGGTCACATTTTTATGGATTTTTTTATTGAAAAAGCTAAATGCTGCCACTTCCTAAAGTATTTATTACTCCTCCCGAAACGTGCTGTGTATGTTAAAATACCTTAACTGTTCTTGTATGCAGCACTACCTGTGGATTTGCGTTTAATACACATTTAATACACTATATTAAACACATTCTAGTGCTTAAAAAACCGAACGACATACGATTGGCTAACAATTGGTAGTATTTTCCTATAGCAATAAATCATTTTCGCAGGACTCTAAAGCATTACGTTAAAAGTACGAATCCCCGTATTAACATATGCCAAATGTGTTATTTATGGTAAAATAATGACGCGCAGGATGACATTAGAATTATTAAAATTTCCGCTTATATAAATTTGGAGTAATAAATAAATGCAGACAGAAGGGTATATGTGCGTGTTCGCTGCGCTGGGGCGTCTAAAATGGGATAAAATAACATCGGCACTCACCACCAAAATTAAATTTTCGATCGAACAAATCAACAATAAAATATTATTTATGATACGGCCCATATTTCCAACTATTTTTAATAAGGCATTTAATACGTATATTAGTGCATATTTTGTATTGAAGATCAAACACGTTTTTAAGAATTAGCAAATCTTGCTAAAGTACAGGTATCCAAATCTTCCAAAAATTTACCAACGCAGTGTTAATGTATTTATTGCAGAATTTGTAAGTTATATCCCTTCCTTTTTGCATTGATTCACATCGATCAATCAATTTTTCTTTTGTTGATTATATTTCCTCTTTGTTTAGTGCCTTTATCGATATTTATTCCAGTTTGTACGGTTGTCACGACAAGTTCTACTCCTTTATTCCGCGAATATAATTTTTGTTATTATTTCAACTTTTTTTTGCAATTGCTGTTTTATACATATATTTGTTTTGAGAATACAGATGTGCAAACAAAAATTTAATCAAGATCACTATGAACCTCTTCTTTCCTTTTTGCGGTATCTTGTTCGTATTTCCAGTTAGAGACCAGCATAGGTCGTACCGGTGTGAAGCGTATTCCCGCTCATTCCTTTACCATGATCCTTTCCTACTTATTCCTCATTATCTCTGCTTGTACCGCCTGCAATTCCGCTGCAATTGCAAATAATTCAGCTACATGTACTCTTTACCGCTAGGTCATGTAATGGCTTGTTTCGCCGCAGTGCATGAAGTCCAAGAATTAAAGATTATGTCATTACTATTCTGAATGTACTAAAATTAAAGCTCATCGCTAGTTAGTAATCTCCAACCTGCGATTCAGACCTTAAAGGATTAGTTCCGGACCATTTTAAATTCAAGTAGGCCGAAAGAATTATTTTATAGATTTTTATAGATTTTGGAAAGGGAGAGCAGGAAGGACAATTTAATTTTCTTTAACGTTCCGGAGTCGAAAAACGGTTTGAAGGATACGCAGGTAACTTTCGATATTGTTACCGTCGTAAAAGCTGGACGTTACTGCTGAACTTTAAGATCCAACAAGATTAAACAAATACGATCTACCTAATTCTTCAAGGGAGAGACTCATTAAATTAATATTACTAACATCAACTGTGGTAGGTGAAGTTTTGCGCAAGGCGAGAAAACTACGGACTGTGGATAAAGAAATGGACCAAATCTCACAAACAAATTGAATTTGGTTTCATACGTTTAAATTCTGCTTACATCTTCAGGCTTCCATCTTTACTTGGTATTGTAAGTAAGACTTATTGCAAGTTGATATATTCTTTAGTAGATAGTCAGTTTTATAATAAAAAAAATGTTAATCGGCGACATTTCTACATTGGAAAGCATTCGCGACTGCACCATCATCGCTTGGCTGGCTAAAGTGTGATGCAATAATTTTTCTCTTCAAGGAGATATCACTTTCACGCATTGCAAATGCATCTATTGATTGCGAATTTTAATGTCTTGCATGAATTATTAGCTCAGTACTATATTCAGATTTCCAAATATTAAACAACCCTCGACGTCCCGATGTGGTGTAATATGAGCCGGATATTGCGGGTATTTTTGTTGCAATACGATTGCAATATCAACCCTTTTATTAATAATATCGGACGCTGAAATTTCATAGCCAAACATTGGAGATGGCAATGCCTGGTTATGCGTAAATATTTAATGATTCACATTTTGCAATAGATGTTTAATAAATTGGATGAAAAGGAATTTTATAGCTATGTAAAGCAGTATTCTCAAACAGTAAATGAAATGTACACATATCCTTTTAGGTGTGCAATCGTCCATTTGCCGGGGGTGAGAGGCATCTGAAATCTCAACACAGACACATTAATTACAATTAAATGTATTTTTCATAGCTACTCGCTTTAATAAGGTTTTTGAAAAGTGGACAATTGTAACAATTTTTATTCAGAGCAAGTGAATACCTAGATTTTTACATAGAAATAAACATACATAACTAATATGCAAATAATGCCGTTAACAGGAGGAAAGAACTTGTTGCCTTGATAGTAATTGATATCAATATTTAGTTTTCATTTAATAGGTTACAGCCTTAGATCCCCGTCACCATTGATTTGCAACCAACTTCTTTCTTTTGTTAAGAAAATTGGTTGCCGCACAACTTTTCTTGCAAAATTCCACAATGCGGGATAAGTAACAGGTATATCTTTGTGAAGCCAGAACCGCTGTAGTCCATTCTGAATTGCAACTTAAGATTTTCGCTAATACTGATTCCGATCAATTCTTCTAGTAAATGATATCAGATTCTTCAACGTCATTGTGTGGATTGTGGTATTTCCATAATCAAAACATCATCGACCTAGTCGTTTGCCGGTAGCAAGTTGGGAAACTTGAAAAATTCGTACCCTTCAATGTTTTACTTCATTAAATTAATTTTGTCAAGAAATGCTGTCATATTGGACTTCTTTTTCATTAAATTTAGTCACATTGTAGCTGCAAGTTAATGTCATCAAATTTAGCGAACAAATCTGTTAAATAGACAATATCTGCCTTCCATTTAATTAAATCTCTTTTCAAAGTGGGATCCCTGGCGTACAAAAACTCTCGAAAAGCCAAAGAAATCTTGTTAAATATAAACCTTTCGACAGCCAGCGTACCTCGAATGTGAGCAAGTCATCGATGAAAATCTTTGTCATTTTCTTTACACGATTGCGCAAGTAACAAATTTTAACGATGTGCTAGGAACGTTGTTTCTACCGAATTGGAGGGCTTCATGTAATCAAGTTATGAGCTTGTTAGGACTTAAATGTTGTCGGCGGCGGACGCAGTCAATTACCAACACCACGGGTAATTTTTTTTCTGCTGCAAGTGATATTGTACTTGAACATGTAATCGCTCTTCCCATTAAATAATCTTGGAAAACATTCAATTTTGATTCGCTAGTCCAAATGGATAACGAAGTGGTTAGTTGGCGCGCAATTACACCATAACATTGTTGACCGATTGACCGATCGGTTGATCGTTGACCTATCACCGTACCATTGTTGACAATTGGCAAAATCAATTACGCGAAAAAAGAGCCACGGTGTAGTGCGTGGCTCTTTTCTGAAGTTTTTTATTCAGTAATTTTAAGTATGTCAAATCTTTGCCTCTTTTATCAGGCTGATATCATCTCAGACGATTCTTCAGCCTAGACGGTTTCACAAAAAGCACACGAGCGTATGTTACAGGAATAGAATAAAGCCGAACTACAAACAATCAACGGTGTATTGCTTACGTTTGCTTTTAGCGTCAGCATGATGTGTAGTAGATACCTTTCGACAAAAAAATACAATATGTTGTTATAGTTTTATATATGTATCATCTATCTTAAAAGTCAAACAAGAAGTCTTCTGATCCATAAATCACCTTTAAATGAGGCCTAAATTTGTGGCAGGTAATTTTTCTCTTTAATTTTGTTGGAAAAAAAAATAAAATAAATTAATTTGAAATAAAAGATTTGGGAATATTTTAACTTTACCTTAACAAAAAAATATAATTAAAATTGTCACACATATTAAGGGTATTAGAGAAGATATCTTGTGGCAATGGATTAAGTTTGCAAAATTTTAAGTCTCTCTCGATTAAGACAGAATATAAATTAAAATGTAGGTGTATTTTATATGGATCTAGATAACAATTTAATTCGATCTTGAAGTTCCCCGTTGATTACGTTATAATTACGTGTATTATGTACGTTTGTGTAGATTAGAGAATTAGAGCTCTTGAGAAGACACGCGGTTGAGTCAGTGCAATTACAAGAACAAAGAGAGTAGACATTGATTAAGATGATCCATGTAATACGTTATATTTATAGATATAAATTGAATTAAATCTACCTGGCCCGGTGTAAAATATTGGCGCATTGCATAGAGAAAAAAATTTTTATGCAGCTTTTTAGAGGCACGCGATCATGTAAGTTATTGTAACAAGTAGCATAAATTTCCCTCTTTTTTTTTTCTTTTCAATAAAGCCTTTGTGAATCATAACCTCTTTTTTCAGTACTTTTCAGTAATTTATTTGCATCGCCTGTTGTCTCGGATAGGGAAATAGGGTAGGCTGGCACTCCGAAAAGGACGGCCGCTTACAGTTTCAGTAATGAGAAAATGTCTAGCAATTAATGGATAATCTACAATAGAAAAAAATTAACTTTTTTTATCTCTTACCTTTCGAAAAGACCACAATATGTTACGTATAACGTGTACAACTCTTCTTCAATAAATTGGAACTTCTGAAATGTAGAAAAGGCGTCTTTGCTGATGACTTGAAAATCTTTTTTTGTATAATAACTATTAAAGACATTAACGTGCTTCAAGCCGAAGTAAATTTAATTAATACTAAAAAGTTAATAACAGAAAAATGTTGCATTGCTTATAAGACGAACTACTCATCTGCATTGAAGATGATCGGATGCTTTCGAATGATTTGTAATTCGAAATACATCGTCGCTTAGCGATGTACAAGCTGTCAAAACGCTGTATTGCTTTTATCAACAATCAAAAAATATACTTCCTTAATTCGGTATCCCGAAAGGTGTTAGGGGATGAACAATATCAATTTTTTGTATAATATTGTATATAATTACATTGACTGTAACTATTTGCTTTCTAACCTATCATCTTACATATCACGGCTTTCATCTAAGTACAACATTACCTGTTATCCTCCCAATGCCACGAACAAATATTGCGTACCCAGCTCCTATTTTTAGAATATGCAACAACTTTAAATATGTATAAGTTTACTGCGATATTCATTTTACATCCATTTCAAGTGTTTTTGGAATGGCAGCTTGAAATGTCCAAATTTTTAATTTAATTTGTCATTTAATATATGTTAAGTTATATATTCGTGATTAATGTTTCCCTTAATAGCGTTTAATTTAAATAGTAATGTTTCTGTTAATCTTGCACTGGAATTCGGTGTTTCATAATTTGTTGGACAAATAAACGTATTTATTATTGTCATTACTTAAAATTTTAAGAATAATATAAATATACTGGCATAATTTAACTGAAGATTAAAAATCTAAAACGTAGGCTTTCACGGCCAGAATCAGTTGAAACTGAACGTGTTCCGGGTTTGAGTTGTGTCATGTCGTTTGGTTAAAATAAAAACTCGACGTTTCACCCACAATCGTATGGAGCTTCTTCAGGAGAGTGATAGGCAACAGCTAGCACGGTAACTGAACGTGTAAACCAAGCCAGAAATGAAACTAATTGAGCGGGAAGCATTTGATCGCGGTAATTCAGATGTTTCGCTGATTGGCTGGGTGTGTCGATCACGGTTGGGCGAAGATGAGTCGTTACGGATGACGGGTTTCTATATGTCTGGGAAGGAGTAACGTGTGTCCCTATTGACATTCCTAGGATGTTTAAAGATCTCTATGGACTCCATAATTTTCCGATTGTAATAGTCAGAACAATTACAAAGTAATGAACTTGCACCGAAAAATATCTGATGGCCAGTGTCTAGATGATGTTCAGCGATAGCCGAATTCGTTGGAAAGCTTATTCTAACGCAACGTTCGTGCTTTGTTAGAGGACCTTTATTCGCTAAGAGGGAAAATTTGTCTTTGGAAGATGGAAAAATTCCTGAAATCTTTGAGGGTGGTTATTTATTTGGATAAGATTATTTGGATGTTTTGTGTTTTTCAAAATTTTACTGATTCTGTCCGTTACCTTGCGGATATAGGGAAGATAAGCGGTAACAACATTGGTGGTAATAGATTTTTATTTACTTTTTAACATATTTATTTAGTTACTTGTTAACATATTTTAACATATTTCGGAAGGTTCTCGAAATAAGCTTCTGTTTGGGCGATGACTTCCTTATTCAATGTGAACCGCTGCGTACCGAGCCAATTTTTCAAATTTGCCTTGCAATGTACCTATAACCTGAACTATTTCGCCCACTTTGTCTCACCGATCATTCAAACTCATATCGCGAATTTTGTCGACCATTTCGGGTGACACTTCCACTTGACGTCCAGGTGCTAGAGGTAAAATAAGAAAATTAGTTAGTCTTCATGTATTGAACGTCATTTGAAACATTTTCTCTTCATGTTTATAACAAAATTCAGCGACTTTGTTAAATTTAAATCTTTCCACTACTTCTAACAATAAACGAGGTCCTCATTGTGAGCTCTGTATATGTTAAGCCCCATATCTATCTCATTTTAATTTCACCTTGGAAAAAAATTGAGTTTGCCGAACGGTCGGTTTTCCTGTACGTAGATACGGTTCTCTAACTTCAATGGCATTTTATTTACAGTATGCGTAAGCGTATAATAAAAAGAAGTAGAAGTTGATTAGAAAACCAGAACCGTAATGATACTAAAGGATACTGCGAACCGTTTAATCCATACGGAAAATCACTATTAAATGAAGTAGAAAAAAGAAAACTAGTCAAAGAACGTCTTGTTCCAACGCAGAAACACATCGATCCATACGATGCGTGTATATTGGATTCGTTAATACGAATTCTAGTTGTTATACCACCCACCATATATCTCAAACCTGACTCCTAACAATTCTGCCCCGGAGATTTTCGAAGAAAAGGGTCTCTTGGTGTCAGATTCGCACTTTCTTTTTAATTAAAGCGCATGTAGAATGTTCATTAAATTTATTACTAAAGAGAGAAAATAATGATGAGCTTTAAAATATTATATTTGATATATTCACTAAATTCAGATCAGGATATATTTAAATGTGTTTTGTAACAAAATCCAATTCTGTTATTCAAAAACTAATTAATGTAATGGTGTTGATCAAAATAGCTCTTTTATTGTAGCGTTTACGTATAGTTCTCTTTAGTTAACTTTGAGATCCTTTTCCTGGTAATTCCTTTGACTAGTACTGCTACTAATGCGTGGTATTTCAGTAGCTAAGCTCATCTTCAGAAGTAACGTTGAATTGAAAAACTAAAATAAGAAATTGTAACGGATGGAATTTAATCTAGAATTTATTAAAACCTGTTTGTGTTTGTAAATTTTCGTGTCTTCCCAACAATTCAACATTTCAAAAAAATATTGAGCCATTCCTAGTATTTGTCATAATTAATGCAGGGTATCTTCCGGAATTATAATAAAATTGTGCAAGCACCTGCTTTCTTATATTAAATGGATTAAATGGCCTGTATGTTGGTTTTTCTATCTAGAAGCAAATCCGTAGAATATTGATTTCGTATGTCTACTTCTAACAGATTTTTTGCTACACTAGGCCTCGTTGTGCGTCGATTCGTTCTGAGTTGTCTCGCTATTCCATCAGCGAATAATCAGCACCAAAAGTTCGTTTTGCGTCGTTACCCATGATATCAGCTGTATTCGAATCTTGGCGAAATAGCACGTAGACCAAAATCAACACAAAGTCCCACTCCTAACCTATATCTCAAAGGCGAGGCTGCCAATGGCAATGTTATCGCAGCGGAACGTTTCAAAAAAGAATTTGAAGGAATAGTTAATGAATGTATTGAAATAAATGTCTCAATTTTGGTAACATGTTTTACAACACTTTATTTATCGATTTATTGAAACAATACGGGTTTGTAAAAGAAGTTGAGTCAAATATTACTTTAATGGTAAAAATCTATTTTTTTTCGGTACAGAAATCGTTATTGACATTTGTATATCGAGGTACTATCTACGTCGACGCTAGCAAGTTAAGTTTTGGAAATCATTTATTTTGTCTGCAGTGTGAGCCTATGACTTTTGCTTCCGTAAAACTATTTACAATTTCTGCAATTCGCATTCCGCATGGTCTGGATATCCAGACCGAGTTTATTTCATCGTTTGCAACGCACAAGACAAGAAGAGAAAACTCGATCAATTGTCGTTGATCAAGATATTGTATACAAGACCTGTTTGAAATGCATAAATTTTTTGATACTTTTGATATATCTTCTATCGTGCAAGCTACCATTGAAATATAGTGACTATAACAAGAAGTAATAATCTTGCGCAACTATGCGTTCTCTTTATTTTAAAGGCGTTTCTTCTTCTTTAGTTGAAAGTTTATGTTTACGATTCGTAAGAATCAACATATAAGCAACAAAATAAAAATAAATTAGCGCTTGAGCATATAGTTTTCTGCATATATTCATACGGTGAACAGCAAATTGTTCTTCAAAAATCAGTTTGAGGCTTTCCCATTTTTCCACAGCATCAGAATTTGTTGCGCTTTCTTTCGAATATTATCTAGCAATCAGATTTCTCATCACATTGGATGACTTTAGTGTCGAAGAAGAGAACGGAGTTCTGGTCGAAGGTGGTTGAGTAACCAGTGAAGGAAGAGAGGAAGAAGAAGGAGGATGGTTGAAGTAACCAGTCGTTAAGTTATCCTGTGGAATTGTTGTAATCAAATTATCCACATATTTATAAATGAATGGGGAGGGTTGGAACTACAATAACCAATAGTCAATCCGAGTCGATGCAGGCTATAATTGAGCTGCAAAAATTTCAGTTTACAAAACTTAGAATTGAATGTAAAGGTTGACGAATTAAATAAGAATTTCATTAAGATCTCTAAGGATAATTGTGCAACTGGATAAATACTCCTAATTCTCCCGGATGGCTTCCACAACCAAAAGCAAAAAAAAAAAGAAAATAAGTAATGATTATCATAATCATTACTTATTATATAAAGTGAATAATGCCTTCGCAATGTAATGTGTGTTGTTTTCACAACAGTATGACCACATGACTCTCGTTGCAAGTAAATGACTTGTTGCCTGGATCGAAATGTTACTATCAATACTTGTTATCCTTGTGAATTACAGAATTAAATTGCGAAAGCTCGGGAACTAAAAATCGAGTCTTTTAGTTTGTCTCGTATTTCGTCTGGGTGAACATGATATTCAACCTTTTGGTTGGGAAAAGCACAGAGAATGTTATGTTACAACCTTCTCCATGTTTTGTCGTAAGCATGTCGTAATTTTTCAATTTTTTTATGTTTATTTTTATTTTTTAGGTTTAGCTACGATCTTTATCAAAAATTCTGGAGTATGAGCATGTATAGCTGTATCGATTGCATCGTGTAAAAAATTTGATCTCTTGTACTAATTAACGCACAAATGAAATAGGCCCATGGTGTACGCTTGATCATCCGGCAATATATACAGGGTTACCTGTAAATAGCACGTAAGCTACCCAAATCTGAAGACTACCTATCAATGTGTTACTGAAAATTTAAAAAGAAATTTATTTGTAACATATACATTTTTTTCAAATTTTAGGGCCCAAAATGCAGGTAAAGCCGGTCCATATCTTTGTTTCTCCTATATTATACAAATACCGCTGATGAATCAAAGTTAACCCAGATGCAAATAAAAAGCGATAAAGCATTGTAGATGCTATGAATAGTGAATAGTCTATTGAAATGCATTAGTCTGTCGTACAGCTGATGTCGAAGTGTTTATGTGTTTACATTGAATATTCTTTTATGTATTATATATTATATATTATACATTCTTTTTCTTTTTATGAAATTTGTGGTGGTCCTAACAAGGACCGATCTAGGCGAAACAGGACAAAATAATTTATTAATGTAAAAAATGTTCGAAATGTCCACCGTGAGCTCTAATACAGGCATCAATTCGGCGACGAAAGTTATTATGCACACGAGTAAAATTTACCATGTCTTCGCGAATACGTTGAGCTGCAACATAAATGCGATTTCGCAGATCTTCGACATTTTCAATATCAGGGCGACGATCATATACCAAGCTTTTCATGTATCCCCACAGAAAAAAGTTTAATGGATTTAGATCGGGACTACGAGGTGGCCATGGAGTACGACTTCCACGTCCAATCCATTGTGGAAATCTTTGGTTCAAAAATGCTTGAATTACTCGACTACTATGCGCGGGTGCTCCGTCATGCATAAACCACAATTGTTGCCGTATCGCTAGTCGTATCTCATCCAAATACTCGGGTAATTCATCTCGGAGGAACTGTAAATAGGATTCTGTATTTAATCGTTGTGGGAGCACATGTGGTCCAAGTAGGTAATCGCCTACTAAACCCGCCCAAACATTGACAGACATCCTAACTTGCGAGGCGCCTTGGTGTATCTCGTGTGGGTTTTCGTCTGCCCAGTGGTGAATATTATGGTAATTCAAAATACCATCTCTTGTAAACGTGGATTCGTCGGTAAAGAGAATTACTGACGCAAGACGTGGTTGACGAACTTCGGTGCGTTGAAACCACTCGCAGAAGGCAAGACGGCGAGGATAATCTAATTCCGTTAATCTTTGCACGCGCTGGATATGATACGGATGAAGTAAATTATTTTTCAAAATTCGATGCACCGTCGTTTGGGACACATTTACTTGCTGGGCTAAAGTTGCAGTACTTATGCCTGGTTCCGCCTCAACGATGTTTAAAATATGCTCTTCTGCTTGCTGAACTCTACGTGATATATGACGGCCACGACCTTCGAAACGTGGAATTACTGATCCTGTTTCTCGAAGTCGATACACGGTTCTCACAATTGTCTCGGATGATGGATGCCGCCGATTGGGAAACCGTTCCGCGTACAAATTTTCTGCCGCAAGACTATTTTGTCCTGTTTCGCCATAAATCAAAATCATATCGGTGTATTCGATATTCATATAGGATGCCATTGCAATTGCGTGTAATGACGGTGAATGCTATGTGCATACTAAATGGATATCCGAACGCTGCTTCAGCGACTGCCGGTGATTCCCATATGTTAACTAAGACAGAGTCGGACTCGAATAAAGAAAAATCATTTTCTCGTTACTACGTGCACATAGAACCATAATATTTTGTATTTAGGCATTACTCATGCGTTTCTTTCACCTAATTTTTTTTTTCGTACTATATCCGAATAAGACTGTATATTGATAGACTTACCATCTAGTTTAGAATAATATTTTGTCGATTTTTCTACAAATGTTTTATCTGACAATATTTCGGCAGCACTTCTTTTGATGGAGATGTGTACCCAGGTCTTAACATTGCTAAGGCTTTAAGCACTTCTACATTTAAAGCTACAATTTGTTACAAACGCCTTAGATATTTGTTCTTCAAGTCTTTGTTTTATGCTGGTAGATATCATGTCGCATAACAAGGACTAAATAAAAGGACTAAAACATCTTCCACATTTCCTCTTTAAGGAAAATGGCGAATTAACATTTTCTTTGGAAATATTCGAAAAAATGTTAACGAATTAAAATATTAGAAAGCAATGAATTACATACCTAGAAAATTTTTTTCGGACGACTACACAGCATTTGTTATAAAATACTACGAATGTGGATGATTCTTAAGACTGCCGTCCCCGATTAATTAATTAAACTTGTGTGGTGCGAAGGTTACCGATACTTTTGTGTTGTTTATCAAACATAGTCCTTGCTATCGTTATTAACACTCAGAACACTTCACGTGCAATTCCTTTGGGAGAGGTATCATTAAATTTGCGAGAAGAAAGATTATAATTTGCTTATTTAATCGTTTTTTTAGCTTGTCAAACAAAAAAGTGATTTAGGTATACGCTGCATATTTAGCCAGAAAGTAAATTATTTTGTTAAAATTAAATACGTGCACTTTACTTACTTTTTTACTTATTTTACTTATTTTTTTATTTTTAATTACTTACCATCTTTCGCTGAAGGAACGATTTTTTTTTCTGTTCATTTTGTTCCGCTCACAACGGAATTTGTTTGCATTTTTCAGAATATTCTTTCAAACTTCAAATTAATCATTGAATTTCTATTTACATTGATTACGTATACCTCTTGATCTTGTTCTTTCCTTATTTTTTCAACACAATACTCGTTTGCTATCATTTTCTTCAGCCGCCTACGTCTTTTTTTATTCAAATACGAGCCAACAAATTAATGCAGATTTAGTAATACAAACGAAACAGAAAATTCATACGTATTTCTACGAGTTTCATGACTGATTTCATTTTCGTTTATGAGATAAAATGTTTATATTGCCTTTCAAACCATTAAGAACCTGTAGTAACACCAGCAGATCTTCTAAAACAAAAAAAATGAAAAATTTGAGTTAATTTTATTTTTTTTTTAATAAATCATGATGATGGCTAAACTTGACTTTTAGAGTTTTCTAGAAAGTTTTTGAGATTATTATTAACAAAAAAAAAACAATTTAGCGATGAAAGCCTTTCATGTAACTTTGATGACTTGTTTTAGTTTGTTTTGATACTTGCATTTAGTTAAAATCCAATGATGTGCCAAGAAGTTAATAACCGAAAATTCACTTTCCCGTGAGTGATTAGATAAATAATTATATTATTGCTAGTAGCTCTTGCATATGTCATTGACGTATCAAAGTATTCTTAAAATTCATCCATAAGGAGATGAGCTATAAAAGCAGATAACCTGTCACCCATTGCCGCTTCCTTAGTTTGTAAATAAAAAACAAAAATGCGCTCCTAAATATTCCAAAATTATATGGATCAGAACACTGAGAAATGTTGATTAAAGTTATCAAACAGCTGCTTGGAAAGCAAATAAGCTGGACTGTTGACGTTGAAGATAATGGATCTGATACAATTGCCTGGCTTGTGTACTTTATGCAAATAAATAAAGCTTTAGGTAATGGCGTATGATTGTCGTGGCTAATGGAGTGCGCTTGATTACTGTTTCTTGCACTAAAAGAAAGAATGATTGAAATTGCTGTTAAATATTTTCCTTTAATATAAAGATATCTACTTAAGCTAACAAAAAACTTTGACTGCATGTGATTAACCTCGTCAAAACTAAGTAGCGTCCAACCTTAAAAGGAAGCGAAAAAACAAGCTTGAAGTAGATCACAGGATCGTAGGAGATGTTTTCATTCACTTGACAAAATAAATCGCATTGACAATGTAGTAATATTAACATTGCTTTTGTTTGCAAAAGCTAATAATAAACAAAACAATACCAATACTTCTCAAATGAATTAGTTTACGATGATTCGTCATTTAAATGATATCTCATAACTCGAATCTGGGACCATTACCATTGATGCTGTACTTCAACGAGCTCCTTCTTCTTTTACATGAGCTGTACTCGTATTCGACGCGTGACGAATTTGCATGTACAATATAGCATAAGCGTTATTGGTGCTACAAGTTCAATTTAAGTTTAAATGTTAGGAAATACTGTTATATATCATACATTCGCAGAATTCAATCGATAAAATCTGCTTATAGCTTAGGACATTATGCCTTGAGAACGGCCGAAAATGTTAAAGATCTCGGAATGTATTTCGATCTCCTCCATCTAAGCTTTTCCAACTACATAAACTACTTTTCCAAATCAACTTCGAAGCTTTAGGTTTCGTCAAACGCTGCTACAAGTTCTTCTTTAGTAATCTATCATTGCTGAATAGATTTCATTTCAGTCTTATCATCAGCAAATAGAAATTAGCTTCACAAATGCGATCTCCCCACTTCGTTTATTTACAATTAAACACTGGAAAAATGCATCGACAATTTCTAAAATACCTTCTTACCCGTCCTTAAAGACACCAGAATCTATGCTTAGGGTTGTATAGACTACAATGTACCTTTACAAATTGATTAAAAACTGATCTCGCACAAGCTGCAGCAAGCATATGTTACGGTGATATCTTTTTCAATTCTATCAACATTTTGTAATAAATTCATTTTGTGTGTCACATTATGTTAATGCTTTGTACCTATAATTGGTTAACTGCTGCACAAGCAAATCATATCATTGTCTCTGGATTATTCAAAATTATATCTATCGCTAGATAAATGAGTATAGTAATTATTTCAAACAATGAACGTGCAAAATATCTCTGTTACAATGCCGAACATAATATGAATGTGTAAATAATTGATATAAATTACAATTTTAAGGATCGTCGGTATTCAATTCTACCGGCTGTAAACAGTTATTGTTTAAAAATGATGATAGTTCATATATTTATTTGTTATTACGTAGTACAATGGGAATATAATCTGCTGTGAGGTGTAAGTAACCAATATCCATTCGGCAATATGAAGTAATACTTATAGAAACGTTTTTAAAACGTTATTAATACAAAATTGTGTTTTATTAGAATATATAAGTTGGTAATGTGAGAGAGTTAAACAGGCAAGTTCAAAAAACGTATGGTTCAATTGTCAATCGATAGTGAAAATTATCTGCTGTTGAGCTGGTTGCGTAAACATATTTAATATTTAACAATAAGTTCCAAAAATGGAATCAACACCTCATCAAGTCTGCAGCACTGACGAGAGTATTCTGTTTCGTATTCTTCCGAACAAAACTCTCGCGCACCGAAGGAAAGCAGGTGAGTAAGGACAGCTCTGCTTCTGAGCCTTGTGCCAATGTCTCTGGTTCTTCTAACTGCTAATTATTGGAAAGACAAATAAACCTTAAGATAATTTCATCATATTTTTACTTAAAAAAATCAAAAGGGAAATAATGGATTTGAAGATGCCTGTGAATATATTGGTTATTTTAAATAATGCCCCAGTACATCCTTTTGTGGATGAAAAAAGGCTACAGTATTTCGACGCAGCATTCTAGGCATAATAGAAAAAAAAGTTATCTGTATAGCGTCATATTTAATTCACTTAAAAATGATTTACTTTAGATATACTCTACAGAGTGTTCTATTAAAAAAATTAATAGCGTGGATAAAACGCGGCAACGAATTCGTTGGTCACCTTGTAGACGCTTCTTTTAATTTGAGTCGCCGATCTAACGACTATTATAAATTAAGAGTAAAGGAAAGTTCGGCCGTCAAACGATGAAGTTATATACAGGATGCTCCATCTAAAAGAACTAGATTGTGTTATTTGTGGTGAAAGTTGAACGCTCTATATACTTGGACTTCTCTTCGAATATTTTTTCTTGAAATTCCTCAGGTTTTCAATTCAACAATAACATTTGGTCCGCGAAGCTACTGACGGGCACATCAAGTAGGTTTTGATATCCACGATTTGCTTTTCGTTTGTATCCGTTGCGTTGATGACATAAAAAGATTCGATGATTCCGATATTCCTAGCCTAACAGAGTACAAATTTTTCCAGTACATTCTCTAAATAAACCATTTTCAAATTAACTCAAAAGAATTTGGTGTTTCAGCAGCGAGAGGGCTGCAGTATTTCGTCATAACCCTGACGAAAATACAGCAGGGAAAAATGTCAAAATTTCTAATCGCGCATATAAATCAGATACTGCCTAGTCCGTGTAAACCTATTTAAATAGTCCTTTTAAACCTGATACAATTCGAAATCACGAGGATGCAGTTAACTTAAAAACATTGTGTACGTAAGCTTCGTAGTCCCAGCACCCCGGCATCCAGCAGTTCACGTTTAATGACCCGAAACAATGACATAGTCTTCGTTTATTAAGAACCGTAACAGCGCTTGTTCGACGGGGTTAGAGAATAGCTACGGGTGTCTTAATCCGCCAGTAAATTGAGTCTCGGTTAAGTTCAGGCTAGCGATTCAAATGATAGCGGCTTCGCGGAAGTGTATTGTACACACGTCTGGCAACTCAATCTAAGGGCGCACTCGTCCATAAAGACCAGATAGAAACATTAAACGGTGGTACAAACGGGAAAAACTCTCCGCCTCTTGAAGTGTGTTTTGCTCTCAAGAATTCTCCCCGGACCTCTAATTGTTAAAAATGACGGTCTCAATCGATTACTAGATGTAAATTGCTTCAAATTCACGCGTTTGCAAGGGGGATAAATGATGCACGTACTACAGATTTTTGCCAGCTCTCACGTGTTTAAATCACCTGGAAAATAAGTCCGACTGATTCTGTTAAGTAATCCCCAATATTTACGATATAATCCAGACCCTTACCATTTTTTCTTTGGAACATAAAATTATATACGTAATATGGGTGATATTTTATGGCTTAAGGAAATATTTCATCTAGTTTATTTAATGACCCGCAAATACGTACTGTTAGTGCAACCTCAGACACTGGATATAAGTTTGAATTTCATATCAGCTGGTAAAATACAACCCCTTCTTTAACTATTGGCATCTCGGGAAGCCCATGTGCTTCAAAGTTATATTTAAATACAACATTGAGGTCTACTTTGTAAAACTGCCTACTGGGATAATTAACACCTTTAAGGAAATCAAGAGAAGAGCCCAAACAGACACAGACAATCTAGAAAACTCTACAAAGCTGATCTCAAAGATTTGTTTTCATTTTACAAAATGGCCTACAAGGCACTGGTAAATAAGTGCCACTAAGGACTAACCGGAGTATAACTTCTTAATTGCTCTGGGATACCTTTGTGTAAAGCCCTGATGAATAATATATGACTAAGGTCAGCTATTTCACTGCAATGAGAAAAAGAAATGATTGAATGGACTCATGGGTTCCGAATGAAACGAAAAATGCAATCAATGAAGTACAAGTTTTAGTCACCTATTATGTATTTTAGTTGCTTACAGAACATCTTTCGAATGTACTTTCATTGAGCAATGATTTCTAATTAACAACATTACTGGTTTGTTCCATTGAAATAGTAAACGTTGGAAAGTTAAACACTCAGATCTATTTTTTTTAAAGTAATTAGTTGAACGTACAATTAACGTTATTGGGTTATTTAAAACAACATGTATGGAGTACAGTAAGTTGTACACAAACCACAAAATCGACCCATATACATCCAATATGAACCCACTCGGAGCGCAACAACAAGTCCAAATGCAATAGATGCTTAGAATGTGCGATTAGTCCACAATGTTCATCCCAGTTCATCAGATGATGGCTTCCAACTGCAGCAACTCCAGTAACTGCATATACGTCATATACGTTAAAGATTTGGTTTGAAAATACTGAAAACGATATCTTGGGGCGCATTTTAATAACATATTACCCAGCTTTTGAAAAATGTTGGCTGGTTAGGTTTCTTTTTTTTTTATTAATCATGGATGGAAGCAACGTCGATGATATGAAAAATACAGAACTTGTAAAAAATTGAGTGTTTGGTGCACAAATTAGCGAGAACGGAACTGCTTATTTAAAAAGGTGTATTCAAGTAAAAAATCAACGAAGATTCCCTAGAATCAAGAAAAATTTCCTCGGAATGCACTTAGAAAGACGTCGGAGAATTCAAAGAGAAGCTTCAATATATTGTAAAAAAGATAACAAATGCACTGCATTTGGAAAACGAAAAAATCAACGAAAACCAATAGATATTGAAATTGCTAGAACAGAAAGGAAATCAGTATGTAAATTTATAGTTAATGAAAATAGTTGCTAAGAACACCCAGATTCCACCCAGAAAACTGGGATTGAAAAACTCTAAATTTATGGTTTTATGGCAAATCTGGATGCGAAAGAAGTCGTTTAGCTAACGATTTAAACAACGAATTAAACTTAAGTTGTTATTGGAAAGACGAAGGAAAATGGTGGAATGAAACAAATGAAGCTTTCACTCTAGATGATTTCAGGACAAATTAGTGCTGTATATAAGTACAAAATATGTTTTAAAAGAATTAATATAAGACTGAACACTAATAAGTAGAGAGGATAAAAGTGAGTGAAATTATATCTTTTTTGTATCCACTAGAACAGATTCGTGTCTATTCGTTTCATAAGAAAGGGTTCGCGTTTCCTACTGGTTTCCCTGAGAGTCGACAAAACACGAGTCTGTCTAGTCTAGTCGCAAAACAGGTATGATTTCGCTCGCTTTTGTCTTCTCTACTAATAAGAGTTGATGCAGCATATGGATATGTTGTTTCAATGAACCATATGTTGCATATGTTCTTGAGTGTAGGTATTATTAAGTATTTGCCAAAAATCTTGTTTGGATGATTTTGAAAGAAAATTACTTTGTTTCAAATCGACTTCTTTTCTCGGATTTAAAGAAAATATTGTATATGTCACCTATATTGATCGATGACAAAGGCAGGAGGAATTCCTTTTGCAGCGACTAGATACATTCGTGTCTATTCGTTCCACGAGAATGGATTCATGTTGCCTACTAAGTTCCTGAAAGTCGACAAAACACGAGTCTGCCAAGTCTCTACAAAAAAGTAATATTTCATCCTCACTAGTGACGTATTCCCCTCTCTAAATGAACCGTACAGTGAGTTAACGTTACTTCTACGATTTGTTCGTTACTTGTAACGTGGAAAAGAAAGATGAAATGAAATCGGGGCCGATATAAAATTTAATTTGTCAAGAAACGTTCAGTCATATTACTGACAAACCTTACTTTATTTCAGTTTTCAAAGAAAACTGAAGAAAAGAAGACATCCATTTGGTTTTAGTATTAAGTCTTTGTTCTGCCGATTTATATGAGAAGTGGTGGTTTCCTTAGAACACCATGGACTTCTGTTCAGATCCTTTTGTAGAATAATCTTCTAGGTCTTGTAGGATTGTAAGATTTAGAAATATCACTTTTTAAATATAACGCGACACTATCGATCATTGAATTATTATAGCCGCACTTATTTTAGTAGTATTGACTCTGTACCAGGAGCCTTTCCAAGTGCGATGTTGTATCACCGCATCTATTAATATCCCCTTTTCTTATTTCTTTACTTTAGCATGGTCTTGCAAAGATAAGTAATTAGTGTCGCTAACGGAAGCAATTTAATCATAGAAATTGGTGAAATTGAATGAAAGCTGCCTTTATCGTTGCAAAATAATTTGATATTCACTTACGGCGTATACCACATCAAATTTAGAAAGTTTAGGTTATAAAAGGAAAAGGAAAAACATAAATGGTACTCTCTCTGTAATTAACGAGATAATTGATATGTAGTCTAAAACTCGGATTTATTAATTAAGGGCATGTCTATTTAAGATAAATTCAACACATTCCATCGATGGTGCAAACATATGGTAGCTTAAACTGCTCATTTAATCATCTAGCATGGCAGTCCGCACTTCGGGCAATCGTTTTTTAGCCCTAACGTTGTTGCTGCCTCTCCAGGTATTCCTCAATGCCGAGGGTCGGAAATCAACATTGCTTGAGGCGAACAGGTGAACTTAACAAAGACAGGAAATACTTCGCACATGTCTAAGTACATTTTGCGCTCTTGCGGTCTTGACAAGTTGCCTGACTTAAGACGCCTCTGGGTAGTAACTTAACACATGAAAAGGATACTTCCTTCGTGTATGTAGTACCTAAGGCCTTTTGTATAATAACTATTTACAACATGTATATACGTACATAGCTAAATTCCATTGCTAGATGCCTCTATGTACCCGGAAAAAGGTTTTAATGGTGTTAAGATGTGCTTATCGTGTTTCTAGTTATCTACGTAACGTAGATAACATAAATTATTAGATTTTCGTTAAAATCTTTTTAATGAACTCACTTTGACTTCTTTGTACTTATTTATCAATATAGGTATTTCATAATTAAAATCAGTTTATTTATAAATATAAATTAAATAAAAAAAAAGTTATATATAAATTAAAAAAAAAAGAAAATTAAGAGAAATTAACTAATACCGCTCCCTATTCACTGTCCTACTTACCATATCTCTGCAACACACTTATGCATTGATTAAAGCTAATGTACGTTCGACTAAATGATAAAAGATGGCACTGCTGGTGCTGAATTAAAAATGAGAGAGCATCAATTTTGGAAGAAGTTTTAGAGATAAGAATATAACACGAATATACGTATAAAAATATTTTTAAAAAGGGTTCAGATATGATATGCCAAAGCTATTTTTTTTGTCAAAGAAGATATTTTTTTGTCAAAATATCTTTTCAACTAGAAAAAGATTTATTTATACTATTTAATAGGAAAGCAAATGAAATAGACATCTATTTGATTGGCAATAATATTTAAGGGAAGGCAAAGATCTATGTTATCCAGCTACTGCTGACTGAAGCGCATTACTCCTCTAATGAATATAAACTATATTTATCTCAATTCATACATTACATACCAAGGTAGTCTGAAAAGTTTTCAGTCTAACACGGAAACAAGTGTCTTTTTGTTAAATACAGTTTTGAATGTAAACTATATTTATCTCAATTCGTTCACTATGTACTAAGGTAGTCTGAAAAGTTTCCGGCCTAACACGGAAACAAGTATCTGTTTGTTAAAAACAGTTTTATTTTCTTGAGCGCACTTTTTTAAGCGATATCCAAGCGTCTAAGCTCAGCTATGGCGTTTACCATTTCTTCGACTTCTCCGATCGACTACAATCCTTGCAAATCTGA
Organism: Oryctes rhinoceros; assembly: GCA_020654165.1. Classification (NCBI taxonomy): domain Eukaryota; kingdom Metazoa; phylum Arthropoda; class Insecta; order Coleoptera; family Scarabaeidae; genus Oryctes; species Oryctes rhinoceros. The sequence goes on from JAIOKQ010001013.1 coordinate 5,776,384, forward strand.
TAATTTTCGGACCTTGAAAGGCTCAAATCTACGTTGAGGTAGGACTAAACATTGTGGTGAAAAATGAAAGTCCTACCGATTATGTTAAAAACTTTAAAATACTATCTATCAAAACACATGATTTTTCCCAATTTCTCCTTTCGACTTGCCAAGTAATGATGTGCAGTACGCTCCCTTTATTGTTTTTTCTTTTCCTTTTTAGGATAGTTGATTAAGAAAAATCCAATGATTGTCCCAAGAAATGGTCGCCATCACATTTCCGCCCGATGGAGCAGTCTTCACCTTTTTCCAAGCCGATTCACCCACATCCCTCACACGCCGCTGCTTTGACTATGCATTGGCTTCGGGTGTGCGTTGGTGTATCCAATTTCATTCACAGTAATTGGTCAAATATTGTAAATGTTTATAACAATGTGTTTTTGGTCTTGAGCGAGCAAGCGTTGCACCCAACGCGATTAGATTTTGGATACCCAGATACAAACAAACACGTTATTCTGCCATGTTTCTTATCTCAATACAACAGTAGCGTATAGCGGCATTCGGTGAACATTTCCGATATTATTGGTAGTGGTTGCAGCTTTTAGTCGATTCAAACGTTCATCGTCACAACCACATTTAAATTCAGCTACACAAAATTTCTTTATGGCAAACCATGGTGCAGAGTCATTATGAATAGTTTCTACCTCGGCTTTAATTTATGTATATTTATTGCAGAACTTTATGGCGACTCAATATTTGATTTTCTTTCATTTTTATAGAAACACCAATATCGACTGACATAAACGAGTGTTAAACAGTAACTAAGCTCAGAAATTTATCTTGTATTCTTTCTGCAAAATTATCATCTTGCTTTCATGGGAAAATCGAATTGTGTGCTATATAATGCTCTAGCAAGATCTATCATACTAGTCCATTATATAGGAGAATAATTGAATTTAAATGTTTTTAGAAGCTAGATGTACCGAGCTTAATAAATCTAAAATTTCGACCAGCATATTCAGGGAATCAAAAATAACTTTAAGGTCCTTTACACTATTCTTACGAGTAAATGAAAGACAAAGAATGTATTAAGTTGATAAGCTTTATGCGAATCTCTTAGTAAAAGAGGGCAACGAAATGGCGTTCTAATTCTTCTATACATTTATGTAGATAATTCCAGATACAGATAAAACCTCGTTATGTAACAGCCCATCAACTACTATGTTTAAGTCTATTACGATGAGGTCAGGTATTTTCTTTTAAAGAACCCTGGTTTCTGAAATTCTCGACTGCTGCATGTTGTTGTACTACTGATGTGGAAAGCGAAGAATATTCCTTAAAAGAATAGCCGCGGAAGTCTAGAATATCTAATATCCGGCGTACTTAAGTTAAAATTATAAACATTGTCCTTTGACATGAACGTATTACAAATTAGAAATTACATTATAAATGATCCTAAGTTACAACAGGAAGACTAAAGGCATCACCAAGTGTGATCATAGTAAAGTCGTCTAGTGCTACTAATAGCGAACTTATATTATCCTTCTTGTCCTTATTGACTGCTTTGTAATAGATCTCATTATTCTGCACCTACACATCATCACATTTCTCAAGTTTTACAATATTTGATTAGATAATTTCTTTTATATCAAAGTATTCACCTTAAAAAGGCTAAATAACGTATTGTTCAGTACTATCGGAAAACCTAACTTCTTAGACTATTGAAATGCATTAATTAAAACATCTTGATGGTATATCGTGCCTTTCATTTGGGCAACACTGTATCTGAAATTCTCGACTGCTGCATGTTGTTGTATTACTGCTGTAGAAAGCGAAGAATATTCCTTGGAAGAATAGCCGCGGAAGTCTAGAATATCTAAGATCCGGCGTACTTAAGTTAAAATTATAAACATTATCCTTTGACATGAACGTATTACAAATTAGAAATTACTTATAAATGATCCTAAGTTACAACAAGAAGACTAAAGGCATCACCAAGTGCGATCACATAGAATATTTAGAAAGTTTGCAAATTATTGCCGTTTGTAAAGTAGTAATAGATAAAGGACTAGGTTTAAGCTTCCTTTTCACTTTATTCCTAATTATTTCGTCTCGCTAGACGAAAGCTACTAACTACACTATTATATACCATTCGCTATCCCCAATTTCACTATAAAACCATGTTTGAATCAACAATATTATACTATAATTAGGCAATAAGGTAATGTTCTTCATCGTTAAATATTAAACATTTCTAAATAAATATTCAAATTGGGAGAAAATATTTAGAGATAAAAAGTGCTTCAAACAAGTAGTTTACTAACCATAGTAAAGTCGTCTTAGCGTCTAATAGCGAACTTATATTATCCTTCTTATCCTTATTGACTGCTTTGTAGTAGATCTAATTATTCCGTACCTACACATTATCACATTTCTCAAATTTTACAATATTTGATGAGGTAATCTCTTTTATATCAAAGTTTTCACCTTAAAAAGGCTAAATAACGTAACGTCCAGTATAGTCGGAAAACCTAACTTCTTAGACTATCGAAATGCATTCATTAAAACATCTTCATGGTATATCGTGCCTTTCATTTGGGCAACACTGTATCTGTTTACTGGATGTAGTAACGTTCAAAGGTATTTTGAATGGCCGCTACTATCGTTCCAATGTACAACTTCACAGACGCGGTTTAAACAACAGAGTCCGTGATAGTATTCAACTTCAGCCACCTCCATAGTATATAGTTCTATATATCCTGTCTCCCTCGGCTATTTCTTGCAATTCTACTCTGCTCCAGCGGTACAACCAAAACCGCCCTCGCCTCTCGTCAAGTGAACCCTAGTCACTCACGGGAAACGTCACTTGCGGCACGGTAAAGTGCAAAATCATTCGACTAAATACCTTATGAAAGGATTTGTTTGTACAGTATCTTCCAAAATTCCCGTCCTTCAGCGAGGAACGCGACATTTCCAGATTAAAACTAACTGCGACGTTACTTAAAACTTCCTCCGTGTTGGAATGCAAAGGATATAAATAGGAGTTCCTCCTATTTATATCCTATTATCATAGTTCTCGCTAACATTGAATACATATTATGACTTCTAACACGTTATTATCTAAGAGATTGGAGATTCTACACATAGACTCGACAAACCCTTCAGATTTATAATGTTACCTAAAACTTCGCTTAAATTTTTGCTTACAATTCAGAAGTTTGTTGTAAACTTGTTACTTATTATTAGTTGACAAAGCCGGGAAACATTGGAATATTTTAAGCACTTCGTATGCGATATTGTTGTAATGCTAGTAACGCCGAAAAGCTGCAAAGAAATATAAATAATTACGCTAGCTTGCCTCCATTGCCATCATTGTATGTTTAATTCAATATATCACATTAGGGAAATAACAAAGCCTTACTACAATAAGTATATTAGACGTAATGGCCGTGGAAGTGAAGAGTTCCTGGCAACGTGTGGAAAAAAGACAACAAGGCATCATCTGACGCCATAGTCGATTGATGACATGCGTTTACCTCAGAAACAATGAATATGTCTTTAGTATGTGGAGCTTGTATCCAGAATGCAGCATGTTCAAATCTTTACTTATTAAAAATTTTACAACAAACGTACATGTTTAAGTGCAATATCCACACTTCCTGGTTATGTGTATTGTTTCGCATATTTTGATCGACTTAGTCGTGAAATATTATGATTTCTGTACTGATTTTTTTCATCGGATAGATCATAAAAATTAACTTTCTTTTGAGCATTTGTTTATTACCGGATAAGTTTATTATTATTAGTAGTAGAGAGGACAAAAGGGAACGAAATTACAGCGAATAGACTCGTGTTTTGTCGACTCTCGGGGAAACCAGTAGACAACGGGAACCTTTTTTATGAGACGAATAGACACGAGTCCGTCTAGTCGCTGCAAAAAAGGTATGATTTCACTCGCTTTTGTCCTCTCTGATTATTACCTTTATGATTACATTATTGCATTTCCAATGGTGTACTTTTCTTTATCTTTTCTTCATATACAGTTAAATCTAAAATGTATTTACCTCTGTATTCAGTCGCTGCACCTTTCTGTTCCTTTCTTTCCCGATTGCCTCTTAAAAGAGGTTTCAACATATTATTTTCTAATTGAATAATTCAGTTTTGGAAATAAAGATGATGTTTAAGGCAAGTGTTGCAGTAAATATTTTCAAAATTCGGACCTGCTATCTATGCGAGAGTCTTTACTCTGGTTTAAATTATAAAGACACGCGTGTTTTAAGATCTAGAAAAAAAACGTTAAGCGGACTTGTACTGTCTGTTGTTCACTTGATGTTAATCATGTACAAAAGCTCTCAAGCATATAAGACAGAATTCGCAGAAATTAAGGAATTATTGCGTACACAACCGACTCCTAGTAGAGGGAGGATCTCTTTACTATGGATGAAGCGATTCGTGAAGTTGATGGGCGTCGAGGCAGGGAGTCTGGGGTTGTAGTGTTTAAAGTTCGATGAATCGGACTCCGCTGATGTTGATAATGCGAAGGTAATCGATATTTTGAAACGTCTCGACGTTGATACAAGAATCCGTGCCGGTAGTTTGAAGATGTTTAGAAAACTAGAATTTCGTGAAAGATGTTAGAGACTTTTTAAAGAGATGTATTAAATTGAGAAATCACCTTATACCTTCTGAAGACCTAAGTCATGATGTCAATTGCGAAATATTAACTATTACTCGGTGAATTTTTTATGCAGTTTAAAGATTCTTTCTGCATCACTGTCCAATGTAAGAGTGAAAGGCATCTTTCTCTGCATCCAACAGCCGCTTCCTTCGTCTTATGGCGTAAATTCATTTACTAAGTCTTATGCACAACACGTGTAAAACTCAAGTTAATAGTATCTGTCTTTACCTGTCCCCCATGCATATTTGTATGTGGCTTACCACTTGTGAAAGAAATACTTTAATTCTTCTTTTTTTTGACATCCAAATTTATAACGCGGGTTTTGGTTCTAATTCTTCTTCATTCGATACATTCGATCCACTAAAGATGTGCCGTCTGTGTTGCCAGAGAAAAATAACTTTTAATGTTCAAAGGTAGATAAGTGATAAATTCTATAAAAAACGAAGGGTCCAAAATGCTACCCTGAGGCACCTCGGAAACGATATTTCTCACTTGGCTAACTTCGTTGGTCCATTACATTACTTGCTTACGGTTACATAGGAAAGATCTTATAAGTTCAAGACATTTAAACGCCTTACTCGAGTTCGTATAAAACGAAGCCAAGCAAGTTAATAATCTTCATGACTTCATCAACAGTGCTAGTGTTTCTTAGACCAAAGGTATCTGCTATTTGTTTGTTTTTCAGTATATATAATATACATGACTTCCTCATCCTTTGGAAAGAACAAACAGAATTTGTTTGTTTCAGATGTAAGAAAAGTGTGACTCTTTTGGCGATGGTACATTTTTATTTAGGTTGGTTACTCTTCCTAGAAAATGGGCTGTTGAAGTAACGTCGAATTTCTTTCCTTGCTATACATCTTCCACATTTTGTAAATTGATAGTGTTGACAGTAGATAAAGCCTACTTGCGTTGAGGCTTATTTCGATTACAGTGGTGGGTCCCCCTTGTTTTAAATTTATCCATAACTTATTTTATTTTATCCCTTTTGGTACCATGGATTGTAGATCATCTATCCCCATCTTGTTTATCAGCTATAACGTTACCCTGCTTCGCATGTTCCGCTATTTTTAAAATATGTCGCGTCGTACAAGAATTTGAAATAACTTGATTGAAAAAATTGTTTTCACGTTTAACTAAACATATTTGTTTTAGTACTGCAGATATGTTTCGTAAATTATGGAATTTGTGACATGCAAAATTTACACAAAACCACGAAGTGAAGCCAAGATTAAGTGCGGTAAAATTCACAGAACAGTCAATGTTTTTTAAATCACATTTTGTACCGTTTAAATCGTCACCAAAGCCACAAAACGACACCGCCAGTAAATAAAAAATTGTCACTATTTGGGCTTTAAAAATCATAGCCATTCGTTACCTTTTCATGGTTAGGTAGCATGAAAGTTTGAATTACACTTTATTTTAAAATATTTCTTGTTATAGAAAAACGTTAAAGTTAAATTTTATCTATTCAAATGAAAGTTTCAATGGAGCGCAAATTTATTTCGTGAAGTAAATTTGGATCGCAATAGATGCTATGGTAGCCTTTAAGAGTTACTTTTGTTACATTTATTTTACATAAAATAATCCAAAAGAATGTTAAAATTACATTTTATCAGATATGGCAGTTCGCCAACTACTTAATGAGACATTTCCCGAACAACGGATCGCCAGTTGGCGTCCCATGGACAGTTCTCCCATTGATAGTCTACTATCTTTTTCTATTTATCTTAAGTCAATCGTGTATGAAACGTAAATAGGTTCAAAGATTACATTTGGAAGTAGTGTAGGTTCACGCAAAGTTAAATAGGGCGTTATCGAAGTACAATGAACCTATCTAAAATAACTAACCAGGTAAGTTTGAGTGGATTGAACTTTCTGAAACTATAAAATACATCTTCAAAACGGAATGTAACTCAAGTACCTTCAATTTTCCTGTCCTCTACATGTCAATTAAGTAAACTCGTGAGATAAGTCCATTCTCCAGATTTCCTCCATTGAGATTTTTCAAAATTGCCTTTATAGTTATTACCATCTTTGATATAATGAGATCGCAAATTATGCGAGCAAGTGTAAATCCAACAATTAGTAATACATTGCTTGTTCGTATCCTTGCCTAATCATTGCCAAAATTTTATTTATTTCGTTCAAATTGCTTCGACACGACTTTTGAAATGAAAACCATTCAAATGCGTTTTGGTTCTGAGTGAGCAAGCACTGCACAAACGCGCAGTTAACTTTTTCATGCCTAATTCTTTAAACAATATATGACAAACACGTTTTTTCGGGATACCTCTGCTTCGTCCCTAAGCTTAATTCGACGGTCATGTTGCATCCGGAACGTTCGTCATTAGCTAAACTGGTATGGCTACATTCAAATTCAGTTTCCAAATTATATTGTTTAAATGATTAGGTGAGTTATTAGTCAGGCCAGGTATATATTTGAATTTTCTAAGACGGATCGTGGAATTGAAATTAATGAAAGGATGAATATGGCGGAAACACTAGTTAAGCTACTGGTAGGTGATAAAAATGGGATTTTATTTAATTTTTTTAAGTGTGGTGGCGGCCCAGCGGGGTATATAAGCTTTTTTCAAGCTTGTCATAGTCTCAGGAGCCTTTTAGTGTGTAAGTTGTGTTCCATTGCCAACTGCGAAAGGTGACTTGCGAACCCGCTAAGCAAAATTTGCTGATTCTAACGGGACTTGAACAGGCTACGCTTAACTCTGCTCTATCAAGCGCTGGCCTTCTTACCATTGAATCACTAAGCCGTTAATTAATTGTAGTATAGAAATAACTGTTTTTTTCTCATGTTTCTTTTTTTGAGTATTGAGACTATCTGAAACCCTGAGTCTCGACACATGATTCAAGTCGATTTTTCTGTATATTTTAATATATAGACTTTTCTATACAATAACTATGTTCCTAGTTTGTTTCCTATGCTTCCTATGCTTTCCTATGTTTTCCTATGTTTGTTGTCTTTAACATAATGAAGTATGTTAGATGTAACCGTTTCAGTTATAGAACAGTTCATGGTATTTACCACCGATGAGATTACCCGTCTTCCAGAAAAAGAAATTATTATAAAAAGGACAAAACAAACATAAAATTAATAATACCTAATGGAGTTCTTTAGATTTAGATGTACATCTGTAACAATAATATAAGAGTTTAAACCAAGCTCGTTTAACATGTTTTGGAGTTTAGCTTTTGGAAAATAAATGTCGCGCTCAGCATTTGATCGAAAATATTAAATTTAAATTTGATTTCTTCTTATTATGTAGATTCCTTAGGTATCTATACGATAGAAGGGTAGCATTTTTTACTAGATAAAATTTTGACGTTATACACACTCCGTACTCATTGTTAAACGGGACCAAGAAAGTTTATGAAATAGCTTAAAAGCGTTTATCTTTGTTTCAGGTCAGCTAGTCGACCTTGAGCCGGAATTCTTGGCACCCTTGGAAAATCATACGGTCGTACAGGGTAGGGATGTTTATTTTACCTGCGTTGTCAATCATCTATCGTTGTATAAGGTAATATTTTCTCGTTCCGTAAAGGAAAATTTCGCACGTACTATTATTGCTGATACGGGCATATTTCGCGCTAGTCCTTGCTGGACAGAGAAAGAGGGAGACTGCTGAAAAAAGAGCCCATAAAATAGCCGCATTCGCTGTCGCTTAACATATTATACGAAATCGGCGCTGACACTCACATCCCTGGATAATGCCCAAAGTGTTTTCCGATGAAATGTGATCTGGTATAGTTTTCATAAAAGTCTAGTCGTGGTCATATATATACATATACAGCGCGGAGGAGATTATAAAGTACTAACCGATGGTTTTACTATTGTTATATAAGCTTTGTAAAAAAAGAAGACACATTTTATTGCTATATATGGTTCAGGGAAACTAAACTATATTCTCGTTTTATATCTTTCAATTTAATCTAAGTTTAACAAAATTTATTGGAATAAAGATAAAGAACTTCTCTTTATTTTTAATTAAGTTTCAATTTGCGCCATTAACAGGTTGAATCTACGGTATGTACATGTTTCGACGTGCAATTTCAACAAATTAAGCCAACACAAAAGTTTATAGAAGCTGAATTTCTCTTTGTTTACCATAACTGTTCAATGTTCAAGGAGCATCAACCTTTCCGCTAAATTATATACTGCTAATCTCATTTGCGGGGATATACACTAGTAACAGTTACATAAGTACGGAATATCCACTCAAGATCAATTTCAATCTAATCCATTATTCGCAAATCTCCCTCTTTCAAATCAAACACTCGTTGCAGTTTGTAAAAATATATATTTGGTATTTCATGTAAAATTTTCAGACCGTGATAATGGCATTTGGAGTCGTTTTGATATTTCATAAACATTGCTGATTTCTAGCTTCAACTTTCCTGAAGAGTTTCTGTAACATAGGCATTACTAATTTTGCGTCTGGATAATCTCAGAAGACCCTGTTCTTACAAATTTGCTATAAGATTATTATTGTTTGCAGATTCATCCTTTCCTAAGTTCAATTCACTTGAATTTCTAACGTCTGGATCAGTTTCGTAATTGAATTGCAATCGCTTTAAGTTGAGACGAAGTTCGACTGTTTTAACGCTTGTGACACTGCTTGTCATTACGAAGCTTCTGTTTTGCATAGATACATTGGAATCCCATTATTATAGTAACCAGGATTCAAGTCCTACTTGCAATTATTTCAATTTCTTAAAATTGAATAAGAAGAAGTTTATCCTTTTACTTTGTGATCGTGCCATATTATTATAAAAGAAACAATAGTACTTACAGTCAAAATTAAAGCCTTACGGATGAAATCATCACATCTTAAAGTATTATTGTATATGTGCGAAATTTAAACTTAATAAAAGTTAGAAGTGAGAGTTGAAATCGAAGATGTTAAACGGGAAAGTTGAATATTGGTATCGGTTAAAAGGAGATGCAAATAAAATATGGGTAAAAATAATTTTTTTAACAGTTATAACTAGGTGATGAGGAACAGAAAAAATAAGAAATTTTTTCGAACTGACGCCGGGTTTCCAACAGAGGAAAAAGTTTGTTACATAATATGACAAAACAACTCAAAATACAAAATTATTTGTACTGATCCAGGGAAATGTCAGCTGGCCTAATAAAAGTTGAGACAGGCGAAAAATTCTTTTCAACAGAATGGAGAAATTGAATATCTCTCAAAAACTTAAAACCAACAATGTAGTTTGTATCACAGCAGGTAAAAATAACGGTATATCGTCATTTACACATTTTAAATCTTGTCTTACAAAATAATAAGTACATACCTTGAACTAAATCAAAATCCACTCAACCCTATCAAATAGCTTAAAGTTTATAATGAACCATCGTAAAGATAGATACTTTTATGAAACATTCAGTATACCTCCATAACTTCTTACTTATAAACCCAAAAATTCTTCGTTATCCAAATTACATGGAACACATCCCAATTCGCTCAATCGTTGCATTTTAAATCAAAGTTGGATAATATGCCGTTAACTCTGTCAACTCTTTACAACTCTGTTCTTTTTAGAATATCGTCCTCTTTTGCCCCAAGCTACAACTTTTGGGTCTCCTCCTTATACTCCACCGTAGGAACCTCCAGCAATAGTTCGCCATTTTATTAGTATCCCATCGCTTCTCTAACCTAATGCTTTAAATTTGTCCAATATGTTCTCGACAATGTCAAAATAAAATGGGTCGTTACTGTTTTCAAGTAATTTCTATGTAAGTTTCTAAGCATTTGTTTTAGTGATATTCATCATAAGTTTAAGCTTATTAATTTCCATTATGACTTTTTTAAGAACCTTCTTTACATACCTGATGTAGGAATACCGACAAATTTGTGCTTTAACACATTGCTTCATTTGCAGGATCAAGTTTTACGGAACGCATCCTTGCTGTTAGGTGTTAAATGATCCCTTGAGGGACAACTCTCTATTTAGTGTCGGTCGCTAGCTCTACTATCTCGCTGGCTTAAAAAACGAATGCTTTGCGATTCCAGATGGTTAACCCAAACGTAGACCTACTATTTTTAGTTCACCGCATGTAGTTTATTATAAGAAGCTGTTGAAGGTGCTCATATATCTCTTTTAGTTAGGTTGTGTAACCAATAAGAAGAGTCAACGGGTTATATTCGGGAGCAACACATGAATTAAGTAGATCAGCATCATTTTACAATATGCAAGTGGCCCGTATCCTTCAAAATATTCGACAAATTCACTTTTCCGGTTATGATACCAAAAAGCATGGTTCCTGGAGCAAGCTCTTTTATTTTAATCTAGTTCCTGGTACTTCGAAAGATATCTCTGGGAATTCTCAGTCTACATCATTTAGATCTTCTTCGTGCTTCTTCATCATCACTAGCACACTTGATGCCACAGATATGGAGACATCAACACCGTGCTGTACTGATCTTATTGCCGACTCAGTATTTGGATACACAATGTTTTTCGAAGTTTTTGTGATACGTTGCGATCATCTCTGTAGTTTTTGGGCTCTCCTCAAAGGCTACAGCTTTCCTTGTTTCTTTAACCCAGTGCATTACACTTTCTTCTCAAATCTTACAAATAACATGCGGTGCATTGTAACTATCCAATTAGAACAAGTGTTCCTGTTTAGTAAACACCAACAAATTATTATTATTAGAACTATGGTGACTGTAAAAAAAACTGTGTAATATAGGCAACACAAATTATTTCTGAAAATTGTCCTTAACATTTTTCATGAGATTAATTTTAAGTCAACGTTTTCCATCAAAAGCTCCGGTCAATTATTTCTAAAGCTACAAAGTTAGCCCCCAATAAACAATGCGTTTAGTTTCATTGGACACGTTCAACTTGCTATAAATTATCGTAATTTTAATAGTACCTTTTTTTAAATTAATGGTGGGTGTGAGAAGACATTCCATTCGATTTGCTGTATATAGTACGTATAGTTCCAAAAATTCTGAAAGACAAAACCATTAAATAGATTAAAATTTGTCCACATTGCCGAACTGAGTAAAAGGAGGACCATTCTAAATTATCGCAAAATCCTATTTGTTGAAAGGGAAAGAAGAAAATTTTCCGGTAATGAAAGGTTGGAATTGAACTTCAAAATTAAGGGGAAACAATTCCACGATAGGGTATCCAATAAAGGCCGCATAAAATAAGAGTACTGCGTTAAAGACATCGAAACAGCAAAGTAAGTTAATTAAAAGATTCGGTACGGTAAGCATGATTGATGGGAATGTACGGAAATAATTTATAGAATGGAGGAATTTCTTGAAATATACGGTTTGCCCAAAAATAAACATTTGGATGTCGATAACCCTATACGTTACGTTACTGGCTTAGAAGGTAAGGCGTTTATTCTTCGAAGCATCATGTTACATATATAGTAGCAATAATTTTAATGATAATACAAGGAAAAAAAATTGAAAAGAATCTCGAAATCAATTCTGGCTTAGAACGTTCGTATAATGATGTTGTTCCTATTGTAAGTATAAACAAAAAAACAATTAATATATTGAATATCTTGTACGTTATTCAAAGGCACTCTAAAAGCGATTTACATAGATATTGGAAAATATTAATTACGAAAAAAAAAAAACGTAACGCGGTACTCTAAGGTTTTAAGATCCAATTAACGTAGAAATTATTCATGTAAATGAGAGAACCACCAAAAATTAAGCATATATCAATAATTACACAACCGTAGCTTAAATTCATGTTATCCTGGTGTCGTGTTCGCAAATTGAGTACTTTCGAGTTACAAATAAAGCAACAAAATTTTAAAACAACCATATAACTTTTTTTATTTAATTAAATAAACAATAGGATTAAACAAAAGAAATATCTACCATAACTGAAGACCCTTTATTATAACGTTGGACATTTTCAATTCTTGTAAATTGCTTCCTAGAGTTTCTCTAGCTTTATATGAGTGTTGACTCTTGCAGCATAAACATGCTAATAATTGTTTAGAGGCATTGGATGGACAAAGATCGCCTCATGACAACATGATAACAACATGATAGTTCACCTGCTCATAAAGAAGACGCGGTACGAAATTGGTACGACACAAAAACTTCTGGAAGGTGCATTTTTGATGCTTTATTGTTACTGGACTTACCCCATGAACGTCTATGTGTGGCGTAAATTTACGCCACAAAAGTCAACAGTAAGGAACTGCTCATTAAACGAACTCGTTAATCTGGGAAAACATTGCGTAACGTAATATCCAGCGGAAATATACGAGTAAATCGCATAGTTGTCCGCATCCTTTCATTCACGTCACTACCAAACGGCAGCGGATGCCAAGTTTAGGCAGGGGACAGAAATTAAGATTCCTATTTTTCAACTTTGAAACCAAAAAAAAACATTCAAAACGAAAAGATAGAGGCTTGAGCTTAGGCGCAATGCATCCGCCGTTCAGTTCTCTTTAAAATGCGTAGCCACTTCGCATATCTCGGATGCATAGTTGAGGCGATAACCGACGAAAACCGGAGCGATGTCAATTTTCCGTCCGATTTTCGGCCGTTTCGGCGACATTTTCGAAAACTTTAAACGCTCGTATCTTCCGAATCGTTTGAGCCAGCAGGCCGAAATTTCAAGGGGAACATATGCGGTCATAGGGCCATCGAATAGCGCCTTTAGATCGACGAAATCGGGTACTTTCGATTTTTGCTCTTTCAAAAACTTCATCATTTTGGGCTCAAATTTTGCCGGCTTATCTATATCTCGGCGACTGGACAAGCTACGGTAATGAGTTAGGGCTCGTTCGAAAGGTGTCGGCGAGCGTATTAAGTGCGCGAAGTTTCAGCTCCCTAGCTCCAACCGTTCCGAAGCTACGGCGTCCCAAAGTTAAGAAATGAAGATTCCTATTTTTCAACTTTGAAACAAAAAAAAAAACAGCCAAAACGAAGGGTTAGAGGCTTTAGCGTAGGCGCAATCGATCCGCCGTTCAATTCTCTTTAAAATGCGTACCCACTTTGGATATCCCGCATGCTTAGTTGAGGAGATAACCGACGGAAACCGGAGCGATGTCGATTTTCCGTCCGATTTTCGGCCGTTTCGGCCACATTTTCGAAAACTTTAAACAGTAGTATTTTCTGAACCGTTTGAGCTAGCGGGCCGAAATTTCAAGGGGAACGTATGCGGTTATAGGCCTATCGATTAGGCCGTTGGATCGACGAAATCGCGTACTTTCGATTTTGGTTCTTTCAAAAATGTCATCATTTTGGGCTCAAACTTTCGCGACGTCTATATCTCGCCGACCGGACAAGCTACGCTGTCGTCGTATACGGACGCAATCTGCACGCGAAGATACCAAAGAATCACATAACGCTGCTGTTTTTTACACTAAAATCGCAGATCCAACGCCCCGACTGACATTTCCACAAGAATGTTCTGTCGTCTCGCTCTATGACAACGGCGTTGGTCACGATTACATGAGCCCTTTTATCATGAGACAATGCTGTTCCGCTATGCTAACAATTCTGTCCAAATCGTCTACCATAGACTCTATCACTTTTCGCAAATTTCCAGTATTGTATACCAGATATGTTAATGTATCATTGCTGTAAGAAGAGTACTTACAGAACCTCAAGTGATCGCCTGGGTGACATGATATAATGTATAATAACAGCCCCAACACCGACTCTACCTAAATTCAACAAATAGCTCATCTTCAGCATTATTCAGAGAAGTCACCTACTTTCTCCGGACCAAATAGCTCCTGAAAAATGATACCATTGCCTCTGAAAAGACAATTTAATGCAACATACAAGTCGAAGTAGTTAGGTCATTAGATACATGAACCAAAACAATTACGTAGAAATTATGACAAGGAAAAATTTTTTCCAATATTAGAGTTACAGTGACAGTATGCCAAAGGTCTTGGAATTGTTGGGCGAAGTGTTTTTAGACAACGGCACATCTTTAGAAGCTTTAGAAGAACTTTAGAAGAAACAATAACTTTCATAAGCGCACATTTACCAAATAAGTATCAGGCGCCAAGAACACGGGACAACAACTTAATATTTAGGTAGTCCAGAACGATAGAATTAGACTCAATGCTATCTATGGTCTTTGTCACCTATTCTTCACTCACGTCGCAATATTCCACTAAAGTGCGAAAAGCTAGCGTCCTGTTTGGACCATAGACCTTTCAAGTTCCAGTTTTAAAATTTAAAAGCTATACATGTCTTTTTTTCTACGATTTCCCGGTTTTTTCTTCGGTTTCCCACTAATTTTTAAAGCTTCATGTTCCACTAACATCATTAATTTGTAGTGTTAGTAATATAAGGTTGTTTAAATCAAATTTCTTTTCTTTTTTCTCTGTGTAGGTACTTACGTATACAAGAAGTCGATACTAATCAGCAAAATTTTTAAATCAAAGCTAAAATGCTGCAACTTCTTGAGCCCGGATTATTTAAAAAATGTGTTTTTTTAATGTGAGACAAAATTATTATTAATTATAAAAGAAAATGTTTACTTGCATACATGAAGTAAATTATATGCTTTGAGCGTGGAAGTTGGTCAAACAGATCCTTATTTTCTTTTATTTTTAATTTTTAAGTCAGTATATATATAATATATAATTTGTGTTTGTTATTCTAAGTCTGCCTCTATAATAATTCCTTTGGTTGCGCATCCTATAAAGAGGAAAAGGAAATATGGGCAGAATTATTAGAAATTCCTTGAATATAAGAATGGTACAAATTAAACTAACAATCGCATTACGTACAACACTGATTCATCCAAATCATCCTTTCCGGTTATTTTATTTGTTAGCGGCGGGCTATACGCGTTGATTACATTGTACGACCTTCCAAAAGATAGTACAAAGACCCCAATCAGTCGTACGTTGGAACACTTATTGAATTTTCTTTACATCAACCGCAAAATCCAACTCCTACGTAGTAGAAGGTAATGCAATCATTGCGCAGTATTTTTCTGCCCCTGAGCTTGCCTTCCTGAGGAAAAAGTTTGTCGCCGAATATGAATCTCATCCTGGAATGAAATTATCGGGAATAGTTCTTTACTTTGATTTTATTTTTCTTATACAACCGATCGAATGGAGTAAAGTGACAAACATCAAGATTTGTTCAATCATTTCAAGCTAAAAGAGATTTGTATAATTGTATTATAATATACATGTATTATAATATTTGTATAATAATTGTTGTATAGAACTTATTCAGCACTCACAGCACTTTTGTCGAGCATTTAAGATTGATTTCCCGTGGCAAATTACAGGAGACACAAAATGTTTGCTTTAGTCTCTAATAATTAAAAAAAAAACACAAGTACACCAAGGGACACTAGTATATCAAACAATTTTTACAAATTTAGTTGTAGCAGAGCCAACTTTTTGCGTCTATATTTCTTACTCCAGGGATGTGGCTGACAGCAATTATTTGCGTGAACTGAAATGAATGATGCTGTAGGAATATTTAGTGATATTTTGAAGAGATATGTGCCTCTACAAAAAGTTCATGGATGGATGCGTGTGGTGGATGAAATAAATGATACTGTGAATGATGCAAAACCTAACATTCTGGAAATCTATTAGTCTAAATGACATCCTACCGTATAAAACTTGCTCCGCTTTTTTTTGAGGTCTCCTTTAAAGCACATTTTTAATATATCCTTAAAGTCGGGTATAATTCCAATAAATGGAAATTAGCGAAGTTTGTGCTAGTTATCAAATCAGCTAGCACAAAATTAATTATCAATTTCTGTCTTGTCGGTAGCTGTTACAATATTTGAGCAAATTTTACACATAAAAATTTGCGAGAAGATTAAATCTAGATTGAGTCAAGAACAGCATCGCTTTTCAATGAGTAGATCGATTAAATCTAATTAATTGATTTTGTCCAATAATGTGTCTGAAGCAATTAGTAATAACTTACAAGTAGATGTTGCCTATATCGATTTTGCCAAAGCTTTTGATAAGATTGACCACAATGTCCTTCTCTCATAGCTTCATGTGTTTGGATTTGCTTTGGATATGGTGAAACCATTCTCTTTATACCTATGTAATAGGAGGCAACGTATTTGTTACAATAAATTTTCTTCTGAACCTTTAATGGTTACATCTGGGTTTCCTCGAGGTAGCAGCTTGGACCCGCTACTGTTTCTCCTATCCAGAAACGATTTACGTGATTAATGTAATCATCTATTTGATTTGCCCGCTGTTTGTAACTTTTAACTTTGTGCTGATGATTGCGAAATCTTTAAATACGTTAACTCTATTTCAAATTCACGGTGACCTGAAAAATCCTTATTTGTAGAGTGAAATTAATATGCTTATTTCAAACATTAATTAACGTAGAGTGATGAGTTTCGTTAGGAAAAAATCTCGTGATTTGATGAGATCTAGAGAGCGCTTTACCTCTACTCTCTAGAACTCTATTATTAAGTGTTGGTTTCCAATCGTCGCTTTATTTTACTGAACGCTTGCGAGTAGTGATTAATTAAGTATTTAAGAATTTTGAGTATATTAAGAGTAATATATATTTTCATAAAATTCGAATACCGTTTTTCATACGAATCATATAATTGACCATTCAACATACGTTGATACTAAAACAGTTTTGAAAGTTTCGCTCGACTATGAGATACGATCAGTATTCGTTGCGGTAATAATTATTTACTCTATCGCCAGTCAATTGAGCTTAATTTATACAGTTTTAGATTTTGACGTATCTAATGACAATATTAAAATTTTGTGACATGGTCGCCTCCGTGAGTATTTTAAACTGATTGAATATGTCAAGAATGCTAATCATTTTCTTTGAGCTGCCTCCAAGAGGTTGTGTGTTTAGTCTGAAATTAGTTTAAACATATTAAAGGATAAGAACCTGGTCCTTCATGTTCAGTTTCTTCCGGAAATAATTTGCATCATCCTTGAGGCTATATTATACAACGAAAATATGAAATAAAAAAGCTTTAGATAGATTAATCAGTTACAAGATAATTTATATTATTAACCAAGTTAATATCTAATAAAGATACGAAGGAAAGGAAAAATACGTTATCGTTTGTAAGTGCAAATGCACACAAAGAAAAACTAATCAAAGAAAATAAAAGAAAAATGACCTAATTAGAATTAGAATAGTCGTTAAAACAAACATTTTTCGGCAGCGTTTAGGTATTCGGCGCAGTTGTTGCTAAACACATAAATTTTACAGAGAACGTTAAGGAAGAATTCTTGAGGTAGCTTGTATTTGGACAATGTAAGTGTTTAATTTTTCAAAAAATACGGCGTTGTCTATCATACCATGGATAAACTTGAAATTACATTCTATTATAGCCATCAAAGTCATTAAAGGGTTCACATAATGGGGCGAATGTAACTTCGATCGAAAACTAATTCAAACTCTCTTTCAAAGTAGTTACGGTCCTATGCAGCATTATAATATACTAAACAATGACATAATAATTGTGTATTGAACATTGACACGCTATAATTCAATACTCCATCGGCAAACAATTCTCATGAGATGGAGAGTAAATTTCATGCGTAACCAAACTAATTTCTAATTTGAATAGACCACTCCAGTTAACATAATTGTTACCGTAAACAACGATGTAAAGTTGTAAAAGGTGTGGTAATCAAACAATGCGAATCTATACAGATTGCGTTGGCATATTGCGCTTAAGCAAAGAAATTTGGTGACCCGTTTAAATTTTAGTGATTCGTGTAAATTTGCCGAATACAGATTACTTTCAGGAAATGAAAATCGTTAATTTTCAGGTAGCATGGATAAAATCAGATACGAAGGCCATCCTTGCAATACACACCCATATGGTTGCCCAGAATCCTAGATTATCAGTTACACACAATGGTCATAACACCTGGAAGCTTCACGTCTCCAATGTACAGAAAAATGATTCTGGTACATATATGTGCCAAATCAACACGGACCCTATGAGAAGCCAAGTAAATATGCAACTGTTTATAACTATTTTGTTCATTTCTTTGCATGTTTTTTATATACCAAAATAAATATTTTATATTAAGGATCGCTCGAATAATCGTTATTACCCGAAGGTATCTTTATTATTTGCCTAGAAGTAGGTGTTTTTATTATTAGTTTCATTTCAATGAAATATTGGCTTTGTGCCCCTCTTTCTGCTTGTGCAGTTTCAAAATAAAGCTTTCAAATATGAAATGCACGCTCTTCGTTAGCAATTTTTGGTTTGAGATATTGAGGTACTTTCCTAGTTAACGAAATATAATAAATAATAGCTACGTTGTGAATAGAGAGAACACACTATTTTATTTTTAATAGATGTGGGCCTAGTACATAGCAAAATTATTATCAGGAAGTAAGTGAATTTTATAGAGAATGTATTATAGGTATACGCGAAGACGGTGTTCCCGTATTGCGATAGAACGGCCGCTCTAAGAGCAAAACCTAATAGAACGCTCTCAACGATGATGACGGTCAACTAAATGAAACGTACTAAAATAACTACTTGCTTATTTAAATAGTTATTACTCTTTTTAATTGATTCTTACGGCTTCTTTTACATCTCGCAACACAAGCTATCTTAGATCTTGCGGTTCTGGGATAGTAAACTAATCAAAATAATTAATAAATAAAAGAAGCGATTTCAAATATTAACCAAAAAATGCTATAAATTACATCTAGGAACAATTAATTGAAAACAAAAAAGAAATATGTGAAATTACGCTTTGATGTGCAAAATGGAGCTCCCAAAATGAAATAGAACCAAATATTAATTATGTCAAATGACTAAAATTTACAATGTCAAATAACGAAAATTCATGGTGACAAAAAATTATATAATTCAAACAATTTAGAGCAAAGGATTAACAAGGACAGATATGAATGCAAACAGAAAACGAGGAATAAAAAACAATATACGATCAAGCCTGATTGGTCGCGGTTCTTCGATGAACGGTTTCTGATGACGCGCAATAGTTGTTTTTTTGAGCATAAAATGATAACCCTGGCTTATAGCTCCCAAGCGATGGTGACCAATTTCTTCAAAACACATATTACTTATAGAACGTATTATAACTACTATCAAAGCTGTGCTTAACGGGTACCTAGCGACTTATATGGTTCGTAGCTATGGTGCAATACTACGTAACTTCCTTTAACACTTGGATTTACTAGTCACGACAATACACGAATATACATCCAACTTGGAGGATAAAGGGGATAGTTACTCTTTATCTTATTTTTTTGATAATTGGAATTCGTTACAGCCAAGCGCTGGTGACACGTCCGCTCGTCTTGGTCGCCAAAAAAAGAATTTTTTAACATCGATGCTGGGGATGATATTCTAATTTCTTGCCTTTTCCTCCAGAATATCGTCACTCCCGCCATCTCGCACCAATGTAGACCCGCACAAAGCTGAAAAATTAATAATGGAGGTGAAACAGGTAACCCCTACAAGCTGTGTCGTAGGAAACCACTAATTTTAAGAATGGAATAAGACATTGTAAAAAGCTAAAACTGCCAATTAATAGAAAATACCTCAAAACTGTGAGCGAGAGAGAGAAGATGGTAAAGTCCACAAACTTCTCCAAGTCTAAAAAGTAATTAATGACTATGGTTTTATAGAAAGGAAGCAGTCTACTAACAGTCCAGATTTGGCGCCGAGCAACTATTATCTCTTCCTTAAATTACAAATACACTTGAAAGGATGGCGTTTTTTTTTGGAATGCTTGAAAGTGGCGGTGAAAAAGTAGTTTGGAGACCTAGTGAAAGATTTTTGGAGAGTATACGTCTGTTTTAACGTTTTACGTTCACGTTCTACGTCTTTACATTAAAATACCTCAATAACGGCTCGTGGGTGGTAAGAGGGTCAGCGCTTAACTTGGCAGAGTTAAACACGGTATGTTCGAGTCCAACACTATGAAAATTTTATTCGTCCAAATCTGGCCAACTATGATTAAGATAAAAACTAGTTTTTCAAATGAAGTTCCAGATAAATAGTAGCGATGAAAATAGAGCAAAAAGTACTTAAAGAGCTGTTGCTAATCACTAAAATATTCCATATACGAAGTTTCCCTGCAGAATTTTAATTTTGTAACTTCTCAACATTTTCTGCACATTTCCTCATTGAGAAATTCTTGTTTCAGCGTAATGCTTATTAGATGGTTTTTTTTTTTTAACAAAGTCCTCATATAATAGAGAACATTTATACACCCGCCTTCTGTTATTTAATACAAGGCGTCGCAACATTTCCGGTGAAATTTCACACTAGGCTTGTCAGATCCTCTTGCATAGGACCTCTCTGCTTCGAGGTCTGGATGCACACACGATGTAGTTAGTAGTTCCCCAAAGCAAAAAATCCAATGGCGCAATATCGGGCGATCTCGGCCGTTTCAAAGGAAAATTCTCATTCAACCATGCTCGTACTATTCTTGCGTTATGAACTCCATCAAGCCGTAAATACAGTTCTCGCTTTACAATGAATGGCAAATCGTAAATTTAAAAATCTCTATGCATTTACCGTACGGAAGAAGAAAAAGGGATCAATGATTCTTGTATTTAAAATCCAATACCACACGTTAACTCTTTGTGTTTTACAATTAATTAAAAAAATGTCGTTTCTCTGCTGTTCAGTATCTGCAATTTTGTGATGAGATTGCACTTTTATGGTGATTAGTAAACATATTTTTTTTTTAATTTCTCGTCATTTAAAAAATTATCTCAACGCCACAATTAATAACGTCGTTTTGTAGAGTTTCGATGAAGACATCTCCAACGCTACTGTTCATACGTTTACTTTTTGTGATCTTTGAGAATTATTTTTGGAACAATGTTGGCAATTACACCAATTAATAGCGTCGTTAAGAAAAAAATCAAGCATCGTCAATTATTGATTTTTCGCTGAAAATAATTTTCCAATAATTCTTGAAGTAAAATACTTTTGTAAAGAGGAAGCTTGCTTTCTTGATTTGATAACAATTGACTTCACGTGATCGCCTAAAGCGCTTCAAAGTTTGCTCCCAACAGGTTGAGGTTGGTTCCCTTTTGAATATTTTTCGTTGAAGAGAGCACATACATGTTGCCGTCATACGGTCGCCATATCCAACCATTATTGGAATGGTTATTCTATTAATTTCAATTAAAATATCAGTCTACGCACATCGTAAACTAGTTCCAAGTTAATTCTTCCGTGCAATAAATAAATAGATATTATATAAACGAACGAAGTTTTGCTAAAGTAGAGGAGTTTGCCGTACATCAAAACTGACAAACATATTTTCTTACATGACTAAAAACAATTCTAGTATCTGACCAAGTAACTCAGAAAAAATGCTTTTTCATGTAACTATAGCATCTGCAGAAGCTTTATTCCATTTAATATTTTGCCGAAGTTACCATTCTTGTATTTACACAACGGCGCTAATTCGTCAAATCGATCATCTAAGTTCTTATTTGCACGTGATCAATTCTTCCAAGAGCATTTGTAGTTTTACATACTTTTGTGCGGCCACTCCTTCGTTGAGCTATAATTAATACTGGCATTTCTACATTATTTCTCCAACTTAATACAACTTACATTGAACTTTACTTTTTCTAATAAAATAGAAATGATTTCTCGGTATAATACGTAAAGCATAGAATGAATATCATGTGATTACAATGGTGTAATGGCATTATAAAACAATTATTGCATTAATTATATATTACGTCAGGGTGCAGGAATCAATACCGAATCAACAACGTGTTATTTGTTCAATTAATAGAGAGAACGCGTACAAAAATAAATTGTCAAACTTTGTTTATTATGCACCTTACCTTTTTACAACGTAATATATTTTCTGGAGTTTATTTCCTCGAAAATCCTTTAGAGTGCATCAGAATGAGGATTTATCTAGTAGATGCAGCAATGCATATTAATGCATTCTGCATCAATGAGAAGAAACGGTGACGCTATCAGTAAATTAGACTTACTGTTTTCCACAAAGCTCGTATAATGATAACGTCAACAACAGCCCAGCTGATTCTAGGATTAATTAAGGAAACTGAACATCAGGCAATGCAATTTGTTGCTGTTGTTATATATGTACTTATAAAATATAAAAGCGTCATTCCTTAAGAAAATTAAGAACGGACGAACTTTAATCTGGTTTGTATTAAAAGATCTTTAACGAGACTTCAAAACGGCAAAGATAAATATGGTATTATGTAATTATGAAAGGCGAAGGACAACATTGAAAATGAAATTACGTCACTTGTTAATACTTACAGTATTTTTATACATTGTGCCACAGGATGAACTTACATTAGCCGTGCATTAGCAATTCATAAATTTCCAGATTTATTCAGTAAAATCATTTGTAATAGCACTTCTTCGCTATTTTCTCGGTATGCAAAAGTGTCAGTTAATGATTATCACGAATAGATATGAGACATTGAAAAATATTTTTATTTTTCCATAGATATTACGCAGGAACTCAGTTCAATGTATTAGTCAGATATATTAAACTTCAATCACTAATCTCTATAAAATTTTAAATAGAACACCTTGTACATTTTATTGTGGATGGTGAAGTATTAAATTCTTCATTAAGTAATATTACAGTCCTGTTCCAAAATGAATATTTGGGCAATTATTCCTAATTAATGTTATTATATTCGAAAGTTGACCATGTACATACGTTCATCACCAATTTAGCGTATTTTTGAACAGCCAAAATCCCCATATGGTTATACGGAACGTATTAAGTAAATTCATATGTTTTACGCAATTAAAAATAACCGCCTCCTTCTCCTTCAACTTCCTTCCACTTCCTTTTTTCCTTTCCTTCTTTTCTTTCCTTTCCTTTCTTCCTTTCCTTCCTTCCTTTCCTTCCTTCCTTCCTTTCCTTTCTTCTTTTCCTTTCCTTCCTTCCGTTCCTTCCTTCCTTTCCTTCCTTCTTTATCTTCATTTCCTTTCCTTCCTTTCCTTCCTTTCCTTCCTTTCCTTCCTTTCCTTCCTTTCCTTCCTTTCCTTCCTTTCCTTCCTTTCCTTCCTTTCCTTCCTTTTCTTCCTTTCCTTCCTTTCCTTCCTTTCCTTCCTTTCCTTCCTTTCCTTCCTGTCCTTCCTTTCCTTCCTTTCCTTCCTTTCCTTCCTTTCCTTCCTTTCCTTCCTTTCCTTCCTTTCCTTCCTTCCTTTCCTTCCTTCCTTTCCTTCATTCCTTTCCTTCCTTCCTTTCCTTCCTTCCTTTCCTTCCTTCCTTTCCTTCCTTCCTTTCCTTCCTTTCCTCCCTTTCCTTCCTTCCTTTCCTTCCTTCCTTTCCTCCCTTTCTTTCCTTCCTTCATTTCCTTCGTTCCTTTCCTTCCTTCCTTTCCTTCCTTCCTTCCCTTCCTTCCTTTCCTTCCTTCCTTTCCTTCCTTCGTTTCCTTCCTATCCTTCCTTCTTTTCCTTTCTTCCTTTCTTTCAAGTACATTACCAACCTTTTGTAACTTGATATCAAAGAAATGGTGCACCGGTCTACAACACAAGTAACGTCCACAAACATTTGAAACAAACAAAATTGATGGCACCTCAAATTCAAACACATACGCTAAATCGGCGACGAACGTTCATAGCCAACTTTCGAACTTTTTTGAACTACTTTCTCGAGACCCTAATACCGTAAAAGGCCTTGGAAAACACACGCCTTATTAGTGACCCAAAAGAGCTTTATAACTATGACTATACTATACAACCAGAAGCAAGTATCCTGGTTGTATAGTATAAAGATACTGGCTCCAAATATATGATCAAGTTTCCTTTTTTCAAATTTATGTGATCTTTATAAGATTTCCATTATTGTTGACCAATTATTTTAAAATCAGCTATCGGTAGATTTTAATTTACCTGATTATCAAAAGTCTAGAACTATGTATATAATTATTTATCAGCTCAATTTTCTGATTAGATACCTCTGAGACAGTTTTAAAAAGACCCATATACGTATTACTACGGTTTTCCGCAGAAGCAATCTGCTGGTTAATGAAACGAAGTAAAATAGTTATTAGACAAACGGAACATAAGTGGATGGAAGAAGGGATCTTCGAAGAATTTGTAGTCAATGTCACATACTAACCATATAGCACTCATGGCGAGTCTCAAAGAGAATTAAAGAATAATCTCCAGTTACTTGGAATAAAAGCTAGAGAATATAGACTAATGTTAAATAAGAAGAAGACAAGCGTGATGCTAATGAAAGATAGTAATAAAAAGAACCACGTACTCTGGCAATCCATTGTGCAAGAAGCAAATAGTACATGGCAGAAAGGGTAGAGCAAACAGATTGTTTAAGATAAATCCATCGGAACCGTCAAGATATATAGATTATGTTGCGAGAGCAGTGAAATGCAAGGGCGATGAAGAAAGAGAAATAAATAAAATATTGACTAAAGAAAATGAAGCTTTTGGAATGTTAACAGCAATTTTATTTACAATTGCAGGATAAGGCCTTACTAAACATTATTGAAGCCTACAGAAACCTATGCTCGAAAAAATAGAGACAATGAATAAATAAAATGCAAGCAAAGAAAAATATTAAGAATAATATACGGAAGAATTAAAATAGAATGCAGGGGAAGGACGAACAAAAATCTTGAAGAGTTGTATGGTATTGTCCTAGTTGAAACAAACAGACATGATGTAGGATAACAGATGGGCTAGAAGAATATTGATAGAAGAAGAAGGAGGGAAGAGTAGAAAGCGGCAACCCAGAAGGAATTGGTGAAGTTGGGTAAGAGTAGGCTGAAAAATCTCGATACCAAAGGCGCTGACACAACGTGGACTAATATATCGTGCTATTTAAAGAGATGACGTTTCCAGTTTGATGTTCGATACTGCTACATAAATAAAACTCAGCGTACAAAATCGGTACCTGACTCGGCATTTGAATGTTCTATAGTCCAATGAAAGAAGGAAGAAACTTTTCATATCTCACCAATAATTAGGACAGCGTCAAAGAGTCAAACACCATTGCTCAACCGTCTATATTCATTAACCTAATGAACTACATTTATTTTAATTTAATTATTTACAGTTTAACTGCAATAAACAATGAACAATATCACACCTTCTTTTGTTGTTTTGTAATTTTTAGCGTTTCAAGATAACACCGTATTATTAGTAACAATTTGTCGCCCAAACGTGGCACCTAGTTAATCATTTGGCGTACAAACGTGAGTCCTAATTAACACTCGACGTGGTACTTGATTATCAGCTTGCAGGGTGAATGTAATTCCACATGCTACGCGAAGAGGGCGTTAGGTGTAGTTAAATATTTTTACCATTTAATGTGTTCTGGTGAACCGTTGGCAAGGATTAGAATATAAGCAACTGCTAAAGTAAATAAACGAAAAAGAAAGACAACAAACAGAATTAGATATGCTCAATAATTTCTCTTAGCTACAGCTTAATGCAGCACAATAGAACTTAATGCGTTTTTCGTTCACTTTAAATTAAAAAATAAGATTTATTTAACACAATTTTAGAAATGTTAGGGAAATATTAGGTACGTCGTGGTACCCGAGCATGAATGGCGGATCCAACATGGAGCAATCAAGAGAAAACTGGATTTCGGGAGTCCTAGTTTAAATTAATTTTCAAATAATTCATATCAAAAGGGTTTTTCGGAACAATTGCGGATCATATATCAAGAATTAATGGATGTTTGAGGAAGTTACTTTTGGAATATTAATTCCAAATAAATCCAACATTGAAGTAAAAATAGAAGAACAAATAACAAAAATGGATCACCGTAAACAAACAGAAAAGGTAGCTTTCCCTGAATCATTTCTGGAATTTCACAAAAATATTAGCTATTAAATATAAAGCATTAACTATGTACCTGAGTTTGAGTCCAATATAAGTTTAATGAACGTAGGTCCGAAAATTTAAGATTGCTTATACAATATATATTGGCAGAGCACCTAGGATACAAAAGATATGTACTCGGTAGGTGCTTAAGAATTTCATTGATGTTCATAGAACTAATGAGAGCAACCCTTGAATTTTTGATCCAATAATGATAAATTTCTCGACCACATTGTAACAGAGGATGAAACTTGGGTTTCTTGCCAAACTCCAGAAAACAAGCGCCAGTCTCTGGGGTGACACCATTCAAAATACGGAAGAGAAAAACCAATCTCGATGCTACAGTTTTTTGACACCGAAAATATTTTATTTATAGCGAGAAGAGACGCAAGAGACCCAAACGTCCACTGTGGAACTTTTCAAAATTTAAATCGCCATCCAAAAACGTTGTCAGCAAGGATAATTTTGATTCATAACAATCCAAGTTCTTAAGGATCAGTGCGAATACAGCGAGAGCTTCAACGTCTTAAGAGGGAAATTTTTGGACGTCCTCCTTACAGCTCTGACTTACTCCTGGCTCTTTACAGTGCTGACTATAGCACCAAGTGATTTTCATATATTCCCGAATCTAAAGATCTTTTTGACTAGAAAACAATTCGCAAACGATGATGATCTCAAACAAGTGACATCCTGGCACAAATATTTGCTGATAGAAAAATATAAATAACATCAGAATTGTTATAAAATCGATCCTACGTTGCAATAAGTGTCTGTGTCTTAGTGAATAAAGTTTCGTATTCATATCCTTTGCTTTTATTTAGTTATGGCGAAACGTACTCTACATTCTATATATCTTACATATCAGGTATATCTTAGATATACTTGTTCATATCCAACTACTTAGATATAGTTGTTTATATACAACTTCATAAATTGTTTGTGTGTCGTCCTTTAAGCGATTAATTCTTGGACAAAGAGATTTTTTTATGTTTATATGTACGACCTGCGATATGAAAAGTGTTACTAATATTAATTGAAATAGCCTAAATCATGTAAAACGCAAAATAAAACCCAATTTAGTTGTGAACTTATTTGCTTACAAACTGTATCTTACTGTATGTCCTTCCGGGCTATGTAAATAGCTAAATTTCTAAGTACATAGGGAGTTCGTAGTTAAAATAAAATTTAATGATACCCTCTCTATCAATTGCAATAGATAACTAATGAACAAACTAATTTACGCTATTCACTCAGGGTATTGTATGTATATATGTATGTTGTATGTACGTGACAATCCTGTCTTAAAAGTAGTTTCGCTTTGTAGCTATTTAACTCTATAGTTGAGAACTACATTTACCGAAAAAATAAATTGTCTCTAAGGAACTGCTGGCCGCTGTATGAATCGCTGTGTACCGAAAATAAAACTCTGCAAAGAAAGTAAACAACTAAGAAAAATGTTCGGAAAGAAACATACGTGCTTTTAAACAAAAAAATATAGAAAAACTAGAGCCTATTAAGGGTATCTTATACAATATTCCCCGCTCCTCTCGTACTAACTTTTGCGCCACAGAAGCTAGCATTTAAGTCACTGTTACTCGAGGATTGGTCGTTACAAATGACGGGTTTCTATATGTCTACGGAAGGCTAACCTGTATCCCTATTGACATTCTTATGATGTTCGTCGAGCTTTCGATTGACTATAGCACGGTCCGAACACGGAGCATGTGTAATTTTAACTGATTCTAGCCGTGAAAGCCTGCGTTATTATTTCAGTAAGAATAGTACTTACGTATTTCTTTCAGTTATTACTGTA
The DNA here is from genome assembly GCA_020654165.1 of Oryctes rhinoceros. Classification (NCBI taxonomy): domain Eukaryota; kingdom Metazoa; phylum Arthropoda; class Insecta; order Coleoptera; family Scarabaeidae; genus Oryctes; species Oryctes rhinoceros. Next base: position 5,804,670 of record JAIOKQ010001013.1, read on the forward strand.
AATCAACTGAAAATATTTTTTTCATTCATACTTTATTATGAAGATCTTGTGGTTCTGCTTATTTTCCATTGAGTGCTGTTTGAAGTTTTTCCATTTTGTTACAGCTTCTAAAATAAGTTGGTAATTTAAAATCTATATTCTGGAAGGCTACTTCCTCTCCTATTTGTGCCCACACTAATTCGGTGGTATATATGCATATTTTTGTGCATTTACAATATCTGAAAATAACATGAAGCTGATAACACAATTAAGCAGTTTTTATTGAAAGTTATTTAAAGTTGATGGTTCCTAAAAACGTGTAACGTCGCACGACTCATTTTCGACAAAATAATAAATGCACGGAATGATATTTATTCCTACCATAAGTGTGTTATGGAAATTAACAAATCGTGATCAATGGCATTAAGTGCCCGTATAAAGTTTAAAAGCACAGTCGAAGCAAGTTTCCCGTAATCGCATGAGTAAAAGAACTGAAACGTTGTGGACTATATCTCTTACTGTTCCATTTCCTGGAGACTCAAAAATACGTCAGTTTTGTGAATATATAACAACTTTTACGAGCGATGCAGAAAGGATTATTCAATGTCCGAGATAAATACGGTTCCATTATATTTAACCCCATGCCCGTTAGTACAGAAGTGTTACATGGTATAATGCCCTTTATCACTGGAAATGTATTGTGAAATTCTTGAATAAAAACTTGCATTATAGCATATACATCCGCTTCCAAATACGTCCTAGTAAGCGACGACTACAAGATACGCCTGATTTTAAGAATTGCATTACTAAAGGTGGACTAACCGCTTACAATGTATGCGAAATTTCGTGTTCCGAATATGTAAACCTGGATATAATGGCACGATAATGCAGCACACTTGCACTCGCTCACGCCCGCGAACGTTTAGTTCTTAGAAGTAACTCAATTCACCCCGCTGCGTTACTGGAAAATGTATCTTTTTGCACGAATTCTCAACGAAGGCAGTTGTTTAATATATGAAATATGAGGCATTAGAGAACATTTTATATAAAGTTCTTAATGTGGAATTGATTTGTTCTGCCGCTAAGGACCTGTACTTCTGTATGTATGAGATTGGAGATATTCTTTGTACGCAGTTCAATTCAATATTATTCAGAAAAAGAAAGCCATCTAGATGCTAATACTAATTTCAGTTTGTTGATTACTAAATGTAAATTACAGGAAAACTGTCTTGCTTTCTGATATGAATAAGAATGGAAGTTTGTTGTTGAAGGTGTTGATTACAATTCATCAGCGAATATGCTGTAAGCTGGGAAAAAATGTTTCGTTGTTACGGAAGAATGTTGTACTTGAGGACAAGCATATTCACATGAAGTCATTAAACCGGAGTTATTTTCGCCATTTTAACCATGAACCTGAAAATTTGAACATCGTCACCATGCAAGTGAAACGAATTTTCGATTTTGAAAATACGAGGAAGTTATTTGATTTAATTCATACAGTAAACTACGGATCTGAATTGAAGAACAAAATGAAACAAGGTAAACAGGTTTCAACAAGACTGAAGGACTGCCTCAGATGGTGCCTCAGATGGCACAAATGCTATCGGTCATTGCGACCTAAATAGATGCATGCCCTTCTGTGTGTTAGAATAAATGAATACTTTTAATAGACGATAGTACTACTCTAGTATCTTCTTCGTTCAGTTTAGTATATGCAAAAAATTGCTTACTGAAATATTTGACTGCTGGCAATGCATAGAATGTGCTAGGGCAATTTACTATTTGGCCAAATAAGAAAATTTAACTCAATTAACATTAAAAACTCTTATAACTTAGAGTTGCAAAATCTTTGTCAAAATAATTGTAAAATACTGGAACTCCTGAACGCAACAAATTGTTTAATTTTTCACTCAATATCTATTAGCAAAAGAAAATAAGTAGATTTATGAAGACGTTAACCCCAATAATTTATTTAATGTTACACAAAGTCTCATTACAATATATTAGGAAGTTATATTCTAATTTTAAGTAAACGATTATTCTAAAGCCATCATCAGGCTGCCTGTATAGGACTTTGCATAATTCATTTACGTACTTGATCATGTCCAATTGGTTCATTCTAACCAAATCATTTTGGGTAAGAGGGAGAAACGTTGAACAGATTATCCTTGTTATTAGGATTGAATCGAATGTTCATTCCGAATATTCCTGTACTTCTTGTTTCTTATACAACTTTCCTTTCTCTCAATGAAGTAAATTTTTTTTGAGACCTCCACGTTTAAATGTTTTATACAAACATCCTACAAATCTGCTGGGTAATAATTTTCTATGAGTCGTCTTATCTGTACATCTCACCAGCTACCACCAGTCACTAGAAACAACATTAGCAAAATCCTGGGAAAAATTAAAAGTATCATATCTCGTAATATTTGTTTTGAATTTTCAATATATTTGCCTTAACTATAAGATGTAAATATGAATCGTGAATGTACTTGATTTGGAAGGAATAAGTGATTTATTCCTTATAAATCACGGCTAACGCTGAGATTTGAATTCCAACAATCAAGCATTTTTGCAAACTTTCCAAGAGATTTTCAATTTTCAATTTTTATTTACTTTGTTCATGAACGTTTGTTTTAATGCTCTCTGTGGCCACCTTTATTAATATCGGCACTACTATTCCCATCTCCAAGGTATTTTACCCATATACCGTAAGTTTTTGTACATTATAATCTCCATTTGTACTTGTTCTTCTCCCATGCCCTTAAGCATCTTTGGTTTAATACAGTCACATCCAGTAGCCTGCCCATTTTTTCAATTTATTAACGGTATTAATTAGTCTTAGTATTTTAGGCGGAAATAATAAGATGAAACCTTCATTTAGGCACCAGAACACAGTGACATTGATAGTAAGCACGTGATAGATGCTATTATTGGAAGAGAAATTGGGGTAGACTTCGTTTGGTCTAAAACCTTCAATTGACATATGTTTCAAATGTTATCTATTCGGTCTGAGGTGACTTTACTGCTCTAACCCATGTAAGGGCGTTTACGCTGCCTAGCCGAGACAGCTAAAATTCGCAATAAATGCTAATGTAAATTATTTATAAAAATACTTAAAAACTGATCTCATGTTTTGCTTTCAAGTCTTGGAATTAAGTTAAAAGCTAAAATCAACGCAATTAATTACTTCTTATTAGCTATTTATCTGTATACTAATTAATTATCAAACTTCATTGACAAGTTATCAATGTAGCAACTAGTATCACTTACAACTTTGATACTTCTCCCATAAAGTTTCTCATTGAGAAGGTCGTCACTCTGGTCCCAATAGTTTGGAGCGCTCATAGTCGATAATGGAGAGATATATTGTATTTTGCATAATTTCAACTTACTTAAGTGTAAATGGGGATATTTAAACTACATTAACCTACATTATTCCGTTTCATTATCTGCTTCTTGGACATTCACACAGAATAAATGTGTAATTGAGAAATTACTGATATAACCGACATTAATTTCAGCCGTCTAAGAAATATCTATTAAATTAATGAGTGTGTCGTACTTTTCGTCGTATATCTTCGTAGTTCTTTATTTCCGTAAACAAATCCTCTAGATGTATTTAATAATTCTTTGCGCATCTCACATAACACGTGCTGAAAAGTTCTATTCCAGTTAGTTCATTTAAGGTCTTATATTTCATCTTTTATTACTTAAAAGGACGATTGAAGATGTTAAATGTCTTCCTACATCTTTAAATTTGAGTTACTGAGATATGTGTTAACTTGCATTTTGTAATTTAAATTTTTTGATTTGAGAAGGTTATCAAGCTAACAGTGTCCTTATTTAGACGGTACACATTTAATTTGGCACATAAAGCAATATGATATGTTGAAAGCAATCCATCTGAAGTATTTCGCAAACTAAATCGATATAAGAATTTCCAAAATTCAAAAAAATTCCAATTCCAAAAAACAAAGAAGGTGCCAATGTCCTTCTTTCCAAAAAAAACACATGTATTTGAAAATTGAAAAAATGTTTGATGCATTACCCAACATCTAGACACGCATTGGCAATAAAAGTATTTGGAATTATCTCATTACAATTAAAATAGGCAACACTGAAAAAACAATATTTACAGGAACCGCCCAAAATGAGCACCATCACTCCATGCAGTGAAACCGGTTTGCAAATTATTACCTTATCTTTTCGAAAGTTTATTTTAGAATATATCTCCACTCTCGACGTGTTATTTGTAAATCTTTGATTAAGCTAGGAACGTTTACAATATACTGCGGTGACGCAGCGTCCCGCTGAAAGAAAACTTCAGGTTCGTCGAGCACGTTGTCCAATATATACAAATAGAATTTCATTAATGAATACGGTCCTAACTATTGAATCGCCTATATAAACGTTAATTTTTTATGATTCCTTTATATGTTCTTCTTTTATAATGTTGGAACTTTTACCGTTCTAACGTCGCAAATTTCGTTTCTACATTTGCCCATTTAATTTGCAATTATACTGAAAAAATAGTTTTCTTCAAAATATTATATTTAAATATTATTCTCCATTGAATTTGAAATAGAAACTTAATTTTTCCAAAATTGTTTATGGAATGTGATGAAATTTTTCTTTGGGTCTTCCAATAAAACCTTTACTTCTCTGTGTTAATGGGAGTGAAGATGGACAAATAATAATACACCTTTCACCAAATGTGATATTCCTTATTCAGTGGATGGTTCAGAAAGCGATTTGGCTACTCAACGAGTACCCTTCCTTTAATTCAAATTCAGCTTCTTCAGAGCGTTGTGCAGCCCTAATGGATGGCTATATCTCATTGAGCAGTTTCTTTGTCTTAATGTAGATTATGGCATTGACGTTGATTAGATACAACTAATATTCTTTTAGCCACACAATGCATACGCATTATGAGAAAAGTAACTGGTTCTGTTCAGTATATTTTTCCGTAAGTAAGAGAAAGGATGGATAAAATATAATTAGACATTGAGAAAAATGCAATTCCTTACAATGGTCGCAAAATTTATGGCCTTCCAATCATTATGTCAGACAACAGGCGTCGTTTCCGGGATTAGTTTTTATAAAATTTAATTCATATGGATCGCTTTAAGGGTCCGCAACAATATGTCACGGTCCCGTTAAATGCTGGTTGACAGGGGTTAACTCATTGATGGTATCGTTTGCTTACCTATAACAACTAACAAAGGGGAGCAGTTACTTACGTTTTTTATGTCTCTCCGATAACAATGTATTTCAGAAGAGGGATTATAAATTCTCTGGTTTTAAGGACGTTTCTGGTTTCCCCTTTATCGATTTTTATTTACAAAATATATTCTTTATCACCTTACCGATGTTTCTGTGAAACGTCCTTTCCTGTAGGTTGGTTGTCGGCGGCTTAGGTTCACAGAAACGTTAAATTTCCCTTTCAGGCTTGTTACCCGATTTTTCATCCGACAAATCCTTGACCTTGGAGCAAATATTAACGAGCGACAAGCGGATTTACAATATTACTTAACGAAAGCTGTCGGGTATTAGATAATGATTTCCCACACAAAATTTCCTGACGCTTCACCGTAGCACTTGCTATTGATTCGGAATGGATGAAAGAGGTTGACTACATAAAACTTTTACTACATAGAAAAAAAATCGATTGTTACTTATACTGTATTGCTAGTTTCCAGGTTGGAGCCGCGTCATTATCGTAGATTCTCGTCTAGACAGAAGCTACGACAATGACGCGGTTCCAACCCCCGAACTATGAATATAGTGTTATAGACGAGCGTGAAAGCCTACGTTACAAATTGTTACTTATGTTTTGTACAAAGTAGGAGATTTTTCAGCAACGACTTCTCTCATTTTTTTACGTTCAGCTACTAGATTGGAAATATTCGGCTCTAACCCCGGGCTCACAACTCTCGAAATAAGGTTACACTATGACTATTATTATTTAAACAAAAGGGTATTGAAGAAGCAACTTTAAGCGATTTTACACTGAGATAACCTTGGTTTTCTTAGTTACTATTAGGTTTTAAGAAGTTTTAAACCGTTTCTGTAGCATTTCCTATAAAAAATACATACTTCGTTTAAATAATTTAGTGGTTTGATAATTACTATATTGAACTCAATACATTGACTGATCAACCATTTTTTTAACTTTGGTATGTGCACGTATTCATAGGACAAATATGACCCAGTGTGTTCTTTCTCTATTCACATACATAAATTAGTAAGAGCTGGAATAACGATTTAAATATTCGAAATAAATAATATCCACTACGCAAAAGGTTCTTATATTTTATATTATTTACGTCTTATCTTGACTATTTAATTAATGCTAGCTAACATGTCTATTTGCAGCGTTTTCTAGGAGTACGCAAAACTAACTCTTAAGTTTACGTTAAATATATTTATTAGTGCATTGCTGGTTCTTTTATAAATATTACTAATGCAACTACAGTAACCACATAGAGCCACATGGTTTTCCAAACTGGGCGCTGTACGGTTTGTTGTTTTTCACATTTTCTTATCCATACTAATAGTGCTTTTCTATTTAATGTAAATAAAACATGGAGCAGATAGGTACATCTATGCTTCGAATGTATAAACGTACATGTACAATAAAAGAAAATTATTGAAAATTCGAAAGATTACCACAAAATAGAACGATGGTTGTGAAAACTTATGAATGTTATATAATCATTCAAGTTTTTCCAGCATGAATAGCGATTATTGAATAATTACAAGAGTTAATGCTAACATTTCTTAGGTTGAGAAAGCACCAACGATCTAAGGATAAACAAGCTACATAGCAGAATACATTTAGGACTTTTATTTGCATCCTTGCTCCGGAAATAGTGTGTCGTTATTTAGATTTGGAGTTGCAATGTTTTAATGCGAAATAACCCATGGATTACAATCGACGACGCCTTTAATAAGTTAAATGCTAACAATTCATGTGCATTTCGGTGCTTGAAATATTTAAATTTACTTCACCCCACGAAAAAGCTCGATTGTCACTCCGTAACGAGCCATGATGGTTGAATTCCGTGCAATAATTTGCAGTTGAAAGGCAAGCTGGGAACAAACAAATCCCTTAGTGAAGGAGACTTGCTGTCAGTTTAATGGAGGTAAAAAGGAACTTTTTAAGCAGGATCTAGATCAACAACATTTTTAGTAAAGCAATTACAGAGAAATCTGATTAACTTATGCTTTGTTTTGATGTAATACATGAACTCTTGCGATTATCCAATATATCATTTATAAGCCTCATGTTCGTGTTATTAAAGACTATAACGAGAAAATAAATTTTAATTTGAAAAGTCCTTCGTGTTGCTTAGCTTCATTTTAAGATCATACGTAGGAAGCATTTTAGAAAAAAATGTATCAAATGAAAATGTATCCACGTTTTTAAGTTAACTTCGAGGTCAACATTGCTTTTCCAAATGGGAACTGATCAACGAATATTCATTTGAAATTTCTTTTTCTAAAATGGATGAATCTCGATATATACAGCTAGGCTACATGGTTCCTTTCTACACAATAGAGCAGAGTACCCTGGGTTCGATATTGTACATCGTTCTTTAATGCTTAAATCAATCTTAGCATCAACAGATTGTAGCTTAGGGATTTCAATATAGAAACATGATTTCAGAAACGCCATCGAAGACGATGTTCACATTGAAAGATGCTAAAAGGAAGCAATGCCTTGAACATCGCAGTTGAATATCGAACATCGCATCGCCCTAAGTTAAAATTCAAAAAAACCTTTGTTTGTTGGATGAACGTAAAACGTCATGCATGGCCTTACATGTATTTATGTACTATTTATTTCCGACATCATTACTACCATATTTTTAGCGAGAAAATATGTAATAAAGGTTTGAAATTGAAAAGATTAATTTCTAACGTAGACTTTCCATAATAAAGACATGGGATATTCATAGAAATAAAACGGCTATTAAAATGATACCCGCGTTATGTAATTTTTTAAATCATAGATGGGCAATTTAGAAGTGGTAATACCACCAGACATATTAAATGACAACGAATCGTCGGAAGGAGGAGGAGTCGCTGTGGAGGGTGGCATAATTCGACTACGATGCCACGCTGTTGGTGTACCAAATCCTACAGTATCCTGGCGACGCGAAGACAGTCGAAACTTGGTATTACGGCAGGAAGGTGGCCGCGATAAGAAAGGTACGTACAACACTGACCCACACCCTTTATTAAATGATGCAATCAATATCCGAAACTAAATTCAAGAGAAAATTCTGCATTATTTTCGTTATTCGCAAAAATAATACCTCATTAAGTCTGAAAGCAGCTGGTGCCTCTTTATCCTAATCCTACCATCGCACTGAACTCTTATTTGCATTCATTCCCGCTTCTACTGTATAAATGCAATGAAAAATACTACTTGAACATCTATTGGTAGTTCTGACAACTCTCGTATTGCTACTGCATCGCTTGCTTTCGATAAATTCTTTCTCATTTAAATTTTAGGTCGGATATTATCTCCGTCTACTTCGCTGTAGATCCCATTTCAAGGTGTACTGCAATTTAACGTTTATCCGAGCCGTCTATATATAGCAAAACCAATTGCATTTAAGATAATTATACAAAAAGCAAATATATATTTTATACCTCTATTTTAAAGTCGTCAAATCTTTATTTAAATTAGAAATAAGTTAATTTAGTAAACTACTGTCGGGCACGATGCACTATGGGAAAAATCGACTAAAATCGTCTAAAAGTTGGAAAAATTGAAAACTAAAAGTTTGGTATAGAACATATATGTTTAAATGAACGACCCTTCGCGTAGTTATGAGCTTGCAAAGTGGAAAGTTCTGTAACAGTGAAGTATACCCTTTACGAAAGTCAATTGTTAGAAGGTAAATTTGCCGCTGAGATGTTATTGAAGTACTTTTATTAATACATTATTAAAACGGGGATCTAATAAATTTTACAAAGCAGCTATCAATTTTTAAATATTATATATATTTAAAAATACATATTTATATATGTATATTATATACATATATAAATAAATTATGAATAAAAATGCGTTATGTGAAATTAATTTAAAACTTAAGCTTAGGTTTTAGCTATTCACATCCCCAAGAGACACCTTTTCTATGCATATAATGGACAACAAGGGATTATTTTGCATACATTTACGCCATTCTTCAAAAGGTACATAGAGTGTATGGAATAATGCTTCTACAATCACTGTATTTCAGCAGCAATATACGAGGGATGTTACCATGTTCTGGCGATTTAACTACATATTCATTATTTTGTTAATTTTCATCAATATTTTTCTACATAATCTCCATTTAATTGAATTCATTTATCCCAACGCTAGACTAATTCTTTTAATAACTTTTTCGGTGTCTCCCCAGTCCACCTATTTATGAGACGTTTCACATCGGTTAAACTCTCAAATTGAACACCCCGTAATGGTTTTTTCAAAACTGGGAACAGACTGAAATCACGGGGTGCGAGATTTGGTGAATGAGGTGGATGCGGAAGCAATTCAACTCCTTTGGCGAATTGCACGCGCCTTAAACGGAGGCCCTTCTTCCGGTTGACGCCATTCTTTGGATTGAGTTTTTGTTTCGCGAATTAAATAAAGAATCCACGTTTCGTCAATGGTTATTATCTGTTGCCAAAATTCATCACCGTAGCGAGCTCTGCATTCAACAATTCTTGAATTTGACAAGTGTTAGACCTATTGAGCTTCTGTTCCAGTCCTTGCTTAGCTCCAAACAATCATGTGAGATGCAGCTATTCCTACACGTATATTAATTTGGCGAATAGTCATTCGCCTATCCTCTTTCAGTAGGTCCTTCGCGGTATTGTTTCTTTCGGTTATAGTCGTACTCGAGTAGATCGTCTTCTAATGATGTCCTACTTGTTTCACGATGATCGATCAGCCGATGTACATCTTTTTTACAGGCTCACTGAACACTTCTTGCAGATGTTGAAATAATTTCTGAAGATTTCGCACCCTCTTTCCATAAAAAGAAACAGTGCTACGAAAACGCGTCCATATCACACTTTTTTAACATATTTGGTCTTAGAATTTCATGCTTTTTCCAAATTCACCATAAAAAATTTGGGTTTCTATTTAAAAAATTATCGCTTACGTCATAACTCAAGAACAAAAGATGATCTTTGAGTGACGATTACAGTAAAATATGTCTTATTTACGACAAAAATTGATGTGTTCAAGGATTTTTTTAAAAAACGTTTAATAAAGGATTTACTGCGATAGTTCCAGACTTTACACTCGCACTATATATGAAACTTGCGTTGAAATATTTCAACGCGAATTCAAATAATTTTAAATTGAAGATAGTTTTCATTGCTTGTTTTTGAATTAAAAAAAAATTATTCGAAGCAAGATACATATCCCGAGGTATAATAGCATGAGGTATACATGCTCTTTCGTTTCTCCTCTAAATACAAAAACACTAAAATCTCTTTTCATATAGACTTCTTACTAAACTTAAAAGTATTTAATATAATATTTTCAATATTTTTCCCTCCGCGTAGATAGCATCACACGCTATTGTACAATCCGTAATAATAGCTGAGATATCTTATATTGCGCTTTTTGTTTAAGAGAAGGAAATGTGTGCGGCCACTCAATTATTAATTTGCCAGCAGCCAATTTTACTTCCGTTACAATGTCAGGGGTTCAGGAAAAACATTTCATCAGCTACAACAATCTTTGCAAGTGGCATTTATTCTTTGAAAAGCCAACTAAAACATTTGTCTTTATTCTTCCGATTGGGTGAGTGCTAGCCGCGCAATAGCCGCATTAACTCCAACCACCCTTCGCCCTAGACGTCACCCCAATATTATTTCCTACCACTTTAAAATATCACGACGTATGAGCTGCATATAGACAGAGGTGTAGTTACCCATATACGGTTTTCGACTTACATCTGCAGATGACGTTAGTAAATATATCCAAAGAGGGTTCAATAAGAAAAAAAAGTGCATGTACGTGCAATTCCCTTATTGGCGTAACATTTTGCTACCGATATACGTACATACGTACATATGCACGTACACTGCGCGGCAAAATTATGAAATAAATTTATTTAATTTTAAGCAATTTGAAGCTTTTCGAAGGAACGCTCGGACAGGTCAATTTTATTTTTGCAACAATTTCGAATTTCCACCATTTCTAACTTTCAACTAAAGAGTTTATCGATAATTTCCTCGAATGACAACTCCCGATTTATTGTACGTCTCAACAACACAATATTTTAATATCTCAGATTTTCCAAAAGGTGATTTAAAGAGTAGAAAAGTAAAGATGATTGCTGTTACTCGAGAAATTAAATGGTTGTCTCCTTTAAACGAAATGTTGGAAAAATGGCCTCCTGAGAATTAGCGAATGAACACATTCATCGCATCCACAAATGTATTTGCTGTGAAGGGACCGATGGGTGGCACTTCATTCCTTGAGTAACAATATTTAGCTTTGCTTTTTGTTAATACTATTGTTGATGGTACCATTTAGACGATTATTAAATGATTTATCAAAAGAAAAAAAAGAATTGTGATTAAAAAAAATTGTGGTAAAAATTCAGGTAATAATCTTATTACCTGAAAACCTGAAAAATAAATTTCTTTTAAAAACAAATTGCTTCAAATTTAGGGAATTTATTCCATAATTTTGCCACGCACCGTACATTTTTACATTTTATAATTCGTATGGAAAATTCGATGGTATTGATTGCTACATATTCATAAGAAGGAGATCCATGAAATGTTGTTACTTATGGGACTTTTTCAAACAAATTTATTTTTAAATTAACTTCAAAAGATTTGACATTCAATAGTATTTACGCTTATAATCACATGTGTTAGAAGATACCCTCTACACACGATGTTTCTTTCGAATTTTTCTCCAATGATCTCGAGTCGAATAGAGAGTAAAACGGTTAGTAGGAGAGAAAGGTACAGTTTTTGAATATAAGTTGATTATCTTTAAGTCTTGGTGTTTATTAAATCGCAATTTTTAAATAAATATGGGTACACATAGCCTTTTAAATTGTTTACTTTTACAGACAGCTAAAAGGAAGTGTAATGGTGTGCTACATCAACGGAACTAGAACTACAGAAGGGATACATTGTATATATCTCATAAAAGGCCACCATATTTGCGAAGAAAGTTTCCCTTTTATTCTTATAAAGCACCTTCCTACCTTTAATTGGAAACCTCATAAGAAAAACGAGTGAATACAACCAAATATGAATAATAACATGTAGTTGAAATAAATGAAGTTACCTATTTACTTCTTTTGGAATCTGCTGGCCTTACAAATAACTATTACTTGTTCCCTGAATACACAAGGTTATTTGCCTGGTAAAGGAGTTGTTCTTTTCTAATACTTCAAAATAACGAAAGATCATTTTTCTGCTCGAATTGTATAAAAAGAATCTGTTGCATTCTTATATGCAATTCATCTCTTGATGGACTACGATGGATTATGAAAATGTCCATGACACCCTATATAATCCCTAAAAACTTAACACTTTATACATCATGCTTTCACAATATATTAAAAATCTTAGACGCGTCCTTGTTAAATGTTACTCTTTCCAGTACTACGATCCTACGAAGGAGACACTTTGGTGTTAACAAATGTTCAAAGAACGGATATGGGTCCTTATCTCTGCATTGCGAGCAACGGGGTACCACCTACAGTCAGCAAACGCTTCATTGTAAGAGTACATTGTAAGTCCCTTTACTTTTATGTATTTACTTTGCCATATTTCCATATCTAAATGCGAAAATCTGCTATAATCGTTGACATTACCGCGAAAATCAGTTGTTGTTAAGCGTAAGCGGTATAGAAATTCAAGTTACAAGTTCTTGCAATACAAAATGAGTGAAAATAATGCTATCATATGTATAGCAATCCTAATAGTACGAATGAACGATTGAAACGGATAATACGTGAAAGGCCTATGGTCCTTTTTACATTTGCAATACAGGAAAAATTCAATAACGACTTGAATTTCCCCAAAAGCCGTTGGATATTCTTTTGTTACTGTGCTTAAAAACTTCTTGGGTAACAATAAGGCAGAACATTACGAATAACTCGTACGTGCCGGTTAGTTTTAAGAGAATGGAGAATGCTAATATGAGCATTAAATTACGCTTTCTGCATAACGATTTGGACGGATTTCTGGAAAACCTGTGTGAATTTAATAAAGAACAAGGTGAGCGGTTCTATGAAGCAAAGGCTTCTTTTTTACTAAAAACATACTTTTTAGTTTTGTGTTCATTATATTTGGTATAATTATAATTTGGCGTACATTTCGCTTGCTTGCCGATATTTTTTTTGTTTCTTTCTTCGCACCTTTTGAAATAAAGAACATTGTCATAAGTAAAGAGGACAAATTCGGAATGAAACCAGAGGCGTGACTAACGATTGGGCTCCAGCACCCCACATCCTACATTCGAAAGGTTATTCAGTATGTTGTTCACGGCCACCGTGTGTGCACGTATAATAGCAACAGGAAAGTGTATTTTGTGTATTTAATAATATCGAAGAGGCGTACAGTAAAAAAAGCGGCTATCATCAAAATTAGTGAATGGGTTTATTGAGAATTATCCCAGTTTATCTTACAATGGGGTAAATGTAAAATGTTTAGTGTGCAATATATTTATAAACTATTCAACATAATCAAATTTACGACGCCACTTGCATAGCGCAAGACACAAAGATAGAGAAACTGATGTCGATACAAAATACTAAAATGTCTTATTTCATTTGTGTACAATGATGGTTGTGTGTAATTTGCCGTTTACTTTGTTACGTAATGATTCGTTTATTTCATTTTTTTTAATACGTCAATGTAAAATTACCGAGCTGCTGCGACTTACGCAATTATTTAAAATCTGTTCGTGTACATTTAGAAAATAAAATTAAGGCTGAACTGAAAAATAAAAAAGTGTGCTTGTGCGTGAATGAAACAACTGAACGCAAAAAAGCTCTGCGTCTTAATGTTATGATGCGTAAAATGGAACCAAATCAATCGCCATCCTCGATTTTATTAGCTACCAGACAAATGGAAAAATGTACCGCGCAGGTAATTTCAAAAGTGGTACATTGGAAAAATTTGAAATTTCCAGAGATCAAATCTTAATGTTTGTGGCAGATGGTGCCGCAAACATGCTTTCTGTAGGTCGGTCTCTTAAGGAACAGTGTGGCAACTTTTTACATATTATGTAAACGTTAGCCAAAGGTAGATGCATTAATATGGAATACAAAAGCAGTATTCCTGAAATCCCCAAAACGTATTCCCAAATTTCAGAAATATCTCCCTGCCACTATGATGAATATTTTAAAGATGTAAAAATTGTTGATTTATTATTAAATTCGAAAGAATGGGCCGCTATCGAAGAACGTCGGAAAAAATTTAAAGGTAATCACGTCAAACGTGGTTTACAAACTATTCACAACAACTACTTCGGAATGGTGCAACTAATAGAAAAATTACAAAATTCTTCGCTATCGTTACAGGAATCGATGATAATTGCGAAAGATGTACACGCGCAACTTTTTTTCGGTAGAAGACACAAGAAATGAGTGTGTTTTAATTAAGTTTGAAGGTGTTGTAAGTAAAGATTTAGATTTTGCTACACTTAGGCAAATGTGGATGTATCTTCATCAGCAAATGCGTTAAGTTGTTTCAAAGATTATTTTAAGTATACAATTATCACATCACTAGATGTAGAGCGACCGTTTTCTTTGTACAAGCACATATTTTCCTCACGGCGGGCGCGTTTGCGAGAAATAACTTTGGAGACGCACCTTATATTAACAATATTTCATCGCGCTTGAAAAACGCGCTGAAAAAAAAGACGACAAGTATTTTTTAATCATCTAATTACATACATTCTAGATTTTATTTTTTATGCGTATCATCGAGAACATTTCACAATCTACAAAAACCGTCAAATTTTTTTTGTATCTAACATAATGTTTCGCATGCAGGAACCCGAAACCAGTTTCACTCCGAATTTGTCCTCTTTCGTCATAAGTTGAGTTACCGTGCTAACTGTGGTCTACCACCTATCTCTCTCCTGAAGAAGCCCTAAATGATTATAAGCGAAACGCCGAGTTTTCGATTAATCATAACACGCTCCAAGCACGGGACACGTTTAGTTTTAATTTACGATATATACACTCCGCCAAAAAAGTATCGCATAAACTAAAAAAAGGGCATTTATAAACCAAGATATTTTTATACGTTCACAAAAAGTTTGCCTCGTGTATGTGAACTATAAAAACACTAACAAAATCATGGAACATAGCTTTTTTACTTTTTTTTTTCTAAAAGAACACATTTAGAAAAATGCATGTGTAAGGTTTGTTCAGTTGTTTATTGAAAGTCTTCCTATACGGACAAATTTTAAAGTGCCAATTCAGAGTTCTGCACCAACGCTTTTAAAACTAAAATGAGCAATTTAACTTCAGAACAAGTGGCTGCTATAGTTGCTTTAATCGAAGATGGACGATCTCAAGCATACGTTGCTAATTTGATGAACATCAATCAGTCAAGTGTTCCTAGAGCCGTAGCCAGATATAGGGAAACAGGCAATTACAGTAGAAGACCTGTACCAGGTCGTCCAAGATGTTCTACTCGCCAAGATGACCGCTGTTTACTACTACAAGCATTACGTCGAAGACATGTAACTGCGAGACAATTGCAGAACGACTTGGCTAGAGTCAGAAATACTCGTGTGAGTACTCAAACTATTCGGAATAGGTTACGACAGAGTGGATTAAGAGCTAGAGTAGCTGTAACAGCCCCTCGTCTCACTAGGAACCACCGAGTGGCTCGCTTAAGGTTTGCCAGAGAACATGTAAATTGGAACATTAATGACTGGGCCAATATACTCTTCACAGATGAGTCAAGATTTGGTCTTTACACCTCAGATAGGCGTATCTCAGTGTACAGACGAGACGGTGAGCGCTATTCGCAGTGTAATATCAGACCTAGACCTAATTTCGCTGGTGGCTCTATTATGGCTTGGGGAGGCATCTGTTTAACAGGTCGTACAGAGTTAGTACCAGTAGACAGAGGTACACTGACTGCCCACAGGTATATAACGGACATTTTAGAAGAACATGTAGTACCGTATGCGCCAATTATAGGAAACGAATTCATGTTAATGCACGATAATGCGCGACCGCATGTTGCAATAATCGTCCAGGAATACCTTAACGATGTTGGTATTCCAGTTTTAGATTGGCCTGCGGTAAGTCCGGACATGAACCCTATCGAGCACGTGTGGGACCTCCTTCACAGACGGATACGAACCCAAAATGTTGCCCCAGCGGACCTGCATGGACTAGAAAATGCTCTCCGTGACGAGTGGGAGAATTTGGATCAGGCTTATATACGGAGGTTAATCGAATCTCTGCCAAACCGTATGCGAGCGGTCATAAGAGCCAGAGGTGGCAATACTCAGTATTAAAAGCTACTGTTACGACATTTTTCTTTCCAAAATTATAATTTCTTGTTTTAATAAAAATCTCAAGTATGAGTTCTTGTTTTTATTTGGCCTGTATTTTATTTAAACAATCATAGAAATTATATCTTAGAGCGCATTAAACTATATTTATAACTTTATGCTACAAACAAAGATTATGCGATACTTTTTTGGCGGAGTGTATATAAAGTTATCCTTGCCTTATTCTCTCCAATTCTGTTGTTCATATTTGCAATTGTTTTCAAAGACATTTTCCTCATTTTTCATTCTCTATGTGAATTTTTCAGCTGGTACTGAAGCTTCTCTTTTCAGATTAAATTAAATTTCAGTAATTAATCTTTATATATTTATAATTTTTTGAAAATTGGATATCTAATGTAAAATACATTCGAATATAAATGAGGAAAACACGTTAACAAGATGGTATGTGGGCGGAATATTTTTCAAGAAGATATTTATATGGAATTTTTATAATTATTTTTTTAATAGTCTTTCATCTCTACCTCCCTTAAATTTCACATTGTTTGTTTGCTTTTATGAAAATCCAAAATTACACTTTTTTGAAAAAAATATTAATCACTTACATTTACGTCTGTGTCTTATTGCCATCTATGAAACAAAAACATTTTTCTGTCAACTTATGCTTTTCTTATATACCAGACAGTATAGCAAATATTAGACATGTAAAAGCGCTTTGTGTACATTAATAATTTGTAAATTTGCAGCCATTGATTTATTAATATAACTAGAAAGGAATTCTTTACTAATAGTTATTTACACGATTTTTGAAAAAGACAATGAAAGTAAAGACAATAAAAGACAATAAAAATAAAAAAAAAGACAGAAAAGTGTACTTTTTTGTATTTTTCCCTTGCCAACTGTAAAATAAGAGAAAATAAGATCACAATTACAAAGCGGTTTTAGATAATTCCCAACAAAACTTCCCGTATTGGTCCAACTATCAAATACATGAACAATATTGAGAGAATCTTTCAAAGTGACCTTATAGTTATGTATCGGAAATGAAAAAGCCAGGCAATATAGAGCAAATATTTAATAATAAACTTTGGAAGCTATACTGTTCGAACAATGTTTAACATGTATTCGAATCCGTGTAGCTCTTAAGCCAAAGAAAGAGTGAGTGTACTTACAAGATTATCCGCGGAAACAAAAAATCAACGGACGGATTATGTTTGAAACTTAAAATTTGCGAAGAAAAAGTTATGAGAAGTGGTTTTTTTTCGGGGCAAATGTACATATCTATCTTCGTAATAAATGTAATTTAGCAGCACATTTGCGTATGATGTATTGTCGAGTATACAAAAAAGAAGATAACTCTTTAGAAATCTTCTGAAGAAGCTGACAACATGATTAGCGAAACGTCAAGTAAAATATTAATTACACGATAACACCCGAAAGACATTTTTACTATGGATTACGGTCGTGAAAGCCTACACTCAACCATAAGAAGATTAAATCAAAACTAGTAATATAGCTGCGACTACGGCTTAGGGTCGAAGAAAAGTGTAGGGAAAAGGTATTTTGTGTCTGCAGGTTCAAACTAGTACACATATCAACTTTCACGCCACTTTGCAAGTTTTTCTGGAGCAATAAACTTCAATTAAAAAAATGTTAACAAATTTTTTATCAGCTTAACGAATGTAATAGGCAGATATCACTTTGGACCAAGCAACATCTCTAATGTAGGTGAAACTGGTTACACCACTGTGCAAAGACCAAATAAAGTAGTTTCAAAGAGCAGTGCGAAACAATTTGATGCTATTACATCTCAAGAAAAAGAAAAGCTTAATAATCGATAATTGCTTTTCATATATATATATATATATTTTCTGTAGAGAAAACTACATACCGTTGCTGTCGTTTCCTGCTCATTCATTACACAAACTCCAACCTTTGGACTGTGGAGTTTATGGACCCTTTAAAAAATGTTTAGTAACGAAAGTGATCAGTGATTGCAACGCAATCCTAGCGAAGGAGGCTTTCATATTTGCTACAACAAGAAAAAACATAAAAGCACCATCTCATCTAACGGGTACTCCACAGAATAACAATTTAGGGGAAGTATGTGCTTGCGTAACTCTACCTGCTAGTAACATCAGTCACTTATCTTCATTTACCACAAAGACTGGCGGTGCCGCGGAAGAAATTACCTCATTTCTGAAAGGCTATTTTATCAAAACCAAAGCAGAAAGCAAAAACAGCAATACTTACAGACTCAGTGGAAAGAAGTTACTTGTAGAAAGTTATAAAAAAGGAAAAACGTTTTCGTTGTTAGGGGTGACGAAAATTAAGAAACAGGAAAAGGTGAAAAGAAAGAAGGTGGTAAGGTTTTTGAAGTACAAGGAAAATTTTTTAGTTATTCGAAGATGAGTCGGTCGTTCGACTGTTTAGTCTGCTGTGGACCTTATAGTCAAAGTAAAGGTGACTAGCGCTAATAATGTTTTATACATTTGCACAAATTTTGATTTAGATTGAGTTAGTTGTCATGAGACACCTTCAGCGTACTTTCGGTTATTTTAAAAATTCAGTTATCTTTCATAAATCTCAATTATGCCATATATTTCTCGAAGCATTACAAACACTTGATTCTATTTTTCATTAGAAACAATTCAATTTCTTTAGGCGTAGCAAATTAGAAATCAAATTTTGCTAGAATTGACCGCTTTTCAAGCTTTTTACCCCCATTCAAGTTTCTCTACGGCTATTAGTTGACACCAAAACTTCGACTTATTTCGCTCAAACTGCTTCAACAGAATATTGAAAATATTCATTCAAATGCGTTTTCTTCAGGAAACATAAACAAACGCATTATTTCTAGATGCCCACAACTTCTACTATCTTTCTAACCTTAATTTAAGGGTGGTCTAGCATTGTTTGGTGAGCTCTTCCGATGTTATCGGCAGTGGTTGTAGTTTTTGCTCATCACGAAAGGCTGCATCATCATTCACTGTGGCAAATGATAATGCAGTTTTTACAGGAGTAAACGAATGTAACAACATTTAAAAACGGTTCGATATTCGATGTTTTCCGTTTCACCGATTGACAGAAATGTCTCTTCAACAACCACAGAGCGTCCAACGTGGCTAAAATTTTCGAAATGTATCTTTCACTTTTTACTGAAATATTTTTGATGAGCCGAGGCCCGAAGTTTCTCAGGCTGTCCTGGTATTTATTGTTGCCAAACTTGGTTGTTATTTCATTTCTTAAATTTAAACTTACTTTCAAATTTTTGTTATTAGTTTGATTGATTATAGCCTAATTGACATTAATATTAACTAACAATTTGTTATGCTACATCTTGTTTCATTTTATTTGAAATGGTAACAGTCCTGATTTTAAAACCTAACACACAAATAAAATGTTTTTTTTTTTTGAAGAAGAAGAAGAAGAAAATTGAGAAGATTTTATCTAGTAAAAAATTCGCATAATTACTAAAATATTAAAGTTGCGTGTTTTCTCATGTTTGGCTATCTCCACTGGATAGCTTCTGCTAGTATCTAATCTGGTTTACACTTTAGGCAGATTTTAATTACAAGCGCCTTCAATGAAAAATTGGAATCAGAACCATTCGCGAGGGACTGAGAATGAAAATTAGTGTTTATTCTTTAAGAAATATACGAAAAAAATGTTGCATGTAACAGTCGTTTGACCAACTACTATAAAATCTTACAGGTTTTGCAAGAAAAAAAATTGTTTATTTTGACGTATCATCGACATCATTACTCAATTTTGTTTAATACAACGTTATCGTTTTTTTAACAATTTGAGTTAAGAATTGTGGTCTACCACATTTCCTTCCCCTGAGGAAGTCCCATGCAATTGTGGCCGAAACGTCGAGTTTTCGATCCTCTACCGGTAAACGTTTAGTTTTAACTGTATCATTCTATTTTACTGCATTCTGTATGTTAACATATTTTATTTAAAAAAAGACATACTTCTGAATGACAAGTAATATTGTGGAAATTCTAACATGTTTACTATCCTGTGCATTTGAAAGAATTTATACCAGTAAACCCGCTAAAATCAAGATTCAATTTTCAAGCTGGAAAAATATCTAAAGTAAGATCTGAATAGCTTGAATATTTCACAATACAGCGATTCCATAACAACTTCCTCCGTTTTTCTTTTTTCATATTCTGCTTTCATATACATACACATAGGTAAGAAGCAAGAATTACACATAAATACTTATATGTGTTCGATCACGCGTGAAAAACTCATAGGCGGAAGGGCTACGAATCCTTAGCAGGCGTTACGCAAATCAGTTCCAAGAATAATCTACGTCATACCTAAGTTTTGCTACGCTCCGCTACACATCTACTGGCTGCCCACATATTAAGTTCTTTGGCAACCTTTCTATAAAGTCGCTACACCACGACGGGTTTTGATATCGTTAGCCTCCCCTTACGTTTAAAGGGAATAATCCCTAATGATCGCAGAATTGCGTTTGCTGTAACTAATATACTATAAATTATATTTAGTTGTGGAACTACATGAAACTTTGCGCTATTCTAGACTTACATTGTTACGTCTAAAAGAGAAATTTTATTTAGTCAAATTGAAAAAGTATATCTATCTTTAACGAATGAATAAACATAAAATAAAATAAAATTGAAATCTGATGTTTGCCACAGTAGTTTTAAAAGTTTCAGGCTCGAACTTGAAGATGTCACTGGGCTACGGAAATTTCAGCTGTGTTGAGCACTCTGTTGATCTGTAACAGTCGCCTTACCAAATTCTTGCATTAGCAAGGATCTTGTTACGCAGATACGGCCAAAATGGACTGGCTGTTTTCAGAGACATTGCATCATCATTTGCTAAAAAGCATTTCAATAAATCTTATTGACTCGATCGAAAAGGAAATACTATAATTTTAGACTTTTGCATGATAGAGTTAAGGTAAAACATGGAAAAAGGAGCATAATATAAATACAGTTTTCAACAAAATTGTTGATCGCTTGATTAGATGAACATTGTAGCAGAAAATAATTTTTATCCACGTATTGCTTATATTTACTCCCAAAATGTTGGTAAATTGCTGTTTTGAGGTTCTGCCTTAATTATAATTTTTTAAACTAAGTGAAATGCAACAAACTTTAAGACTGCTAACGAAAAGCCCCAAATATTACTTCCGTTTAAATTAGGAGATCTTATTGTGAGGACGAAAAGGGGGCGCTCGATGTATTTTATTTCACAGCTAAATCCGAATAATTTTTGAGGCAAAGGCTAGTAAAATCTAGTAATCCAAGAAATTTATTGTAGCAAGAACTTTATTGCAAAAAAATGCCCGAATCAAGTGAAAGATACCAAGAAGTTTCGGCAAACATTCATCCAAATTGACAAACATCGCGTCCGCCCGCTACAAAATCTTTCTAAAGATGCAACAAAAATGGCGCTGCCAGCAATTTACCAATAATTTGGATGTACAAACACTACTACAAATGAAGAAGTAGCTCAAAATATTTCTATAACCCGTAATGAGGCATATCCTCAAAAATCGAACGTTCGGGCCAGTGTTTACAAATACGGAATTATTAATTATTTCTTTTTGAAGGAAACTGTAAACAGGTCCTGAGCGCTTTTAGACGCACAGGTAATCTGGTTTCAGTAGGACGAAAAAGCACCCCTTTACGAAATCGTCTAAAACAAGACATTTCAGGTACAGAGATCTTATTCTACTGGCCCATTATTATTGGAGTTTCTTCAAGTCCAAACTGAAAAATACCATAAAAGAATTTTATAAATGTGGTGGTGTACTATTAAAAACTAAACGGTGCTGAATTTTTCTGTTTCAGCAACATTTGTTAAATTTTGCATATTGCTGAACCATGAGATTTAACACCTATTCGTTTAGACCTTTTGTTCTTATTGCGTGAATATTGTTTGTTTTTATAAAACCTAAAGTTTTTTACTCAGAAATAAATATAAATATTTACTATTATTTCGAGTGATATGATTATAGTCACAGTAACATGCAACGCTCTATATGAGAATGCTCTCATGATAATGAGATTGTAGACTATGCTGTTCTCGTCGTAAGGTGTCCGGGATATTCAGATCTAACTGATTTTAGATCAAGATTTGGCCACTATTAACTTTTTGCTTTTCTCGTGAAATGTAACCCTGGCCTCTGCTTTATGAAAAATAAAGGAGAAAGTGATATAATAATTAATTTTGAGTAAAGTGGGCGTTAATACCAACTACAATATCCGAACTCCTCTAAAATGTATCTAACAATTCTATTGATTAACATTTTGCTCAAATATATTTTTCGAATTTATAATATGCTTGGAAAAAATAAATATTATTGACTATCGTTTTACGCATTTTACGGTCTATCGAAATAAATCTAAGAGATGTATTTGTATGTATTTATTTTTATTATAATTCTATTAATTAATTGCCACGTGCTAGATATGGTAAATATATAAGAATGCATGCACGAAGTTACCAAAAACAACAAATTACGTTCTTTTTGACGCTGTATCAATGATGACAAGGATATCATACGTATGAGTATTTTAACTTATCAAAGAAAAGAAAGATTTTGTGTAATACAATCTCATTCAATCTAACTTGGATACTAACTATATTTACATTTCCTTGTAATTTAGTTCATCCTCTGATAAGAGTATCGAACCAACTTGTGGCCGCACCTATTGCAAGTGATGTTCTAGTTCAGTGCTACGTGGAGGCATCACCTCGCGCTATGAACCACTGGATGCGGGACAACGGTAAGATCTTCCCCTGAGACGGGCTTAGCTCGCGCTACCTCTCGTATACCTTATTTTAACGGACACATCTCCGACACCTATTCTGATTGTACTTTACGCTTCTGGATCAATCCTTCCTTCTGACCCATGTTTCAAATCCTCCTCCACACAAATTCCACTATTCGACAATACTGCAACGTTGTTGGTTCTTTACAAATCCTTTATCTGTTTCAATTTCATCGTTCCAGACGAGAAACTCATCCCTAACGAGAAGTACATCATGCAGGAAACGATTCTTAACGAATACTCCTACCTTATGAATTTAACAATTCGTTCCTTAGAGAAGCGCGACTTCGGAGGATACGTCTGTACATCGTCCAACGCTTTAGGAAAGGCGGAAGGAGTTGTTAGATTGCAAGGTACGTTATAAACTATTTTTAATAATCTCCACTATTAACATACAAAAATTATAGTATGTTAAAATTACTTTGAACATATACAAGGTGAACCAAAAAAAGTTATATATCAAAGCTATACTTTTTTAATGATACGTATAGCATATTTAGCGACGAACGGAGCCAGGCATTATCTCGGGAAAGGATGAAGAATGAAAATTCTTAAAAGTCTGTTGGAAGTGTATAATAGCAACAATAAAGTTGCTTTTTAATTAAAAACGTCGCTGCTATTAATTTTCTTTAATAAATAATTTAATACCCTACTTCTTTTGGAATATGGAAAAGTGATACTCTTTAGAGAAAATAAATAAAGATTAATTTATCAGAAATTTAATAAAACTTAAAAGAAAACCGAAAACATACTTCAAACTCAAATTGAACGTGTTACTTTAAGTGCTTAAAACTTAAAAGCATGTATGGAAATAAAATTCTTGAAAGTACAACCGAAATTAAATTAAATTAAGCGTTCTTATAACATTCTACATATTTTTCATAATTCCTAATTAAAACAGTGCAGGTTAGGTTTCGTAAAGTTTTTGGCGATATACTGGCACAAGCTATCCCGATAAGCTCTTTTAATTCTTCGAAATTTCTATTCCATGCTTTTAAATATCCCGAAGAAGGTAGTCTAAAGAACTTAAATAAGAAGAATAGGCTAACCATCTTATAGTACCATCGTTTCAGAAATACTCTGCTCAAATTGTCGCTTACTATACATATTATTGTTAGAAGCAGGGGCGCCAACTTGTTGAAAATACATGACCTGCAGCAAATTAACATCCTCAACCGAAAAAGATAACTGATATATTAACAAACTCAGGTACTGCGTTCCTCTTACTGTGCCACTAAAAAATATGGTACGATATTCCACACCAGACATTTATGAAACACTTTCTTTGGAAATTAATGTCTCTCATCTAGTGTCGATTTTCAGACGATCAGTGATGGTTAACTATTCCGTTTTTAATATTTCCGTTTCTCCGGTTTTAATATCTCATGAACTAGACCAGCTGATATCAAGCAATAGATCTCACAGACACGTGAGAATTGTAAGCATCGCTACTACGCCTATTTTTTCGAATTAATTTATTGCCGTTCTACGACTTTCACATTTGCCTTCAGGAAAATCACCAGTATTGCTTAATGTATTACCCGTACGAATAAATATATTTTTCTTGGATGACGTTGTTGAGAATATCTAGTAGCATGCAATGGTTTCGCAGCTCTTGCATGTTATTTGCACTTTTCATAAATTATTGCCATGTCGTAATACACTCCATTTGAAAACATAAACCTGATGATAACAGTAACAGCATGAATGAGTCAACGATTTTCAAACAGTTTGATGTATGTTTTTTTCATTGGTACCTGCTAAGTTTTGATAACATTTTGGAAAAATTAATCTTTGTAGCTTTACAATTTACCAATATATATATACCCTTACCCACATTCTTAATAAATTTTTCAGAATTCTAAAATTTGCATTCGTTCCCGAGATATTTAGCTATCCAATTCCGCGCTAAAGGCTAATTACTACCTTTTTGATTACGAGTTCAAGCAAGGTATCAAATATTAAGCAAACTACAGCTATTTTTGCAGAGGCAGAGTAGTTAACCAAATATCGTAGTTATTCCGATATTTGGCTCACCCTGTAGGTATCAAAATAATTTTAGCTTGTGCTAGGATTTTTGTATATTCCTAGATGTAAAAATTGTAACATATCTAAATCATTTAGAAGATATACAATCTGTTACGTTTTAATATACATTGGAAAACCGCGTGAGGCTTTCCAATATATAAAATGTTTCTAAAGTAACTCAAGAGTAAAGTATCTCAAGATTTTTAGTTGTAACTAGAGAAATTACGTTACTGGCAGTTGGTCATTAGCGTTACGTTAGGTGGAAAGCTCGCATCGCATGTGTTTATCACCGCCATGTGCGTTCGGCAAAACACGCAGTACATTGTTAATAAGCGAGTTGAAAGTATTAAATACTGAGCTTTTCTTATGTTTAGCTTTGTAGCAAACTACTCAGATATTTCGTTACTGTTCTATTTTAAAATTGTTCCTTTTGGTATATTTTTCGTTTGTATTTTTTTAAGTTTAATATATTTTATAATATATTCAAAATGAAAAAGAAGTATTTTTCCATTGCCACGCACCATTTGTTTTCTGAAATTAGATTTCAAGGGCAAATATACCCTTGAACAGCATCTAAAATGTACGAAGCATATTGAGTACCAAAGAGGAATTTGTGATTTATTCGGGGCTTTCCTTGGTTCCAATATCCCGTTAAATAAATTACAGCATCCACTTGACGATGAGTTCTTAAAGAAATATATGTACTATACAAGATATTCTCCATCTTTCGACTATTAGAAAATATTACGTACATAAGCAATTTGAGTAGTATTATTAACAGTGTACAAAATGTAACTAGTGACGATTGTTGTTAAATATTTTACTATTTCCTTTCGCAATCTGCAAGCGTAATCATGACCTTGTACATGGAAGCAACCGACCAGTACGCGCTAGCAAACTGCACCGAACGGCCTCTCTGGTTATAAGTGACAGATGTTTATATTAACTATATATTGAAAATAATAATGTATGTGTCTTAGATACTACGATACTGGATCGTTTCAATATCTCGCTAACTTTGTTTCCTCAAACCAAAGTCTCAAATATCCAGATAACAGTTTTCAATGTCTTGAGTTAATTTGTTCTATTCTATATATAATCTATTATATTCTTCCATTATAGGCCCTGTCTTTGCTTCTTCTTTAAGCACGCCCTTCTAATTTTTTTATTCTTTCCTATTAAATTCGATTCCGAACACTTTCTTAGGGAGTCTTTCATCTTGCGTTTGGTACATTTAGCCAAACCTTCTCAACTGGGTCTTAAGTTATTCTTCATTTATAGGTTGTATCTTTAAATTCTCTCTGTATGTTTCATTTCTTATCTTATCCCTTCTTATCTTTCTTTCGATTTTTCATAAGGGTCTCTGTTGCAGGGCGTTAATTCTTTTCCATTGGTTTTCCGTTAGCACTCAAGATTCGTTGCTGGACGTTAATGTCGGTCATATAACTTCTTAGCCTCTTCCGTTTTAACGGTCTTTGGGATTTCTTTTCGTCTTAAAATTGTCGATTCCGTGCTATTAAATATTCGTCCGGCTTTTTCCTTGTTATTGCATTTAAAGGTTTTAACGTTTCCACCGTAAGTTTATATTGTCAATTTTGTTTGTTACCGCTATGATCACACTTTCAGTTTTTGCCATATTCACTTCCATATTAATCCTTTTCAGTTCGTTGTCCAAGTAGTTTTCCTTCTGCTTTGTAAGTAGCCCCGTGTTATCAGCAAGTATTATCTTGTTTGGGTAAATTTTGTTAATTTTCATTGTCTAAATATACAATGCAGATTTTATCGTTTCATGAAGGGTAACCGAAAACAACAAAGGTCTGAGGACATATTCTTGTTTAACTCCTGTATTTATTTTAAACTATTTTAATTGTTTATTACTTGCTCTTTCCATATTCGTAATACAGTACCGACAGCATCCCGACTATTGATGCTACAAAAACGTAAATAAACGCATAAAATATCGGCAAAGGGCGATGACGACACAAGATCTGTTGTTTTGACAAACAATTTGATATAGTTTAGATTAATCTAAAACTGGGCAATCTATGTCCGTATTTATTATAGTAGTTAGGAGAGGATTTAGCGTGCTAATAAGCCTCTAATGGATACCTTTTCTATTTGTAATGTTGTAGTGAAAATAACTGGGAGCTTTAGTAACTACTCAACCACTTCTCTCGATTAGTTCTTGAAATTTTTTCTAGTTCTATTTTTTTTAATCTATGGTTTCCAATGTTTTCGGCTCATCCTCGGCTTCTTGAGGGATATCTTAACAAAAGTGGTGTAAATGCTGAGAGACAAGACCATTTTTACGTCGGGATTTTTCAACGCACAATACTATTTAAACTATCTGGAAAATTCGTAGCTATAACTACTAAAAGATGTTCCTCCGTTGATTCATGCATAAATAAGCTTAATTTTTTGTGCCTAACCTTCTAAACGTGACATATACACTGTGGATGAGTTCATAGCTCACAGATCGTGGTCCGCATTCAGCCTAGATTTAAATATCTTTTTTATGGAACGATATGAATCATTGAAGAAATGAGACCGTAACAACAGAAGAGTTACACCAGTGATTCTTTGATGTAGCAGCATTTAAGTTATAATTGGCTAAAATGTGTATCTAAGTATTTGTAACCATTTAGGAAAAACATCTTCTATATTTCTAAATAAGGAAACAAACTTAATCTACTTATTAGAACATTATTTTTAAAGTCCTTCTGAATGACGAGGCAGATAGTGCAAAATATAGCAATAGAACAAATGCAACCATAGTTATGATCGGCTACAGCCTTTCTATACTTTGTACTATGCATTGTTCTAAGTCTTTTGTATGGACCTTTACTGTAATTACACTTCTTTAACTGCCTTGCAATGCATTTGATTATAGCTGCTCTTGTAAGTGGAATAATTTTGCAGATTCGGAAAATTATGTTTTTCTGAATAGAGATTTTCAAAACGATTTTCTTTTTGTTGTGTCTCATTGTAAGCATTGTTCAACATCATATTCAGACACAGTTTCGTAATTACCTAAAGTTGTCTTTCTTTAATATATCATTGTGCTTTTGGAATCCTCGTTCCAAGCCAAAATGTAATAAAGTACCATATTCTTAAACATTTCTTTATTCTTCTTTGAAGTCGACACTTACAGAAACCGCTATTTGGTTGGAAGGACGTATTAAGGAGGTATTTGGTACCTAGGTTAAGCATAAAAGAGCCTGCTTGATACACACTATCAATTATCTAAAAATTGTCAAATAATGAATTTTCACTGATTGTCTTACGTATTGGATGTTCAGAGTCAAGTTTTTTTGGCGTTGTAAAGTAAAATAAAATTACTGATAAATAAAAATAGGTAAGTAACTTACTTTATTAACCATTTTTCTAACAATATCGAATTAAATAAACTACTTACATAAGGTACATATATAGCTTAGGTATCTACTATCCCAATATTGATTAATAAATTATAATCAAAATGAAGCCATCGAACTCTCAGCTTTATAAATTGTTTTTATTGTTATCTTAAATCTTCAACTGTTACAGTTTATTCATTAATAATAATAGCAACGACTTATGTGTTGTTTAGTTCATTAATTAATAAAAATAAATGTTTTAGAGCTTCATATTCCATTGAAACTTACAACCACAGCAAGCACGCCAAAATTAATCGATCAGAAGCCAAGGAAAACATTCCACAAAGATAAACCGAAGAAGTATCAGCGTCCAACAAAGGGCAAAAAGGAATCTTACGACGACAAAGACGATGACATGGACACAACAACGGCCCACAGTTTCGATATGCGAACAGTGCCACCCTACACAACGACACCGATTGCAACCAGAAGAACCTCCTGGATTATTTTAAGTAACA
This sequence comes from Oryctes rhinoceros, assembly GCA_020654165.1. Classification (NCBI taxonomy): domain Eukaryota; kingdom Metazoa; phylum Arthropoda; class Insecta; order Coleoptera; family Scarabaeidae; genus Oryctes; species Oryctes rhinoceros. The sequence goes on from JAIOKQ010001013.1 coordinate 5,833,900, forward strand.
ATGGATACATGCGGGTGCCTCCGTACATAGAGATGATTTTTGTAGTAGTAACGGGGCTACGTCTTCAGGATATTATATTTTGATAAGCAGTTATACAGTATGCCTAAAAGAAACGACCAAAGAAGATATTTAAATGAAAAGTGACTATTTTAAAGTAATCAGAAAAGAAATATGTCAAAATTTTGTCTTCCTTATTGTAACTAGTATGCAAACAAATTTAAAAAAGTATTAAGAACTGATTAAAGTTGCATATCACCATTGTCGTGTCTTCCCCAAAAAAAATAAAAATTAGTACTTCGTTGTTATTCGATTGTAAAACTGATCTACTAATTAAACCAAAACAAAGTGAAATGTAAATCCAATATACTAATCAAGGTGTGACAATAATATCAGTTTTACTCTCTAGTTTACCGCTTTTCAACTTTTAAACTGTAGATGTATAGTAATAGCTGATTATTTAATCCATACACAATAATCAACGGATTTTCTAACACGTTCAAAACATGTATAATCACGGGCGCTCGCTTGATCAATGTTGGCGGTTTTGAACGTGTTAAAATATACCACAAATCTCTGAATTTATCAACTAAGGACAACCATATGATGTCTTCCCGGCTGTTAAGTAACCCGTTGATTCATTCTTAAACAACCTGTAATATAAAGAAAAATATACATTTGTATATATGTTTGTTGTTATAAAAATTACTGTTGTAAATATAATATAAACATTTTATTTAATTGTTATGTTATTGATATATTAATAACGCATATATTTATACATATTTTTTAATTTGTAGTTTCAAGATGTGCGTATTTTTGAAACATATTTGTGACAAAGAATCAAACTAAAAACAACTGTTTCATTCAGATTTCTAATATGTGAAAGCAACCTGAAATTGTGTGATGTTAGTGTCGTTAGCGATGTTAGATTCTATTTCCAATTTACTAATAAAAAAAAATATATTGCTCTGAATACATGTATGTTTATAGTGCCAAATTACGTAGATCTTCATGACTCTACGATCAATTGAAATCCGAAACAAGTCTACAGCATTTTCCGATTTTACAAAGAAAACGAAAACTTTACTGCATGATTGCTTTACGTTAATAATTCCACTTCGAACGTGTATCTCTGGATTCGATTGACCCGTAAATTTCATGTTACTGATTTAGAAGCATTGTTTAATAACGGCCGTGAAGGTCTGCAAATTTAACTCGGATCTTCTCTGATAATCTGTAAAATACTGAATTTGTTTGAGTATGTAAATTGTATGATTAAACGAACAACCCTTGAAACGAACAAGCGACAATACTTATAGGTCCTAATCTATATTTTTGAAGATTTTTATAGCAATAGGTAACAAAATCAAAGAAGAAACTTATTTTATTTCTAATATTATAAAGAAAACATAAAGATCTAAAGCACTTCATCTGAATGAAACACTTATTTTATACACATTCTTATACATGACATATTACATACAGGGTGATACAATAGTGTTGAAAAATGTATAAATAAATCCCATTATACCCACCTTGAAGATTATTTTATGTAAAGTATGTAAGTATTTAGCTAAAATACTGGGTGTTTTGTGTTATTGAATCATTATACTGTAACGATAGATAAAGTGGAGTTATCAGTAAATATACATATACATATATATAAAGAAAAATGGGTATAGTAAAGACAATATTTAGTATTAACATATAATTGTGCGATTACACCCTGAGTATAATGAAAGATAAACAATCACATATTTATATAGTTTAGGAAAGTTGATATATAGAAAAAAAAGTAAAACAAAAAAATAGGAACATGTCAAAATATCTACTATTATGTAATACTCTAGATATCCAAGCATATAGTTGGTGTAAAATGAAACATCATTACTATATGTCTAAGTATATATATGTGTATCAATGAATGTATTAATTAAATTAGTTTCGATTAATTTATAATTTTTTTAAGTTATGACCATCAAAATAAAATATCTTACGTGTTACGCTGTTTTTGTTTAATAATCTAGGCGTCATAGTAAGCGTAATGGAAAAATATGTAATTGCAGCAAAAGATATCCCAAAATCTGCGAGTCACAAATACCACAATATTCGTGGCAATAACAACATGTTCCCAATTGGCATTTTCTTATCGTACCTTAAAATAAAGTTTTTACATGACGCTTCAGTTATTTCCGACTCGCTCTATATAGTACCCACAACGAGATTTAAAGCTAGGCGCACACTGTTTTTAATGAGACGATAGAAGTAAGTAATCGTACAGTATTGTAGCAGATTCAACAGGTGACATGCGCATTTGTTTTGATTGTAAATAATGCGCTGGATAAGAGATGGCGCATTTAATTATACTACATCTTTTGAATCTGCGATGCAAAAGACTACTACTTATCACCCTATTTTAGCTTATTAAGTTATTAACGCATTTGTTGACTGTTATTATTATAACAGGGAATTAGTATTCTCGAGATATACTCGTTATTTTTAATGAAAATCGTACATACTTATGTATACTTAGATACTTGCTTAAAAATTTTATCTATCATTATGATGACAATAATTACATACAATAAATACATTATTTATATCTTTTGTGTGTACTTTTCTAACTATCCCTTAGTAAAATTACATAATTAACATCTTAAACATTGTGTTAATAAACACAATTTTTTTAAGAAAATTGTCCTGGTTAGCTTGTGGTGGCGCCATCTATTTTATTCTAGCAAAATAAAATGTTAAAGGGCACAGTAATCGAAACGGGGTATTCTATTGAATTCAAGTAGATTACTACTACTAACACTTCCCAAATCATACTAGAGGACCATTAGGATAGGAGACTAATCATCCTCCAATATCAATTGAAATTTAATTTTCCACTCTAGTCTACGATGTCGCTGCAAAGGCATTTTTACTATCTGAACTATCGACGGCGATACATCGCGAAATTCCAATATAAATAAAATTTGATTACAGGAGAATAAACACTGCGACACATGGAGATGGATAATTGTCTACAAGAATGGGAAATCGAGGTTGTCTAAAACCGGCTTCCCGTTGAATACAACCCCGGGCCTTAACCCAGATGAGACAATAGCTGTAAAATTGAAATTTAATGGGGTGTGAACAGTTGAAATTGATATTTAAAAGAGGCAAGATAATCTTAGACTTGAACTGCAATTTGATTTAGGAAACTGTTTTCTCCAATAATGAACACGCGCTTTAGGTTTTGTTATTCAAATCAATGACCTGATAAATTATAATTCGTCAAATCTTAACCTTCCCTCTAGATCTCTTTTCTATTTCTATTGCTCTTCTTCGTTTAAATCTATATTGTTCCTTGTTTGTTAAACTAATTAAAATCCAAATAAAAGTAAAAAAATTGAACTCTCACAATCATTTTAATTAAAAATTGGGCTACCGGTCTCACGAACAAATGCATATCATTAAGTCAATGAATTGTTTTGTTTTTGAACGAATAAAGTTCTAAGAATGAAGTAATACATTAAAACGTTGTATATGGGCAGCTAATAACGCGACTAGTAACTACTTTTTAATAGTTACGAAGATGCAATAACAGATATATTTTGGAAAAGTAAATTAATTTGCCTCATGGAAAGAGCAGTACAAATCTATTATGCAAATATGTAAATCGTTGGAAGGGGTATCAAACGAGAACATTTAATATTTATAATCCGGCACTAACATATCCTTACACAATAAAACAGAATAAGTGAGAAATCAAATTTTAAAATCTACGAAATAATGCACGAATTACAAGTGCAGGAATTACTGAATAAATTCTTTGCCTTTACTGACCACTGAAGCATCCATCCTTTGCCATAGCGACACATACAAAACGATAACGAAGACCACAAGTTGCCGACAGGTAATATATTATTAACAAAAGAATACTTAATTGAATAATTCTCGGTTAGAGACATGTTTTCGTTTTAGATTGGGTAAAGGTACATATTCCAATAAGAATATAAATCTCTACACTTTTCAAGTGTATTATATTAAATTAAATAAAGTAAACTTTTTACTAAATTTATTCAAGTTGGGTACTCGCGTTTCTCCTTTAACTAAATATTGTACCCTGTGCTTTTACATAAGAATTTTATTGGTAAAACATATGCTTGTTTATCGCAGATTGTTAGCATTATGCTAATATTATTGAGAAATTTCTTTCAGACGAGATCATAAAGATCCTGAAGCGTAAAAAGTAAAACACTAATATATTTCAGAATAAGCAATTCGTTTTCTAATTGCCACGGGCAAACACCAACGACCCCAGGTACTTATCTGTTTCGCACACTGGTTACTCAAGTGGATGTTTACTTATAGTTCTTCTCAATGCCGGTCCGAAAGCTGGGGAGGGGCTAATCGGGGGATTGTCCGTACTCTAAGGGACGCCAGGATCGCCTCCAGGGCAATAGCAATTGAAACTGAATCAGATAGGTATACAGAAACGTGACTTGTATATGGTATTATGTTTATTACAGAAAACAGAAATCATCTGCACGTATTTGCAAAGTATAAATTAACGCTTGATGTCTTTGATACCTGAAGTCGCCGGAATTCCCAAATTATTATTTGGCTGGACAGAATGAATCTAATTGGTGAAGTACCGTTAGGTAAATTAATTAATAGCATTAAATCTAATTTTCATTATAAGTAGAGAGAACAAAGGCTGTGTCTCGTGAGGCAAACAAACTCGTGTCTGTTTGCCTCATGAGAATGGAGAATCGTGTTGCCTACTAGTGTTCTCGAGAGTCGACAAAACACGAATCTGTCTAGTCTTTGCAAAAAAGTAATATTTTCATCCGCCTTTGTCCCTTCTAATCATAAGTTATTATTTTTCGATTTGCTAAAACTGATAATTTCTATCTTACATTGGAATGAAATCTTCTTGTGATCGCAAAACTTTCTTTTCGATAAAGTAGAAATACATTTCGAATTAGAATGTTTTGAGAAAATCACATTTTTTTTCATCACATGATTTTTATTCAAAAATTTATTCAACCTACCACGCCTTGGCTATAATCTTAGCTTGATGTAGAATTTAGCTACAAACTCGCAACCATAAATTTCCGGGAGTGGTCTGCATTTATATTCGTTCGTCTCTTAAAATTTTCAGTATTCAATCTGCTCCAAAATTGAGCAGTTATAGTTGTCATTAAAATTGTCAATGTCTATTGCAATTGGAGTTAGAGCACTCTTGCCTTCGACTTCACACGACGTGACTATGTTTATGGATGATGTGAATATAGTCCGTCTAACGAAAATTTTCTTTCGATTTTTTTTCCCGAGTTTTTGGTGTTGATTTGTTTAGATCATGAAGTTGCTAAAGCCCCCACTCTAACTTTCCTTTGCTACTTGTCGGTCGTTTGGAAATTTCAATGAAAAACTGTTTTATCAGGAATTACAGAATTTTAAACCTGAACCTTTTCTTTCAACTCATAGATGTAAACGACAAAGTTTCTTTCTTATGTTAATTTTTACCGTTTCTATTCGATAAACACATTTCTTTTATAACATCCCGGTTGTACACCTTGGCTGACCAAAAACTTTAGATTAATTTGAGAGACAATGTTCGAATACTATAATTCCCTACGCAATCTCACATATAGGACGATTACAAACAAAAAATGGGCATATTTTGCTTTTAAATTTGAACCTTGTAATCAGAAAGCCAAACGCAAGGTACTCAAAACTCTAAATGTTAAAAATAAATTTGGGGTGCCTGATCATCTCAATGTTATCGATTCCATTAATAAATCTTTTATTAATTCGTTGCTTACAACTCAGCATGGTGCCTCTCAAACTGTGGACGCCTATTTGAATTCTACATTTAAAGATAATATGCTTAATTTTTCATTTGCTTCGATTGATGCTGCTGCGGTGGGCAGATGTACATATTCGTGAACTTAAGAGTAATGCCAGTGGATCCGTTAATCTTTCTTTGTAATTAATTGACATTTGTTGTTCCTATATCTTGCCTCATATTTAACTCCTGTGCGTTCTCATTTGGATGCATTATTATTTTATTATTCAAGATATAATACCGGGCTCTTCCGACGCGGCCCTGCGTTGCGTGGTGTTCGTCAGGTTCTCTACGCGGACCTCTACGTTCTATTTTTACACCATCCTACTTCCAAACCCGATAAGAACGTGTAAGATTCTGAGGTATCCTAATGATATTCAACTTTATCATATATTTGGTATTGCTGATAAGACGCAAGCATTACTTGATATTTTTGCATTCATTGATTGTGAGTCCATCTAAATCTTTTTTCTGATCAAAATATTTACCCATCGACGGACTCAAGTTACTCGTATTCGATGACGCAAAAATCTATAAAATTATAGAAAACAACCTAAGGCTTAAACACAAGTATTAAAATGTATTAAAAACGCATATATTTCGTTAAAATTAATTTATCACAACCACCACTATTTAACTCATAAAATAAAAACGAAGCTCTTTGAGTCCCTAATTTTATCACAATCCAGTTATTGCTCTTCAGTTTATGACTCTTGTTTAATGTTTTTTTCTTTAATGTTTTTGATTAGTATCTCAACAGTTAGGTTAGTCCAAAATTTGCTTTCTTTTCAGGACCATGTACATTTACAATATTTTCTTTACAACTATAATAATAAGTATTTAATAATGACTATTCTATTTGTGCTAAGATGTAAAGCAATATTCCTTGGTTTAAGCTAATATTAATTAACAGTACAAAAGCTCTACCCTGCCCGACACGCGAGTGATTTCAAAATTAATATTCATTTAATATTTCTTAAAGGGTTCATTTCAAACGCACCGTTAATTTCGCCACGACAACATATATGTTTTTTAGATGTTTGTTAAAAGTAATCTGTAAGATTTCATTCAGACATGCTTACAACAGTAATGCGATTCTTTGTTAGACATTTTATAACACTTTAGAAGTAATATGTTGTGTAATGTCGACGTTGTTCGTTGTCTTAAGAACTTTTGATATATTCTTACGTTTCTTGTTGCTGAAAACATCTCCGCTCTTTTTATATTGAACTCTAATCAACATTTGTCTGGTTACTTCTGTTATTTATTATTTATACGTGCTTATCAACTTCCTAGACAATGTGCGTATCTACAGAAATGATGGTTGCTTCAAGTAGATGCTGGAATTGCATAAAAAAATATAACGTTTACAAGTTTTAATGAACCTCTTTGGCGAAACAGAAGTTTGTAGTATTTCGTCGCAGCACTCTGTTTTAAAACGAAAAACTTCCCTGCATAACTTCATATTTAATTTACTAAAGAATAATATAGGGAAATGTTCATAAAAGAAATCTACACAGTCTCGTTATCTGATTCTGCAATAATGCACAAGGCGTTCCATTAAATAAAAATGAAACACCCTGAATCAAACGTAACAACAGCTTCAATTGGCATCTTGTGGACATTAATTGATACAAAATATTTTTCGTATAAAGCGTTTAGAGTAGCTACATCAGTTATCTTAAAAACTAAGGTAGATGGATACAGAGAATATTGAAGGAAGTTGACATGAATTAAACAAAAGTATTCAAAAACGTCGTCGTAATACACAGGATGTTCCCTTCAAATAACCAAACTTGAAAAATTTGTAGCGGAAAGTGAACACTTCGTATACATGAACATAATTTTCGGTTGCACCGAAGCTTTCTCCGAATATTTTTTATTTTACATTTTTTTCTCTAAATTGCTCAGAAAAGGAATTACCTGCCGCCTAGGTAAACATGTTGTATAGTTAGATTCAAATTCATTTTCTTGTTTTATAATGTTTGGAAGTTATATTTACAGCTTATGTATGTCTTAGTGTTACTCTTTCTTTGCCAGCGTTTTCAGGACTTGCATTTATTTTTATTTCTTAAAATAAAAAAAAATATAAATAAATACAAATTAAAGGAAAGGAAATTAAGAGCATAAAATCGAACATAAGAATAGTCAAAATGGGACCGAAAAGGACATTATAATATATTAGGGGGAACAGAGGAGGATATTAGATATATATAGAGGGAGTAAGCAGGGTTTCAGAATAAACATACACACACATTACAAATAAATTCATAATAAAATGAATATATCAATTATTCAAACGTACTCTTTTATTATGATTTGAAACATCTTAATTTCAACGATCCTGCCGGGACATTTCTGTTGATGTGCTGAAAATTCATTATTTTCATGTGGCCAACTATGATTTCCATTGAAGGAACATTTTTTTTGTCGTATCCCAAAATTTATAGCTTAAATAAAGAATCGACTTGACAATCTTATTGAGTACGTAATTACCTACAACTTTCTCTTTTATACTATTTTTCTGAAATCAATAATAACATAGACAACGAAGGAAAAAGACATTTTTCAAAATATCTAGTTTAGTTAGTCATGCATTTTTTCCGAAAACAAAAAAATTCAGCCAATTATTGTCTTGAAATTGCAATTCTTTCCCCTTGGTTTCCGAGATCCTCATACTAAACGGAAAAAAGTCCACGTACTACTGAGATTGATAACATTTTAGTAAAATGTATTTTATATGTTAAAGGTGTAATACATCATGGAGTACAGGAAAAGAAAAAAGATAGAGCGGTAAGAAAACAGGAAAGTCCCAAAAAAAGAGCAATGAAATAAATTATATAACTATTTAATTGTAAAACGCATCTGCATACATATGCTTAAGAAAGTTGACAACACGTGCAACGAAACGACACAGATAAAAAAAAAGAAGAAACGCAAAAAACTTTTTTCGTTTTTCTCCTTTGACTAACGATCTGTATCCCAAAAGAAATAACAATCAGCATTCAAATAGTAACATGTTAGAAAACGATACCGAAGCAAAAAAAAGAAATAGTGCCAATGCCACAAGTCATAATCCCTGCATTATCGTCCGATTTTCATAAATTAAAATGCAAATCACTTTGTTCTTCAATGTCATATTTGACAAAGGCTATTCTCAACCATTTTCTCGATCGACTCGGCGTTGGCAGCGATGTTGTAAATTGTGCCGAAGATTGGCTCGTGGCTAGAGATGACAAAGGTAGGTGGAATTATTCCTTTTTTGCAGCGCCCACTGGGCTGTCCCCGAGAGTCGACAAAACACGAGTCTGTCTAGTTTCTGCAAAAAAGGAATAATTTCATCCGCCTTTGTCCTTAATCGTCCTTGATGTAGCATGATGTAGGGATGCCACATGAATGCACGAATTCGTTAAGGAACGAAGGAAAGGATGTGAATACGGGCAATTGGAATTTCGACTCATATGGTTAAGTGCTACTTTCAGTATAACATTAATACGTGCTTGCGAAACATAAAATATGGCGGCAGACCTGCGATAGAGTGAAACGACCATGACTAAGCTAAGATGGCGAATCAATGTAGTGATTAATTAATTTAAAAAGAAACCTTCCAGTGGAAATATCCCTACGGTGATATGAAAACTCCAGTTCGTGCCTCTGGCACACGCTGCTGTAATCAGTACCACGAGGAGCATATACATCGTCTGATGTGTATTAGAGGTACTTGATAAATTTCTTTTGAATTTTTCAAAGATAATAATAATGATGAAGAGTAAACGGATATTCTATTCTTGAACGAAAAAGAGAGTAGACAGCTTCCAACGCACCAGCATCGGTAAGACTAATATAAATTCAAAATAAAAATCTAAGTGATCTAGAAGGTGAAGAAGAGATAACTTGCATATGTGAAGAAAACGACAACTACGCATCGAAGACTACTCTAAGAACTCTAAACCGGTTCACTTTTCGAATTGTACCATTAGGTGCTATGAAGTCGAATATTTCTGGATGGGAGAAACACCAAAAGACATTTATCAATATGCTCTTAAAAACCATCAATCATTAATGAGTACGACATATCCTTATAGATTAAAAGAATTATTCAAATAGTTCCACTGTATGTTTTGATATCGTTCACATAGACATGAACGTTACAATCTTCACAGGAATCTAATGTACTGAACGTAGAATGAACAAAATCCAATTGAACAGAGTTTGGATATCTTTCTTATTATCTATCTATCTTATAATCAATCGTATAGAGAGCTTTGCTGAAATCTGCGTAAAACTATGTTCGTAGTCGTAAGGAAGTCGTAAGGAAGGAAGTCGTAAGGAAGTTACAAGGACACAGATCGATAGAACACTAATCGGCTTGTAATTATAAATATTACCTCGATCATCTTTTTGAATACGAGCGGATCCTGCTAATTTTTTAGAAGATTGGAAAGGTAAACAGGTTCACATAAAACTGCAGCGTAGTCCCGAACAAGAAAGCCAGGTAAAGCGTCATGTCCGCAAACCATACAACTTTTACCTTTCTTAAAGCACTAAGAGCTTTCTTAAGAGTAAAGTTCCGAATATTGGAACAACAATAATTTATTTTATTTTATTTTTATTTAATTGTATATTGCTTTCAAAGCTCCTTGGAAACTGCCTTAATTTGCGTTTCAATTTAAGAACGTAACCGTGAAAAATCAAGACACTTTGTTGTTTTGTACATATTTCTTGTAATGCAAGTATTTCAGTTTTAGGTTACTCTTAATGCTGAAGTTAAGACATGGGGGCTATATAGGATGATAATTTCAGCGTATTGGTACGAAGCGGTGTAACTCCCTGTAGTAGCAAAATTCCTCTGCTCTCTACACTTAGTGAAAGAAAAAATATCTCGAAATCGGAAGTATCCGGACACTTCTCTGTAACTAAAACAATCTAGAACGAAACCTGAGATATTTTGCTAGCTAATTATTGGTGTGATAGTAGCATCTTCTTATTTGACAAATTAGTAACATTGTTACTAATTTGATAAGTAGATAAATTTAATGGTGAATTCCGATTGACCAGCGGTAATTTTGGATAGTAGTTGCTTTTTCACAGTACCCAAATGTTCATTTTACAGAAGGACTTTGAGCTTTGACTACTGATAATGTATATACTGTAATTTACCTACCTTTCGCAAAACTTTATCCATCATAGCTGAATGGTAATAAATAGCCCCTTTGCTTGCAGAATTAGTTGGATTGTACTTGCCTAATCGCATTTGTTTTGTGACGTTTCAAGACCTATGAAGATCATACGAACGGTAATAACATCGGAAGTTACCCAGTCAACCTTCGAGACATTTTCCGACTTCAGGGCGTTAAACAAATATAAATTATTCTTTCTAATATCCCTTTACGAATACTCGCCGATAATTCCCAATGTCAACTGAATTCAATTTTTACCGAGTTGAATGAAGACCGTAGGAATCTGATACTTTAAGCCCTGAATCTCAGATACGAGATAATCCTTTTTGCCAGATGACCCCTAAGTTTGGCACACTCAGAACAGTAATAGAATAATTATCGATTCCTGGAGTTTATGTACTGCGGGATGTCGTCCTCGTGGCAAATATCATATGCAATTGAATTATCTGCACTTGCGACGGAAAAAGGAATAAACGGGAACATATACACGAACAAGACCGCGAAAAGAAAGGAAGAATTTCAGAGTAAATTGGGTTAAAAATGTTCATGTACCTTTAAAAACCTATGACTTTGAGCGAGAAACAATAAGGTTGAAACTCGCAGTGACAAAGATCTAAACTTGAATGATGTAAGACAAATATACTAAACAAAAGTCCACAAAAATACGATAGTTGATAAAAAGGAAATTGGAGCCTCAAAATGTCTATCATTCAACACAAAAAGAAAAGGATATAACGACATTTGTAATAAGTAGATAGAAGAAGAGAAAAGAATTTCTCCCGTTTGACCTAGTAATCTATATATAGAAACTTATTCCTTGAGAAAACCAAGCACTACACTCTAAAAAATACTTCACCAACATTTGTTTGCATGCTGTTCATTGTTACGCTTCGTAAAGGCGCGCTTCAGGTATGGAAAGTATTATTGTTATATTGTTTTCAGCGAATGATAAAAGGGTACAAACCATATTAATTCCAAAATTAAAGAGGGCTTAAATCTATTCCAAATAAAATATTTAAAATCATAATTTTTCCACACTCAATTTCGTTGGCGGTATTTCATGAGGATCGTAAACTAACGTTTTTCACAGCGCTGCTAATTTTATCTTGAAAATACTTAACGGAATATTTTGCTAGATAAAATTTAATATGCAATAACAACAGCGCATGCATATGCATTAGTTTTAATTTAAGAACTGTGGTGTTCTAAATGGTTTTCGCATGATACAAGTTGTTATTTGAATAATTAAATTAATCCGTGAACTATTAAAAGCAAAAAGTTAATATAAAATTTATGAAACCCCACAATTATTTCGCGTAGTAAGTAGCGTTTAATTCCCAACTTTTCAACAATTTTGTTTATGAGTGCAGAATGGAGTCTGACGAACCCGGGTGGATATAAACCCCGACAGAAGAACGCCGGAGAACATTGCAGCAAATTCTTCATAATTCCAGTGTACTTATTAACGGTCTCCCTCTGCTCCTTTGCCCCGTCGTTGCCCGAACTTACCAAACGCTGGGTTTTTGGATTTAATAAATGTTATCTACATTCCGCGCATAGTTCTCAACAGTCAATATGTAGCATTGTGGACGACTTAAAGCAAACATGTCCCAAAGTATAGTTATGACAAAATTAACTTACAACGTTCTAAATAGTTTCATTGATTCCCTCGAACGAGTTGATTACTCTTCATGAATTTTATTAAAGAATTTATCACAATTTAATCCATGTATTTTTTTATAGAGATTAGAAATTAATTTAATTAAAGCTAGACAAATTTTCCACATTAATTCTATTACAAGGTGAATTAAATTAACGAGCACAAAGTAAAAATTATATCAATACAAGCAAGGACATTATTTTTAATGCTTATAACAATCGAATGGAAGGAAATAGCGCACAGTAATCAGGGAACACTGGATGTATGTGCCAACAAACGAAAATGTCTATTGGAACAGACCACTCGATAATTACGCGAGTAGTTTGAAAGGTTTCCAAGCTAGCGAAAAAACAAGTTCTTGTCCCAGCGATTCTACCATCCCTTTAATCCGTTCAAATAGTAATTGGTTTTTGTTCTGTAAAATAGACGTTTACGAACGTAATGCCCTTCTCATTAGATGAAAATCACTATTCTTCGATTCTGATCTGGTAATTATGATGGATAGTTTAAACCCGAATTCCTGAATTTTTCCTATGGCGATCACTGATCTTATTGAACTCGTTCAATAGGGCTTTGGCAATGTTTATTTGAATGCGTGTTTGGTCCTGAATGAGCTAGAGCAGCAACCTAACCTGCGATTTGCCTTCCCTTCTTCATTTAACATGTGACAAGCCTTTGTTATCTCTCTAGTCCTAATTCAACGATAGTTTAACAACATTTGGTGAACTTTTCGATGCTATCGTTTCTGGTTGCAATTTTTGGCCGTCCCGAACGTTTAATATTAACAACGTTTGTAAAATTTGTGAAAAATTGAGAATGACCTCACATTCTCCGCCTACTAGACCTAAGAAAAATTAATATGTCACTATTTGAATAAGTATATATAACTACGCAAATATACTCTTAAAAATGAAAGTTCCCATTATTTATTTATATCGTTTAACTTATCGTATCTTTATTATTGTAGATCTTTTATACAATAAATATGGAAAGAGATTAATCAAAGCACATTAGCAATTGATTACTGTCAACAACGTGTTCTTTAGTAGGGAACTTTTATTGGCACGAATATAATACATAGAACTTTGATCTAACTATTCCCATTAGTTTCCCTACGCAACTTTACACAAGTAATTGCTATTGACGCGATAAAGTAGTTTTAACTCAATCAAGTGGCTAACGGAGTTAACAGTTTATAGTTTCAGCGTTGGAAATACTTGATTCTCATATTAAAGCTACCTCTTCCATATTAAAGAACCACGGCTTTTGTAATTGTGTAATGTTACCCATTTCAGTGCTTTAAATTAACTTGAAAAATAAATTAAATTTAACGTTTAAATGTGAAGGCTGCTACATTTTTTAAATTTTATGAAAGCTTTTCTGTAATTTCTTTTGAATAATAATAATTTAGTAAGATTGATTGATTGTGGTTATAACGATTAGAATTTGGATTTTATATAAAAAAAAAATTACAAATATACGCATAAATATTTCAGGTTTTAAACGAAAAAATATCGTTAGTAATAGTAATAAGTAAGATAAATATGTACTTTCAAGGAAATAATAGCTATATCATACATGCCAACAATAATAATAATAATACAATATAATAAGTAGACCTAACTAGATTCCAAGGTGAACTCATCAATTGATTTGAAACTTGACAGATTAGCAAGATTGTAAAGCGCCGCTTACCGTTTCTGCAGAATCTCACGTTTACTGGGTGAAAGCTACCTCTGAAATTACGACGATTTTCGGAGTTTTGCAATTATGACGAATAAAAAGAAATAAATCTTTATGCCCATAAATACATCTTTCATAATTCTATCAAATTAGCTTGGACGATTTGTTTTTGTCGTGCGATAAAAGAAATATAATTCAGACAAGCGTTCGAGAATCCTTTGTCTTTCGTCCACATGCTTCCGACATTGCAGATGAAAGTGAACGAATCTCATATACCAATCTACGCAACGCTGAGGAAGAGTATGATGAAACATATGGACTGGAAGATGGTAATATAGATCTAGATTATAAGAGGAAGAAGGCTTGAATTTAGGAGATTGAGTAAACAAACGCCAGCTTCGCTGGTGTCTGTACAATCCAGATTTAGTAAAAACTGTCCGGCAATTACTTACAAAGTAAAGGAACACAGAAAGAAGAGCTACTAGAAATTGCTGAATTGGCGTTGTGCAAATTCACACAATTTATGGATCGAAGATTAATTGTTCGCGATATAGATACCCATCACAGGGCCCTAGAAGCTAATGGTAAAACTAATTTAAAAAAAATTAAATCGTTCCATAAATGAGTATTATAGCTCAAACGAAGAAATTTTTGTGAGATATCAAATGTTAAGATTGAGGGCTTCCGCGTCGGACAAATTATCTTCTCAAATATTTACGAAATGGTAAACGGATGTGTTTTTCCACAAAATAACAAATTGGATGCAAGCTTCTCCGCTACTCAAATCATGATGTGGTCGCTGTCTTGCCAAATTGCAGGAATATATATACCTGCCGATAAACCGATATGTATTTTTACCATTAATAAGAAAACTAGTATGGTGCAACTCTTGGATGCAACTCTTTTTATGTTCTTGGTACAAAAGCGGATACATAGACGATAAACCAAAACATTTAATCTCTTCAGTAAGATATATTTATTTCATATTAGGATGAAAAGGGACTTTACCTCTATATTCAATCTACGGCAATCCTGCTTTTATAAAATGAACGCATCTGTTACCTAAATTTTGAGGTATTTCCCTTATTCATATTAATTTTCATTTAAAAGATGTGAAAGAAGTGAACAAGATATATTAAAGAAATCTACATCGTTGGTATAAAAGCTTTGGTAATTATCACACTCATATCGGTATTTTTTTGGCTAATGTACTCTAATGTTAGAACTCAGCCAACAACAAAGTATCAAAATGCTGATTCTGATGATTTAATCTTTATGGTAATAAGGGTGGCAAAATGGGAGACATATTTTGAGATACGTGATTTTATTTGCTTTTTATACATAATGAATATCGTCCAAATTTCAGGAGTAGCTTTCTTCCCCTAAACTCAAGGTTCCCCGGAAACACCCCCCTTTCTGCTTCTGGGGTTCTACAAATCTGCCAAGACTTTATTCGAACGGTGAGTGTCACTTCGGAATCTTCTTTTATAAACTGTAAAATATCTCTTCGTTCTTAAAATCACATATTTAACATATTGCATCAATTAGCTGTTAACATTTTCAGCAATAAGTTTTTGTTTTCCGTCACTCAGCATATTTTCATACATCTAAAAGGTTCTGTTTAGCGACGTTCACCCGGGGATAACCACAAGTGTACGTGAGCCCTGCATATGATTCACAGGACAGTGGACCCGAGGATACAATATATATTGAAACATCTTTTGCATTAGGTGACATTTTTATAATATTTGCAAATATATAGCTATTGACATTAAGTTAGAAGTATTGTGAGTTGGAGCGACCAGCAAATAGAAGACAATTACATACGAAGATGTTTTAGAGTTGAATTTGTAAATAGAGATTTAATGAAAGTAGAAGTGAATCGATTAGTTCATATTTCACCAAAGCCAGGCAAGTTATCGCTTTGAATTATAATTACGATTATCTCAACAGTAAAATTAATGACAAAATGTTACGTAATAGGACAGTTGTGAAGATTTAGTGTAATGAATGTTCACTCGTCATTATATGTACTTACGGGTGAATTTTTCAACGGTACCATCCGTTTAAAACGGGGACTTCTACAACGGTTCTGTTGACGAGGTAACCGTGTTCAATCCAACTCCATATTTTCATCTGTGTAAACATATCACCGTATGATTTACATAACTATTTTAGAGATTGTGGTAATGACTGTATTAGATGTGATCAAATGCAAACTAAGCATCCGGATATATATAGTCGTCCAACTAACTGGTCAGCTAATACCAACTAGCTGGTCAGCTGGCCAGGTCTATCGTACTAATCTTTTAAGTTTGCCATGGAATATTTCAGAACGAGCTAATGGTATCTAAAATAAGTTAAAATCATAAGAACGTAAGTATACTTGGTGACGAACTAATTGGACGAATTCATATTTAATAAAGTTGGGCTTATTGAACGCTGGTTAGATCGTCAGGAAAAGTGGATATGTAAGACTATAATGTTGCATCAGAAATGATATATCAGTAGAATAGGTCGTATTGACCTGAACACATTATCTGCAGAAATGCGTTTGAAAATAGTATTTTCCGAAATCTTTGCGGGTAGTTTCTTCATATATGTTAAATGTGTAGCATCTTTACGATCTGTCGCGGTTGCAAGGATGGACTAACAACTTAATTAGCCAGAGAAATAATGAATGAAGTTAGACCACCCCCTAATCACCATGTACTGTCGCGTGTTAATTATGTAATTAAGGATTCTTTGACTAGGTACTATCATCCATATATGTTTCTACGTCATCCGTATTTACATGACAATTAGTCGTTTGACTACTAGCCTCCATAAACGTGCACTGATGAGCCATGTGACGGCGAAACGTAGGACTGTACATGGCGCTTAGATGCTGGTCTAACTTCAGTATCACAGATTATTTGAAACGCTCACAAATGGTTTAACGCATGCAACAGACTGTGAGGTTGAACATATCGTAAATTTTACGCATTAAAATAATTCAAAAGGAACGCACGTGAATTTGGCTTCTTTATTTCATTTGAATGTGTTTACGTTTGTACTTTTCTTTATAAAAATACACTTCATTTTACAAAGAACTATTCCGGGATATAGGGTTGATTCAATATCGCCGTAATTAACGCCGGTGCATCTCGTACGTTACGGATACTACGAACAAGCGGAGGGTATGGAGCCTTTACTTGCAATTAGTGACAGACAATTTCACAAGGAGACTGGAATCGGGCAGATAGGGAATGATACTTGCAATTAACTGTCCTTTTCGTCTACTAAATTCGTTGAGGGATGCGAAGCAGGGGGTAGAATGCTCTCCGAACATTTCTTAAGTGTTTTATGAAGCGATAATATGTGAAAGAACTCTTTTGAAAACAAACTAAACTCCATTATGGGGGATCATTGACCTTAGAATTAAATGATAGTGTGATTGATGATAAATACGTTCACAATATCGACATGTTAGATGTATCTTTTAAATTAAAAAAATTAGAAATATGGCGAGAGAACTTGTGGTGAAATATATGCAAAGTGCAATACTTGCCATAATTCTTATAGTACACATTTTAACAAAATGTTAGGGCAGAATGTGTACAATTTGATATAGTAAAAAATGCACAAGAGAAATTGAAAAATGTTGTATGTGTTCGTGTTAAAAGAATTTAAACAAGAGAATAGAAAAAGGCAAAAGTAATTTATTGAACCAGAATGAAGAAAGATGGAAACAATACTTTTGTGGTACGTGAGAATTAAGAAAGGATAAGAAATAGAAACAGAAAGGAAATATCAAAGGTAGTAGCGATTTTATCGAGGAAATAACAATAAAAGACATTAAGGTTATTAAAAAGTGGGAAGGGAGCAGGAATGTTAATCAAGGCACATCTAATGCCTTTAACAGAATTTAATTTCCTTTAGGATTTTACTAGATACATGTAATTTCCATAATAAATCAATCCTTCAATACATTGTACTATGCAACGTAAATACATAAGGAAATCGAAGCTTTGTAATTGACTTGCCATTTGTGGCACCACGAGCCGCCACTGGACAGAGATTAAAAGGACACACCATATTTACAAATTAGCTGCAGATACAGTTCCTGCTGCATATTCGTATCTCCACATCGATGTACAGCGCTCAACCTTTGAGAGAGAAAAGGAAGTTGCACATACAAAGACAAACCCTTACTGGAAGAAATTAAGGAATAGTGATTGTTAATAAGAAAAAGCGGCAGGTCAGGACGGTATCACAACGAAAATGTTAAAGAACTAAGAACGAAAGTCATACATTGATAACTGATTCAATTAATAAAGCTTAGCAGAAGTAGTATCGTAGTAGATAACACATAGAGCCGTTGCCTTGCTAAGCATTGTGATAAATTATAATAGAACCTCAGATAGAAGAACAGAGCACACACACAGAGCACGTTTCGAGAAGGAAAGGACTTACAAGTTTACACATTCACAGTGAAAAATTGCTCGAGAAAAATAGCAAAAAAATAATTACAAATAACAACGTAAGACTGAGGTGCTTCAAAAATCGTTTCTGAAGCTTTATATGTGAAAACTTTCAAAAATACAGAATTAGACGCTTGTGATACCTAAAATGAAAAAGCAAGGAAAGCAACATGGGAATGAATATAAAGGCTCAGAGATGAAACAAACTAGAAAAGCAGGATTTCTGAGTCACTACTCAAGAAAGATAAATATTGACGCGTTTTTTTGTCACCTATATTAAATACGACAATAATAAAAAAATGAAGGCTCGATTTCCATGTACTTTCTTTGTGGGATCCATCTAGGCTTTAATTACAGACGGCTGTCAAATATACGATAATTGTCAGATTAATTTAAGGTTCGCAATCGGTAAACGTTTGAAAATTGACGTTTCAAACATTTGAAAGGCGTGGGAAAGCCTTTCAAAAAAAAAGTGAAAAAGTAATGAAAGAAAGATACAAGCGGCCCGTGATGGAATTGAAAAATTGGTAGATCCGATGATTGTTACTTGTTGTCGCAGCTTTGGATTTAGTGAGACAATTAGGACTTATCTTTTTCATTTTATAAAGGATTTCGTTTATACATTCAAATTAATTCTATATAGTGGCGAACAAAATAGAAACGGGGCAAACATACCTATCCTATAATCAAAACTTTGGTTTTATTAAAAAAGGCAATAATCATGTTGATGGTCGTTCGTTTTGACACATTTTATACGGGACTTTCCCAATGCTCCAAAACAATAAAAAATTCGAAATTGGGTGTTAAACCAGCGCTAAAACCTTCATGATAGCGAACGTTGGATTCGGTGAAAGCCAGACAAACATATGTCCTACCCGTTCCCATAATGATAGGATCTAACCATTATTAATAGCTAGCTTCCCAAGCTTTTCCTCATTGATTTTTAATGTATGAGACAGAGATGAAGACGACCATTACATATATTAAAAATTTCATAATGATATTTTTATTCCAAAAGATTGGATTTAAATAATTAAAACTACTAGAAAAAATGTGTTCATTGTAGCTTATTACTAGAGAATTATTCCTTTTTTGCAGCAATTAGATAGACTCGTGCGTATTCGCCTTGTGAGAATGGATTAACGATGTCCTCGAGAGTCGATAAAATACGAGTCTGTCTAGTCTCTGCAAAAAAGTAATAATTTCATCCACCTTTGTCCTCTCTCCTTTAACTAAGTCTGCAGAAACGAGTACACTTTCTGTGCGCTTCATGAAACTCTCGAGCTTTGTTGATCCTCAAGGAAATCAGTAGGCAACACGCTGCCATTATCATGAGATGAATGGACACGAGTCTAGCTAGTCTCCGCTAGTTTCGTAAAGTGCAACTCGTTTCTGTGAGCTTATTCATTACTGCTGCTGGTATTGTGTTAATAAAATATTTGTTTATAAAATCTTTTGATCTCAGACTCACGATCTCAATATAAAAAAGTGATTTAGACTATAGCTTGTTTAAGTATAAAATAATGAGAAGGTCTTGTTGATTTGTAGAACATGTTCAGAACTAATATTTTTTAGTTCTGGCATGGAATGCTATCATTGCTATCTATGCATCTAATAGAAGAAACATTGCAAAATTGTAAAATCAAACTGCTTCTTTTATGTATTTACCACAACTCCTATAATAATCTTTCCACTAGAAGAATTGGAGGAGGACATGAACGCAAATCATGATTTACTTGAACTTTGTTGCGAGGAAACAACGAACAATAAGTGAAACAATTAATCAACATCAAAAAGCGAATCAAGGGTGAAGAATCAGAAGAAAGAGGATAAGCAATAAAATGACATTTTAGAAGAAATAGCCAAATTCCATTCTCTACTTATTAAAGAATAAATAATTTAGACCGCCTTTGTACTATGCGATTCATGTTGCCGTATTGTATGAATTAGAAAACAATAATATGCCTTTAACAAAAAAATATATCACGCAAATAACTGGGACACATCATTCCAGATATGATCTAGGACGGAATTAATAAAATCAAGCATATAACTCGACGTCGCTTTGTTTTCTTTTCATTAAAATCTGTATTTACTGTTTTTTTAATTCGGTGTTGTACGTACGTATTTCCTGCTTCCAAATATCTAAGGCATAAGTGGGTTCCGCGAATTGCTTATCGCAGCTAAACACACACATTAATTGTTCCTGCTGTTATGAATCCACAATATTTTTAGCCGGTTTCTAATAATAGTATTAACTAAATAATTAGTCAAGAACCGATCTAACTTCCTCCTTAAACTTATTAGCAGAGATAGTGGAAACATATTTTGTCCGGCACACTTGTTAGGTAGAGCGGCATCGAGTTATACGACTAATACCGTTGTGTAAATAATACTACCGAATAGAGGTGTTCGTTTAGATTCATGTGTAGCAGTAAAAGCCAAGTAGCATCTGCATATATACATATCTCAACCTCATTAACATTAACTAGAAGATCGTTGATGTATATAATGAAGAGTAGTGGGCCTTGGGATATTCCACCTCTCACGGTTATTCCTTGAGAATGGCAAACGCTCCCACTTCGTCAATTGCGAGGTAAGGGTATAAATAAGGTTAGGGGTGTACCTCTTATTTCATGATATTCTAATTTATTTAAGAGAACATTATGATCGCTAGAATCGGGAGCTTTCGCTAGGTTTAATATATTGAATTCTGTACACCCGTCATTATGGAAACTTCTGTAAATGAAGTCGAGGAGGTGCAAGATGCCGGCTGTAGTAGAGCGTCTTTTTCTGTAACCATGTTGGTTTGGGGTAGCATGGCTCGTCAGCCACCACGCTGTCGCGTGCTCAAACACCTTTAACATTGCAGATAATAGAGCGTCAGTAAAAAGTCCCGGAACGGTCGAATAACTTTGTTATTTGAAAATTATGATTTCTGAAATTTGGTATGGGGGTATAGTTAATATAAATGCATTTTATGCAATACAGTTAATATTTTTTTCACTTCCG
Organism: Oryctes rhinoceros; assembly: GCA_020654165.1. Lineage (NCBI taxonomy): Eukaryota > Metazoa > Arthropoda > Insecta > Coleoptera > Scarabaeidae > Oryctes > Oryctes rhinoceros. Next base: position 5,855,737 of record JAIOKQ010001013.1, read on the forward strand.
GTTTAATCGGCAATACGTCCAACTTTTTTTTTTAATGGAACGCCCAGATTTTTTAATACTTTTGAATGCAAAATGAAAAACTACGTTCAGGAAGTATTAAGATGTTTATTTTTATTCACAAGAAAACAGTTAAAAAATTAAAAAAGTGTCCTAATACAGAAAAATCAAGATACCTGTCTATTCAGGTTGCGATTACAATAATTGTTCAAAATGCTCTCCATTCACAATTTGACAAAAATGTAAACGGTCAGTAAAATTTCTTATTGAATTTTGTATTTGCTCTTGCGATTGGCTTCTTGAACTATTCTCTCTTCCAATTGTTCAAGATTATGGGAACGATTTTTGTACACTTGACATTTCATGTGACCCCAAAAGAAAAAATCTAATGGCGAGAGATCTGGTGAACGTGCTGGCCATTCGATTGCTCCTCTACGTCCGATCCAAGGTCTCGGAAAAATTTCATTCAAATAATCGCGGACATTATGGGCAAAATGGGGGGGAGCTCCATCTTGTTGAAACCAAAAATGTGCATTAGGGTGATCACCTATGTTTGCATTTGGAAAGAGGGACGCAAGTGCTGGAACAACCTCATTTCGCAATAAATTTAAGTAGACGTTGCCAGTTAAATTTCCTCTTATAAAAGGTGGTCCTATGATGTTGTTTCCAACAAGACCAGCCCAGACATTCACCTTTTGAGGACGCTGTGTATGGACTTCTTCAATCCAATGCGGATTTTCAATTGACCAGTAGCGACGATTATGTCTGTTCACAGTGCCGTTGAGACAAAACGTTGCCTCATCTGAAAAAATGATGTGATCTAAAACATTAGGCTACTGCTCGATCAATTCCGTCATTGTTTCGCAAAATTGTAGTCTACGATCTGGATCATCTTCAGTTAACTCATGGACAGGATACATTTTATAGGCTTTCATTGTTGCTGATTTGAGAATGTTATGAGCAGATTTTTGAGAGATCTCATGAATTTGACCTAATTCTGTTGTGGACACGTGATGATTTTCTTCCACTGTAAGTAACACATTCAAACTAGTTTCTTCATCTGTTGCTGTTAATTGACGTCCCCTTCTAGGTAAATCCTTCATCTGACGAAAGACTTCAAACTTTTGAATTATTCGGCATACCGTACTTTTACTAATGTGACGATCCGGATAAACACTATTAAACAAAATACGAACCTCTTCAAAAGAACGTTGACGATCACCGTACCCACGCATCATTAATATCTCAATTCGTTCTGATTCAGTAAGTTTTACTGCCATTTTCAAATGTGTCAATGTCTAAAATAAGTAAATTTATAGCGATGCAAAAGTTAAAACGCTTTTAAAATTGTCAAATGTGACGGCAAAAAGAATGCAAACACTAAACAACAACTTTTTGCAAAGGTATCTTGATTTTTCTGCATTAGGACACTTTTTTAATTTTTTAACTGTTTTCTTGTGAATAAAAATAAACATCTTAATACTTCCTGAACGTAGTTTTTTATTTTGCATTCAAAAGTATTAAAAAAATCTGGGCGTTCCATTAAAAAAAAAAGTTGGACGTATTGCCGATTAAACCGGAAATGAAAAAAATATTAACTGTATTGCATAAAATGCATTTATATTAACTATACCCCCATACCAAATTTCAGAAATCATAATTTTCAAATAACAAAGTTATTCGACCGTTCCGGGACTTTTTACTAACGCTGTTTACTGATAGGGCAGCAGTTCTCAAAAATACATCTATCGTCGTTTTTATGTATCGGTACAATTCCCATCATTGATTTTTTGGGAGCACATATGAGTCGTGTGTTGGTTGCATACCACCAACAATCTGGTCTCTGATTTCACAGGAGTATTCATCTAACTCTCTGCAGCCAAAGCCCTGTATCCTGAATGTGACAGCACGACGCTTTTAGTTCTCTAAATTATTATTTTTTATTTTTTTTATTTTTTATTCTCTATTAATTATTTTCTATACAGCTTTAGTTTTATTACTTGTACTTTGGATAATTATATTAAAGCTTATATTCAATAAGTAAATTCTTTTAACAACATTTTTTTTATTTAAAAATCTCATTCAATTTGTCTAGAAATAATTCAGTAATTCAACTGAGCTACAGAACTATACTGAGTAAAAGTAATTCCCAAAACTTCGAGATTATCCACTCGACCCAACAGAAAGCCTCGCATTGGATAATCATAGACAACTTTACAATTTGCTCTCCTATATATGTCGTCACTTTGCGTTTTACAGTATTGAACATCAGGCGATTGAGCATAAGTCCGTCCATTCAGCACCGTAAGGCTGCTGAACCTTGGGAAATACTTGTATATCTTTGTAAATAACGACATTTCACATTTCAGGCAAATGATGATTAAAAGGAGTGTGACAAATTCTTTCTAGTTGACAAATTGTTGTCCGGAAAATAAGGAGGATTTAAATAGCTTCAACGATCAAGTTTTCTGTATTTTAGGAAAAGGGCCTTCTCTCAAATTTAAAGTCAGTAAATGGAAACGTAATCTTGGAGCAAAAAAACAAGGAATATCGTTATTGTTACCCGAAAGTGTACGTTCTTTGATTTCTTCAGCGCATAAAATTCCCTCTTTAGTGATGAAAGAAAACTCAATGCTTATCACGTATATGCTTTCTTAATTTTAAAGATTATCTTGAACAGCGTTCATTAGTGCAAGTATTATTTCGGAGCTACGTTTGTTGTTTATATGTGACCAAAGCTGGATATTAAATCTTGAATATTTAAAATTGCTCGTATTAAAAACTACATTCAACTGTGAGTGAACTTAATTAATTTAATTTTCAATATACAAGGTGATTAATGTGATGTGATCAGATCATTGGTATTCTATAGAATATTCGTTAACAGTATTAAATTATTTCGCGACAATCTTCTCTAAATAATTCTTTATAGTTTCTTTTCTTGCACCATAGAGTTACGGTTAATTGAATAATTGTTGCAACAGTTGGTAATTGTAAATCCGACCTTAATTCAAAAAAAAATGTTTATCGTCTTATACGGTCTCAACAATAAAACATCTAATCAAATTTTAAGCTAGATATTTCATCGGCGGCTTTTGATGAAGGATGGACGCTCTGTTTTATTGACTTCATTCATTTTTGTTGACTAAGCTACTAATTAAATGTTCATGATAATTCACACGTTTCATTCAAGAACAAACTTAAAAGCAGTACAATGCTAAGATTGTGGCTAATATTTACTTTTGCCTTTTAGTGCGACACGTATGTACATATCTCCTTATCCTACGTAAGCGAGATACAACCAACCCCTCCATCTCTAACAAGCAACCATGTTATGAGGTCAATTGTTGCAAAGTATACGCATTACAATTTTGTTTTCATAGAGTTTCTAATTTATTTCGTTCGGAATGTTCAAAATTTCATACATGGCATTAAGGGTATTAAATGTATCCTTTCATTAAACTTCGGTTGCCCTATATGTACAACCCCTAACAAAATTTCAACAACGAACGTAGTAGGCCTATTTAGGGAGTAAAGCTGTCAAGACTTTAATAGAAATAGAAATGGCTGACCTCTGAAAAAGGTAACTTATGGCTATTTTTGGTGAAGTATGATTTGCTAAAATGTACACATATGCATTCCATACGTTTGATTTAGTTTCGATCTGAATTTGTTTCGCTCTCTTCAGCGAAAAGAATCCCTTTGGGGAAAAAGAATTAACAACGGATGAGTAAATTAAAAACGCTGTCGACGGATATTTTGCAGGCTTTGAAGAATCGCACTTCCGTTGGGACATAATATCCTGCGAGTATCGTTAATCAAACTGTATTGATGGTCACAGGGAACATGTGGGAAAATACTTATTAAAACAAAAGTTGTTTCTTTTCTGTTACATTCCGAAAATATGGTATATTTACTGGAAAATTATATCTTACTTGAATAGATTCAATAGTGACCATATTACCGGCAACAATTTGTAATATTTATAACAAACGCTAAGGTATCGGCACAACACAAATTGTCGACGCGTTCGCCCGTACGGTTGACTTGAAAATCCACAAATTTTCGAAATAATTGTCCCGAATTTAACGCAGATTTTATTAAAAGAGAAAACGTCGTACCAAATACGAACACCATCGTAAAACTATAGCATGCACAGATTGACAATTGCAGAAAGACATCCAAGATACGTAGGCATTAAATTTTGTAACAGTCTACTTGATAATTTAATTAACATAAATCAATCTACGTATTTTAAGTTATTATTATTATTTCCTTTTTAGAACATTCCATAAGTTTTGAGGCAACAAGTAATGATATAATTGCTGCAAAATTAAGGGTTTCAGAATTTTTTTGTTTGAGTTGTATACAGGAACAGTCACTCCAACAGTTACCCCTTTTAAGGCATTCCATTAGTTTGTATGTGTTATAATTATTGTCGTTTATGCTTTGTATATATGCCTTATCTAATAAATTTCGTTTTACCATTGTTCAAGAGATATAGGCTCAATATTTTCATATATTTCAGTTTGCATTTTTTCAATGTACAGAGTGGGTTGGGAGGAACAGACCAAAGTCTAAGGGTATATTGCGCACGTCAAAGTAATGTAAAAGAACCCACATGTTCTTCTCCAATTCTTAAAATTTTCTTTGTTTTCGTCACAGGGTAATTTAAAAATTTTAACTAACCTACCTCTAAAGGATCCAAATCTTTTGCTTATTTTCGAGTTAATACATCTTAAATGAGATAAAGATAACCTTGCATTGACTATCCGTGTAAAACAAGAAGGCAGGTACGTTCGACATTAAAAGTTTTTTTCGCTTCCGATATTAAAGGAAGACATAAAGCAATCAGGAAAGCAACAGGTGCCCTTCGTAAACGAAGCATAAAATACTTAGGGGTCGATGGCGATATTTTTGAACATTTATTAAAAGAACGGCTACTATTAAAAAAAATTAATGCTTGAAATTGTACGCTGTAACTTGAAAATAGATGAAAATAGGATAAAAGGATATTATTTTCACGCGCACAAGTATCCTCCCGACTAACTATAATATCCAGGTGAATTTCTTAATTATATAATTACCACTTAGTGCATAGCTATTAGAGCTTGTTACCTACATTACATAGTTTCTCCTCTCAGCGATAGTTTATCCGATAGGATACGAAGTACCTAAATCGTAATTTAAAACCTTCCAAAAGCAATTGTGCTAAATCACGAAATCGTTAATAGCTCGCTATACTTGTATCCCGGAAACACTTTCGATTCATCGATTTAGTAGGAACCTTGCATGCGAACCAATAGAATCGGCTGCATTACATTCGACATCAAGATTACAACGGTGCTATTGATACCCACCCGGAGAACGGATTTGTACCGTTCCTCTTTCCGGTAGCTGATGTATTGAATATGACTAAAATCGCTGGAGCTACGCTGCTCTCGTAGGAATGAGCACGTCAGTTGTTGCAATGGATACGTACCATATATAATCTCGTTTTTAATTTTTCGATTTCAATCTTGGCTAAATACTAATTGAACCTTGCAAGCTAAATAGCATTTCGGATTTTATAGTAATAAATAAATCGATAAAGAATCGGTACTCAAATATCTTTACATTTGTAGCATTAAAAATGTTATTTTAAATTAATTTAAAAAAACCAATCGTGCCCGTAAATTTGCTAATTTGTTTTATTTTAAATAGTTGAATCTAAAAGGTCCAGTGATAGCTTACAGCAAATTAAAATAGTTATGGGCTATATATGTTTTTTGCATCCACCATACGTATCTAATATTTTTAAATAATCGAAGGGTACGTAGTAAGGTTGAAAATAAAAGGTAGATCCTTTCTGGCATTAGAGAATTTGTAAAAGACCTACTTTTTCATTGCAAACTTTCCAATATTTTTATATAATGATGTCTAATAATGTCTAATATTGAAAATAAAAGAAATGTTTATGAACGTTACATCTGCATTATTATCTCACTAAGGATAGCCCTCTTAATTTTACAAGTTTTTATTTATTACAAGTTCAATACAATAGTTTTAACAATTTGATAATTTTAACTGGGCTGAAGATGCGTATGTTGTGAACCACATTGAGAAAAAATTTTGGTGAAACTAAGCTTAAATATATAAATTCAAATATATTTGCATTTAGATATAGAACAAGAACAGAATTTATTTAGATTTATTATAAATTTGTTATTAAAAATTTGTATTTAATTAAATCAAATAAGAGATCATTTTTTTACATTTATATACTTTAAATGTGCCATATGTGTCAATTTAACAATACTTTATATTTATTTTAAACACGCTTTACGTGCCAAATTACCAATTATTTTTAATTATTTAAAATAATCTGCTTTATAAGGTTGAATCTCAAATAAATAAAGAAGGCCCCTACAGTTTAAATGTTGTTTGTACAGTTTTTTTATTTTGTCCTTTTTCTTTTGTTTCCTTTTTACGCGTTGCTTGCTTGTAGGTAACTTACTAGAGTTAGTTGAAGAGTTGAATGGTCGTTGTCGCGTTGTATAGTTAAGTTGCCGCATATTAATCGCGCGCCTAGTTTTGTGTTTCCACCGCAAATAAAGTTTCCCTTACCTACCAATCCTCTCCTTTTGTGTGAATTATTATCACTAGTGGAAGACGTGGACATATATGGATATATATATATATATATATATGTATATATATATATATATATATATGTATATATTAGGTAGAATTATTACTGTTTTGTAGCGATTAGACAGACTCGTGTCTATTCGTCTCATAAGAAAGGGTTCGTGTTGTCTACTGGTTTCCCCGAGAGTCGACAAAACACGAGCCTGTCTAGTCGCTAGGAAAAAGTAATAATTCTACCTGCCTTTGTCACCTCTATCTATAACATTTTCAATTTCATTTTATATTAAAAACAAAAACTAGATCCTTTTTACGAATACTAGTTCCATCGCTTTCTTTTAGTGACAGTTGCTCTATTGCTGTTTGTTCACTATTTGCCACTTACCAGGAAGGAAATCTCTTCAAAATTTCTGGAAGCTAAAGATAAGCTTTGCATACGAAATTTGTACGATATAAGCTTAAAAGTGAAATTTTTCACTGCCTTAAAAGAGTTTAAAATAGGATACAGTATGCTAGAAGAAATGAAATACGATTTTATTAAGATCATGGATTATACTAATGAACTTAAATTAGAACCAGATGATAAATTTCTGAACAATTTTAATCCGATAGATAGCATGTACATACGAGATTTATTGCAATATCAAAGCCACTGCGAAAGTTGCCAACCTAGTTTACTGCTAATATGAATGGCCTGTTTTTTACGAAAATTTTAAGATTTGGGAGCTATTAGTGAATTGCTTTACTTAATAGGGAAACTTAATTCAAAACAAGATACACGCTCTCTGGTTGCTTCTTATATAGAGAGCAAATTTTGAAATTTATGCCCGCACATAACCTTATCATTGTATCGTTTTATTGTGATTTTGGAAAAATTTGTTCAGTTAGTTTTGAAGTTTAGAAAACTTCGAATATTACCGATTTATTTGATGTTGTCATAACGCATATTAGACTTTCCAAATTGGATAGTAAAGCTTTCCGCCCATCTGAACTATCTCGAATCTGATATACCTACTTAGCATGAAATTTAAAAATTAATTACACAGTAAACTAAGATCTTGTCTGGATCAGTAAAAATTAACTCAATGTTAGTAAAATTAATAGGCCACCTTTCCAGAAGCCAGTTCGCTCATTTCTAATTAATCAATTAATTGTAATTTTTGGATTATTTGTAATAGTTCACATTCAATTTTTAGATGTTACAACTTTCGTAAGAGAGAACCGAACGATAGAAAATTGCTAAAGAAAAGAATTTACGCATAAATTAAGTTCACGCTACAATGTTAGTAATTGTAATTCATCGAAACCTTGTGGTTCTTGTTTGAGCCGATATCGTAGGCTATTACGTTTCAATAGGTCACATATTGCAAAATTAGAACTGCTTAAGAATAACATTACCCTCGCAAGACGATACAGTTCAAATAGCAACTACTAGCAGTTTTTGTTTTACTGATGATGTCGATACATAGTGCCGCATACACTATTTTGTTACCTATCGCTTTAGTTGGAATTTCTACATCTCTACGAAACCAGTTTGGGATTAGCGCTCTGCAAGTTCGAACCGTCTATTTAAGGAATTGGTTGCTACGAAAACACCAATAAAAGGTGAACTATTATATACTATATATTATTATATATATAAATATATTATTATTAATATATAATTATATTGTTCTGGGAAAGGCACCTTGTGTGTGTTGGTGATATAGCTAGTGATATAGTACGGCGAAGCTTTTGTACATTTGCGTGACCGCTAGGAGAGTCATTGGATAAATTTTTCGATTTAGAAAAAATTTCGCTTGCTTACACAATAAGTGCTGGTAATTGGAAATGTGAAGCGATTTCTTCGTCCACATGTAGACGTGGTAGCTATGGTCGTTATATCGTTTCTTTTCTTTTTAAGCGAAGTCCTTTGTGCTTCAGAAGGAATGTTTGAAGCTTTACTATAATTTAAGAAACTATACTCGGATGTTATGCAAGAACGCAGAGATAGAGGTTGTATGACTAATTGCCGAAGACGACGCTCCACAGCCAAGTTACTTTTTACCGCATCACGGGATATTTCAACGTGACAGCGCAATCATTACGTGTAGTTTTCGATCGTAGTTGCTAATTTAAAAAAGATTCCCAATGCTTCTGAACATAAACAGCTCCAATTACTTCTATGGAGCAGTAACTCTAAACGTCATTATAGAACTATCGATTTAATCAATTTATTTAGCTTTGTGGATTATTTACAGATCAGATCTGATAAAACACAACGCATTCCCATTAGCTGTGGAAATAGCATTAAGCGACACTAATGTTGACGACTTGTTAGTAACGTAACGGACATAAAAATAGCGAAGGAATTAAATTGGCTCTTAAAGCCGAGGTTTGAGATTGTATTATTATCATCAAATGCATATCGCTGCATTTGGAAATAGTGACACGTGTAAGGTTTTGGGTTTGCAATGGAATGGAACAGAAAAACTGCCTCATTCTCATACGCAGTTAAGGCAGGTAAGAATAAGTGCACCGAGGGCAACATATCGTCAACAATATTGCATATTTACGATCCACTTGCACTAGGAGTCCTTGTTACGTTATTTCCCGTTATTGATTAAACAATTGTGGTTACTGAAATTAGATTGGAATTAAGTACCTCCGGAATCCGTTATTGCGCTGTGGGCTGGATTTTGCAATGTTAAAAAATTTTCAAGTACCTCGCCACATATCTATATTAGTAGATAGCAATAGTAACCGTTTGATTTACTGATGCATGTGATTCTAGAATCACGTTAGTGGATACGAAATACTAGCCGACTGTTCATGACGAGGACTAACACCCATAGTTTTAGTAAACCGCCCGCTGCGGTTGCATGGCTGCATTTGACTTTCTGAACCAGAAGAGAGATAGCCTATTATATAATCTCCGAAAAAATTAGAAACTTCGTTGAAAGAAGAGGCAAGCGTTTTCTGCGTAAAAATGGAAGGTTCACAAGAAAACCCACCATATGACTAAATTTACATTAACATGATGTCGTCTTGTTCAAAATCACTGAATACCTCTGTATATGCTTGTCGATTTTTGAAACAATTACCCTATTGCTGTGGAAGACTTGAGCAAAATCGAAAACGTTTTGCTTCAAGTAGTTCAAATTAAGTATTTTCGTTGTGGATTGTTACATTTAAAGAAGGGTGCTTGACCCCATCGAATATAAGAAATTAAATCTATTCGTTCATAACGAAGTAATCCGCGTAGGAGGCCAATTGCGTGATCCTCTATTTGAATTTCTAACATATCACCCGTATCATAATGCTGTAAAGTAAGAACGACTTATCGCCTCTACCACGCCCAAAATCATTTCTAAAGGAACGAAGTTGAAAAAGAAAGCGTAGATGTGCTCTATTAATCAAGACAATGTTTATTTTTAAAATTAGCATTGTCGTGATGATAGCACTCCATTTGCAAACAATATCCCCCTTCTTAGCTTTTTTTTTAACGTTTTCCCTCTCCATCTTGTAATAGGCAAATCTGAATTAATCAATTAATGCAAAGAAAAAAACAATAAACAAAAAAGTAAATTATGGCATCTATTAGCTACCAACAAAATTAAAATTAATGTTTTTTTTGAACTTATCTTTGTAAAACGAAAATTTATTTAAAGCATTTCGTCTGTATCTCTAATGTTAGGGTAATGCTAAAGTGGTTTATTTGAACAATAATAAGGAATAAAGCGGTAGATTGTAAATCAATCTAAAAGTTTACCATACGGGATAAAACAAAACTTAATAAGGATGCATACTTAATGGGCTAATTTTGTTACTTTCAATAATAAAAGCGTCATCTGGTGTTGGAAATGGGACAGCTTTTCATATGAAGGAGGAATATATTAATGGCCGATCATTACTGACAAAAAAAAGGTCGGATTCTGAAGTGTCGTACTATATGACTGAGTTTTAGATTTGCGAAAAAACGATCTAGAGACATTTCGTTATTCGGACTCATAAAATTGTAATATGATATAGTGAAAAATATTGCTATACAGAGTGTTATTTCCGTCGACTCGGAAAATTATGCCTCTTGTGAATTTGTTAAAAAAAATTTTCTTTCTTGTTATAAGGTTTGATTGTAGGTATGCGTATATACACTCCGCCAAAAAAGTATCGCATAAACTAAAAAAAGGCATTTATAAACCAAGATATTTTTATACGTTCACAAAAAGTTTGCCTCGTATATGTGAACTATAAAAACACTAACAAAATCATGGAACATAGCTTTTTTACTTTTTTTTCTAAAAGAACACATTTAGAAAAATGCATATGTGTAAGGTTTGTTCAGTTGTTTATTGAAAGTCTTCCTATACGGACAAATTTTAAAGTGCGAAGTCAGAGTTGTGTACCAACGCTTTTAAACCTAAAATGAGCAATTTAACTTCAGAACAAGTGGCTGCTATAGTTGCTTTAATCGAAGATGGACGATCTCAAGCATACGTTGCTAATTTGATGAACATCAATCAGTCAAGTGTTTCTAGAGCGGTAGCCAGATATAGGGAAACAGGCAATTACAGTAGAAGACCTGTACCAGGTCGTCCAAGATGTTCTACTCGCCAAGACGACCGCTATTTACTACTACAAGCATTACGTCGAAGACATGTAACTGCGAGACAATTGCAGAACGACTTGGCTAGAGTCAGAAATACTCGTGTGAGTACTCAAACTATTCGGAATAGGTTACGACAGAGTGGATTAAGAGCTAGAGTAGCTGTAACAGCCCCTCGTCTCACTAGGAACCACCGAGTGGCTCGCTTAAGGTTTGCCAGAGAACATGTAAATTGGAACATTAATGACTAGGCCAATATACTCTTCACAGATGAGTCAAGATTTGGTCTTTACACCTCAGATAGGCGTATCTCAGTGTACAGACGAGACGATGAGCGCTATTCGCAGTGTAATATCAGACCTAGACCTAATTTCGCTGATGGCTCTATTATGGTTTGGGGAGGCATCTGTTTAACAGGTCGTACAGAGTTAGTACCAGTAGACAGAGGTACACTGACTGCCCACAGGTATATAACGGACATTTTAGAAGAACATGTAGTACCCTATGCGCCAATTATAGGAAACGAATTCATGTTAATGCACGATAATGCACGACCGCATGTTGCAATAATCGTCCAGGAATACCTTAACGATGTTGGTATTCCAGTTTTAGATTGGCCTGCGGTAAGTCCGGACATGAACCCAAAATGTTGCCCCAGCGGACCTGCATGGACTAGAAAATGCTCTCCGTGACGAGTGGGAGAATTTGGATCAGGCTTATATACGGAGGTTAATCGAATCTCTGCCAAACCGTATGCGAGCGGTCATAAGAGCCAGAGGTGGCAATACTCAGTATTAAAAGCTACTGTTACGACATTTTTCTTTCCAAAATTATAATTTCTTGTTTTAATAAAAATCTCAAGTATGAGTTCTTGGTTTTATTTGAATTTGAATTTGAAGAAATTATATCTTAGAACGCATTAAAGTATATTTACAACTTTATGCTTCAAACAACGATTATGCGATACTTTTATGATTCAAAACTAAATTATGCGATACTTTTTTGACGGAGTGTAGAACACGGAACGTCTCATAACTTGACTACCCAAAATCGTATTTTTTAATGGAACGTGCATTTTTGGAATCCTCCAAAATTTAATAAAGGAAGAAAGATCTTAAAACTAAGCGTTTCAGAACTATTAGTTTTTATGAAACAGTCGACATTTACCGATATCGTTGTGTGCATTAACAAATATGATTTTTGGTACCTAGATTGGGCACAAAGGTAAAGGGTATGCACATGCTTGTCATTCGGACTTTGGATGACCTGGTAGGCAATTTGCGGGGTTAGCATAAAACGCTGTTCGTTAACTAGATATGTTGATATATCAATTTTCTTTAGTTGCAAGCACACACTTCCTTTGGTTTTATTTCCAATGAAAAAAAAAATAATAATAATAAGGAAAAAGTATAATTATATATTAAAAAATGCCTAGATTCAATAACCAAGAAAACAATGCTAATACAGCTTCCTTATGGTATTGATGAAATCACTCACGGTGACCGGAAAAGAAATACTAACCCAGACATATATTCTGCCTACATGCGCACCTCACTCGTTTAGTGGAGTAGCCGAGTATGACGAGCACTGGCATAACGAAAAGCATGAAAGTTTCGTTACTTTCGTTGCACGATAGTTTTAATATTGACAAATCCAGATTGCGAATAAAAATTTCATGCATTTTTTTACATATAGAAGCACCAAAATCATCAGAAATATCCTTTAATTTGTTTGTAATAACATCAAATGCTGCAATTCATCATTTAGTTGTATTGCTTGCGATTCAAAGCATGTTATTGTTTTGAACGACTCATCAATTTGATTTTGACAATGTAAAGATAATGACACCTACCTAAACATACCGATAGCACTAGTTACGAATTTGCATTGTCTAATTTTTACTGTTTTCACATACCTGTGTATATAAGGTTTATTTTTATAATTACTTTAAAAAAAGCTTTAATTCTCCGCATTCTCCCATTTTTAATTACAACATGTTAAATTGCTACCGCGTTGTGAGTTTTAATCATTTTTTAAAGAAATTTTAGAATTGCGGTGTGTAGTTTTAAAAAAGTTATTAAACAAATAACGAAAGTGAATTATGAAGAATCGGGTTTAATTTTACGTCAACAGACCTCGCACCTGACATTTTCTTAATTTCCTCACTGTTTCTTTAATGTTTTGCTTCGCCTGTTTTACTCAGTGTAGCTTCTCTAACCATTGCATCCACATTAATTTAGTTTCCAACAATATTTCGTCCTTCTCCAAGCAGATTACTCTGTGTAGTACGAATGTATTCTTAGATTATACCCAGTTAAAACAAAACAAAATTCAGTTGCCCTCAACCAATAGTTAATAGAAGAAAACGGCCAATTATTGACTATACTTCAGTATAGATACTGCATGAGAGAGAGAAGAGGAAACAAAAGGGAAAATTGTGTTATTTCCATTATTATGCGTGTTGCAGTTTGCACGAATAAATTACATACATACGGGATGAGTCGGGAAGAACAAGCAACAATTCCAGGAGTGCATTGTAAAAAAATAATGTAAAAAACAAAAATTGATATGTGTGTATCCGATTTTTTTTTGTTTTTAGGCTACAGCGCTATTAAAAAATTGTAATTAGCGTTGTTCTGATATATATCAATGTCAGCGTGTTTTAATGGACATTCCACAAAAAGAGTAACAAACACTCTACGAGCAAGACATATCCATATCATATTCAGCATATACAGCTCTTACAGTGGAAAGATTGTACCAAGTGTACAATTTTGTCGGTAGGTAAATAATAATCATCGGCGGCACTATAATACGCAGAGCTCTCTTGTATGGTCAGACATAAATCCTCACGCAGCTGTTGAAAGTAACTTTGAAGTTAGGAAAAAAAATTGCAAATTATTGGCCATCTGTGTTACCAAATATTTATCCTGACTATTGGTTATAAGTTTATCTAGAGGAAAGGGGCATTTCTTAATAGATCTACTATTCGTGCGGAATGAAACAATCAGTATCACATGTCACCGGAGACATTTTTAGGGAATAGTCTTATTAATGCCGTCGATCATTTAAAAGAAGGACGATGGTGGTTAAGTTTTCTTGTTTTTTTTTTTCCTTTACAGGAAATTCCCTATCTTTACGAACAATCAATCTAATATTCCAACTCCAACAAAAATTCAGTAGCAATGCTTTTACCAACGTACCCAGTATCGTAACAGGTGACGAAATATGCATGTATTCATACGAACCAGAAACAAAACAACCATCCACCAAAATTAACAACAAAATTGTTGTTTTTTTTTTTCGTAGAACTGGGCCTGTTGTGAGAATTGAAAAACAGTAAACGATAATTAGTGTACATTTTATTCGTTTCAAAAGTTTCGATGAAATCAGCAAAAACAGCAGACATCAGCGCATCATCTTTCAGGACGACAACGCCAGCTCTCACATAGCACATCGACCAGTCGATTATTTGAAGGAAAATAACATTGAATAAATTGCTCATTGTTCGTATTTGCGTGATGAGCGGTTTTCTACACCGGAAGTGGCCGTTAAAGCATTTAAAAGACATGTTTGTGAGACACCCACCTCAGGTTGGAATAAATGTTTCGACAACTGGTTTTTTCGAATGTAAAAGTTCTTAAAACTTAAAGGTGAACGTTTTGAGAAACAATAAAGTGTTATTTTTGGAATAAAATGTCCATTTTCTTATTTTTCCAGAAATTTTCGGATTGAAAACAAAATTATAAATACATCGAGATCTGTTAGAAGTGGATATAAAACCAATGGTGAGCAATGCTTACTTACTTTTAGATGGGAAAACCAAAGCTGGAACAATATTCAGGTTCTTCCGTCTAATATAACAACGACACAATATAAATAACATTAAAATAGATTTTTTCAAAATTGCACGTAGTGAGGTGAGGTTTATCACCAACTGCTACCAACTTATAGGTCTAAATCCTCTGAAAAAAATTTAATAGCACTATTGCCTAATACTTCTACTGGAATCTCTTCAAATTTATAAGACGCTTTTAAGAAAACACATGTTAAATTTGGCCCTCTGTTAACTAATCAGGACTTTAACATTAGATTATTGGTAGAACGTAAATAACATAATTTGTATTTAATTTTTTGACTATTCAAATAAATTAAATGATAAATTTGCATATAATACCAAAGCCTCTATTACTATATCTAGACCGCAATTTGGATAAATAAATCCTTCTTCCATTAACGAAGTCAGCAAATTGACCGGGCTATTTGATTTCCAATTAACAAACAATTTACGGCGCAAAGTGGTCCCAACATAACCGCACCTCAGTTAGCTATTCAACAGGTAATACGTTAGATGTCTTTCCCGACCGATATAGCACGAAGTTGTCGCCTGTTAGGGACCCGCAGCCGGCAGAAATCTACAAGTGGACCTGACATTTCTGATTGAATATATCCGACAGCTCTAAATCTCCAATATTATTTTAAAGGATTGCCAGAGAAACTTTAGTTATAACGCGGAACGAATGTGGAAATACAGCGTCGCTGAAAATAGCTGTCAGATGTTATTATGTGTAGATATATGTATTACCGAAGTATCTTAGGAATTTCTTTATTAAAATATAGTTAAGAGATAAGTGAAAAGGATATATTTGCAAATAAATGGATGTTCTTGTATTCGCCTTTTCTTTTCTTTTTATGAGTTCGAGAAATGTTTCGTGTGAACTTTGGTCCTGTTAATTATTATTACCTGACGTCCAGATTGAGCCTTTTGTTTGCGCAATATACGCGTTGAGTTTAGCAATTTGCTGATTTATCCATGTACATATATTTTAATATTGCCTATAAAGCTTTTGAAAAAGTAACTCTTTCGTGTTCTTAATATTGTCGTCCAATAGATCCCATTTCTAACTATGATTCTATTCTTATGTTTACTCATAATGTTGGGCATTGCCGTGTTACTTCCAGCAACGAGCTGCAATGGCACGATTTATATACGTTAAAGCGATCTATTTTAACAGATTATCTTTATTGATAAAAAAATAACAAATAAAAGTAACTTTCCCAAATTTAAAACTGCCTTCAATAGTAACTGAAAGTGGAAAATGATTTATTCTGAGCGTGTCGACAATACTTTCTAATGTAATGCTTTAATTGACGAAGAATACGTTTTAAGGGTAGAGTAGTACCCAGAACGATAACAGCCGAATGGTACCACTAGGTCGTCGTATTGGTTATGTTTTTGAATCAGAATGAGAACCAACGGAACATTTCTCTTCTCTTGTAGAGTTGATACTTTCGTGCCAACGTTGAGTACACTCCTTTGCTTATTTCTTTTAAATTTGTGTTGTAGAAGCGATGTAAGTTTTTAGTATTAACCCTTTGCTACATCGTTTGCTTAATTTCCCTGATATTTATCAAAACGAACTCAAAGAAATAATCAAAGTTCTTTAAAGTAAAGCTAACTTTAACGAATTCAAAAATCTGGTCTATATTTGTTTAATATAAAGCAAATATCTCTAATTAAAGAACTTAGTACAAGGTCTTTAGCTGCAGTTAATTTGCTCTGAAATGAAGATATAATACTAGCTACAACTTCTACACACATTAGACGAATGTTGAACACCTCTGGTTGTTATGAGGCAAATCCAATGTTTAATTCGGCGAATAGATTTGAACAAAGTAATAAGCAAACATGTCTATCTTTTTTTAGGATCGTCCAAATATAGGAGTTTCTAGTTAGAGATCTTAATCTGCAGTACTCTTGATAATAGTTAGAATTTTTGGTAGAAATCTTCTCCTGTCTATAAAAATCTTTGGTTTTTGAACTTTCTTAATTTCAAATGAGATCCCCTATGAGAAAGAAGATTTATTCTGAGCGTGTCGACAATACTTTCTAATGTAATGCTTTGATTGACGAAGAATACGTTTTAAGGGTAGAGTAGTACCCAGAACGATAACAGCCGAATGGTACCACTAGGTCGTCGTATTGGTTATGTTTTTGAATCAGAATGAGAACCAACGGAACATTTCTCTTCTCTTGTAGAGTTGATACTTTCGTGCCAACGTTGAGTACACTCCTTTGCTTATTTCTTTTAAATTTGTGTTGTAGAAGCGATGTAAGTTTTTAGTATTAACCCTTTGCTACATCGTTTGCTTAATTTCCCTGATATTTATCAAAACGAACTCAAAGAAATAATCAAAGTTCTTTAAAGTAAAGCTAACTTTAACGAATTCAAAAATCTGGTCTATATTTGTTTAATATAAAGCAAATATCTCTAATTAAAGAACTTAGTACAAGGTCTTTAGCTGCAGTTAATTTGCTCTGAAATGAAGATATAATACTAGCTACAACTTCTACACACATTAGACGAATGTTGAACACCTCTGGTTGTTATGAGGCAAATCCAATGTTTAATTCGGCGAATAGATTTGAACAAAGTAATAAGCAAACATGTCTATCTTTTTTTAGGATCGTCCAAATATAGGAGTTTCTAGTTAGAGATCTTAATCTGCAGTACTCTTGATAATAGTTAGAATTTTTGGTAGAAATCTTCTCCTGTCTATAAAAATCTTTGGTTTTTGAACTTTCTTAATTTCAAATGAGATCCCCTATGAGAAAGAAGATTTATTCTGAGCGTGTCGACAATACTTTCTAATGTAATGCTTTGATTGACGAAGAATACGTTTTAAGGGTAGAGTAGTACCCAGAACGATAACAGCCGAATGGTACCACTAGGTCGTCGTATTGGTTATGTTTTTGAATCAGAATGAGAACCAACGGAACATTTCTCTTCTCTTGTAGAGTTGATACTTTCGTGCCAACGTTGAGTACACTCCTTTGCTTATTTCTTTTAAATTTGTGTTGTAGAAGCGATGTAAGTTTTTAGTATTAACCCTTTGCTACATCGTTTGCTTAATTTCCCTGATATTTATCAAAACGAACTCAAAGAAATAATCAAAGTTCTTTAAAGTAAAGCTAACTTTAACGAATTCAAAAATCTGGTCTATATTTGTTTAATATAAAGCAAATATCTCTAATTAAAGAACTTAGTACAAGGTCTTTAGCTGCAGTTAATTTGCTCTGAAATGAAGATATAATACTAGCTACAACTTCTACACACATTAGACGAATGTTGAACACCTCTGGTTGTTATGAGGCAAATCCAATGTTTAATTCGGCGAATAGATTTGAACAAAGTAATAAGCAAACATGTCTATCTTTTTTTTAGGATCGTCCAAATATAGGAGTTTCTAGTTAGAGATCTTAATCTGCAGTACTCTTGATAATAGTTAGAATTTTTGGTAGAAATCTTCTCCTGTCTATAAAAATCTTTGGTTTTTGAACTTTCTTAATTTCAAATGAGATCCCCTATGAGAAAGAAGATTTATTCTGAGCGTGTCGACAATACTTTCTAATGTAATGCTTTGATTGACGAAGAATACGTTTTAAGGGTAGAGTAGTACCCAGAACGATAACAGCCGAATGGTACCACTAGGTCGTCGTATTGGTTATGTTTTTGAATCAGAATGAGAACCAACGGAACATTTCTCTTCTCTTGTAGAGTTGATACTTTCGTGCCAACGTTGAGTACACTCCTTTGCTTATTTCTTTTAAATTTGTGTTGTAGAAGCGATGTAAGTTTTTAGTATTAACCCTTTGCTACATCGTTTGCTTAATTTCCCTGATATTTATCAACACGAACTCAAAGAAATAATCAAAGTTCTTTAAAGTAAAGCTAACTTTAACGAATTCAAAAATCTGGTCTATATTTGTTTAATATAAAGCAAATATCTCTAATTAAAGAACTTAGTACAAGGTCTTTAACTGCAGTTAATTTGCTCTAAAATGAAGATATAATACTAGCTACAACTTCTACACACATTAGACGAATGTTGAACACCTCTGGTTGTTATGAGGCAAATGCAATGTTTAATTCGGCGAATAGATTTGAACAAAGTAATAAGCAAACGTGTCTACCTTTTTTTTAGGATCGTCCAAATATAGGAGTTTCTAGTTAGAGATCTTAATCTGCAGTACTCTTGATAATATTTAGAATTTTTGGTAGAAATCTTCTCCTGTCTATAAAAATCTTTGGTTTTTGAACTTTCTTAATTTCAAATGAGATCCCCTATGAGAAAGAAGATTTATTGGGCAAAAATTTGGATTTATATATATATTAAATATGGTGTAAAGCTTTATATAAAATTTATCAACATCAAACACAGGAATCCGGATAACTCCGGTCAATTGCCAAGATGTCCTAATAAAAATTTGTACGCAATGTTACTGGTTTACTTTTAATAGGAAATAATGATATTCTCTTGGTTTTATTATTACTGACTTAGGTTAACACACTAGCAATTTACATTTTAAACGGAAACTTATTTACATCATTACTGCAAGATGTAATTTGAAGATTCAATGCTGATGAATTTAAGTAACAATTAAATGCCAAGATGTAGTTATAACCAAGATAAACAGCACTCCCTCATACATTTTTTGTATAATTGTATTGCATTGTTTTCTAATATAAACATTAATACCATCGAAATAGAATCAATAAAATTTTTTATTTGGACAATCAACTAATTTACGTACAATTGTTTGGTTGAGATTTATTGACAAGAGTTTAAACAGGTATCGCATAAAACAGATATTCATCACATAAGGTGCTTTCCTTAATTACTGGCAATGATATGGTACATTTAGATGAAATGTGGACATTTATAAGCTTATTTTATCGTCCTTAGAGGAAACAGATTAAGTGTTTTTCTCAACTATTTTAAAAATGAAACTGAAGAGCAACGTTTTCTTAGATTCGTTTCTGTATGTTTAGGAAAATAATCGAATAAAGAAAAACATACCCCGAATGCCCACCGTTAATGTTTATTATAACGGAACGTTGGATAGGAGTTTGAGCTTAAATCGGTTCTAGACTCGGGTCCCAGGGTTGTTCCCTCTTCGATGGATCGTTGCCCGAAGGCAGCGACATGGCATATCATTCGCATGCCAGAAAAGAGCTAGAAATTTAATTTTGAATCGCATTATTTCTGCCTTTACAAGACAATAAATCGATTCCCGTTCGTTTAGCTGACCTCCAGCAACAAAAGGTCGAAGTTTCCTAAACGGCCATCTCCACTGAACTGCATCGGACCATTTTCTCAACGCTGAAAGCTCTGCGTGTTTTACCTGGAGAAATCCGTCTTAATGGATGTTGAAAGATAATCTATTATCGTGGTAATGTTCCTTTTTGATTTTTGTGTTTTTACCATTTAAAACTTTCTGATTTATATCAACCGCTTCTAAAGTAAAGAGGGAAATGGTAATTTATTAGATCCAGTTTCCGTTTACTCAAGCGGATACTAACATATTTTGTTATTACGTTGTGCTTAAATATTGATAAATATGAATTTAGATTTGATTGTGTATCCCGCAAGGTGGTAGACAGGGTGATTTTAAATATATACAATAAACCTTAGGGGCTAATTACTTTGGGTTACTTCGACCATAAAGGTTCATATGAACATATTGCTTAGTTATAAAAGCGAACGATGTTTAAAGCTGAAGCACCAGTTTATACACAATCATGTCAACTAATACTAATTTTGTTAATGCTGAAAACAATAGTGGCCACTGCAATACAAGCTTCTATCTTCCATCGCATTGATTAGCGAGCAAATTTTTAAATATCTAGAGCGTTTGCAATGCCAAATTCCTCAACACTTTTAATGGAAATCGTATAAACTAGCGATTTAAGCTGAGCCAAAAGAAAAAATTTAAATAGTATAACCCGGAAATCGAAAAAGCCACGATTGTGTATCTCATCGTCTAAGATCTTGAAGAATTAAACTTATATGTGCTGAATTCAACCTTTTCTGCGTCGGTATAGAATACTTATCACTTATACTTACAAAAACTGAAGATTTTGTGCAATTTTACCTTTCATCCGCTGACAAAGCCGATCTTTATGGGGAGTCGCCTGATAAAAGTGTCTTTATACATAGTGTGGATTAATTTATATTTACATAAATCAAGAGTTTTTCTGATGTTTGTAGAAGGATATTCTCGGATTGCATTTTATACCATTTTTTTCATTAGGTTATTATCTATGTTACTTTTTTGATTTCGTGTTACACCAAGGGGTTAGTGAAGACGAGCAAATATTGGAAGATGGAGGATTACGCTGCTCCAATTATTCGCCATTCTACTCTGCTTAGTCAAAACGCCGTATCCGCACACAAATTTAAAAATGTAGCTTTTTAAGAGAGATATATGTAGGTTAAACCTGAAAATATAAAATATATAGGTTAAACCTGCCTTAGACAGCTTCAAGTTGTAACTAGATTTGCAATAAGCATTTGCAAGACCGTAAAGCTTAGTATTTGCCTAATTTTTAAAGACCAGAATCAGGCAACAAATCTTATTTAACCTCTTGACGCAATAATATTAAAATGACACATAAATAGACAACTGCTTTCGTTGGGCCACTAGATATGAGATTATTTTTGTTTTTATAATGAAGTCGCTTGAGATATATGCCCGTATGAACTACTGTAATCATACCAACCCTTGAAATCAGCCCTTGAAATTTGCACAGTAGACTATTATTTTGTTTCTGGTTCGTATAAATATATCCACATTTCTTCACCTGTTACGATACTGTATACATTAGCAAAGCACTGCGATTCAACTTTTAAAGGATTTTTTCGAACCAACTCACGCAAGCCATTTTTTGGGCTTTGGATAAATTATATGGAATACAACAACCGCAGTTCCTTCACAACTAAACGGTCATGTAGAATCGTTTATATTTATTTATATTTATACTTTTATCAATGCCCAAGGTTGTCTCTATCTCTCAATATGACACATGTCGACGCTCTTCAATCATTTCTCACACAACATTGATGTTTGCTGGAACAAAAGTAGTTAATACACGACCTTCACGAAATTCGTCACTGACACTAGTACGTCAACGTTTTAAATTCTTCAATCCGTCATAAACTGTGGTTTCGGATGGTACTTCATCACCAGAGGCAGAATGAAGTCGATGCGTTGTTGTTGAGTTAGCCGCTTGTAATATAGTGAAAAATCATCGTACGAAAATGTTCATATTTTTTCACTGAATTGCTTTCTTTGAATCACTATTTATACTAAACTAGGCGGCCGAATGGTGTTTATCACACTAAATATTAAACTTTAAGAAATATACGACAAGTGCCATCTAATGGTCAATTTCGGAAATTTTTAGGGTTTCCCTCGTATCTTGTGTTCAAAGCTAGCATATTGAAGATTCAAACCCAAATTGCGGGAATATTATGATATTCTTAAAAGAAAATAAAATAAAACGTACTCTTAAATTTATTTTTTGTATGATTTGTGCTGAAAAGTAGATATAAAAAATTTAAGCAAAATTTAAGCACAAAGTCCTAGAAAGAAACACAAAGGAACATCGTATATCTAACAATACGATAAATATGGAATTATCGAGTAACACTTACAAAGTAAATTTACTTATATACCAACATATAAGATGCCATTAGACACTTATGACTAGTATGAGAGACAAGTATGGTTGGCAAGGTTGAAACAAGGACAAGTAATGACTTCTTCTGTATATCCCCACAAAGCAAGAGGTGCAAGGACTTCCATATTAAATCATTTCACTTTTCTGGATGATTTAGAATAAGAATCGTATACTTAGAATTAGATTATGGCTTTGGAATATATTATATGCATTTTCCTTGTTTTAAGGATATGTCGTAATGAAGCCAATCTTTAAGTTGAATATATCCAATACTTCCTCTAACGGTATTAGATTACTTCACATAAGTATTTTATGTGTCTCATTCTAGTAACATTGTTTCTATTTAAGAATATATATATCTTGAGTGTAAACTAAGTTAAAAAAAATATGTTTAATGTCGTTTGTCTCAATATAATAAAAAAAATGATATGTAAGTTTGAATTGAGTATTTGAGGTTGAGTGTATTTGTATTCTTTAACCAAGAATACATTCATAATTTGCTGTATTGATATTTGCAAAAGCTCCCCTTCTTTTTTCTTTCTATTCTACTTCATCTACTATTATTCTACTTCAGATATCGCCAATCCATAATCCATAAACGATCGGCATCGTTAGGTGGCTACTGATTTGGACCACTTCTTTCCGTATATTTGTACCCTATACGCCAGTTATTTGTTAGAAATATAGGTTTATTCTATAAGCTAAGGGTACATCTTACAAAAGATCAAAAGTATTTACAATATACAAATAGGTATATTGATTAACATTGTTTAAAAAAATATATAATTGAACAATTGCATTGTAAGAAACAGCACATAAAACGTTAATTTTACTTGAATATCATCTTCTATATACAACAGATATGAAAATCGAGCTTGTAATGGGTTCAATGTCCATTGTTTTACGAACTAACTGTTTCGCTTATATGAAAAATTGAATAATCCGAAGAATATTTCTTCCATCCATAAGCTCCATGTTACCATTTTCTCCCAGAAAACTTGAAATTTACGAGGGTAACCTGAAATTACAAGCCTCATCATGTAGATTCGTATGGGTTGAAACATTACTTTTGAAAATTTCAGTCACGTTGAATGTTCAGTTGTTTATCAATCGCTTCTATAAATATTGAATAAATCGAATACCGAGTTGTCACGGAACTCCGGCCTTTAATATCGAATTGACAGATTATCCATCCTATTCACCAGGTCTGGTCCCCAATGACCTATTTTCAGTTACTTACAAGTACATGTTTACTGAGCTGGGCCGGAAACTTTTCGGATTACCCTTGTATACGCACGAATTTTATTGATCTTGAATATTTTTTGTGGTGAAGTCAAGTAAAGTACTTCTTCGTACAAATTGAAGAAATGAATAAAATCAAGGCAATTAAAAATGTTAGCCTTGTACCCCGTCCACAAATAACAAATCTGCTGAAACCTTGACGTTTTTATAAGGAATGAGGAATTTTTCTTTTAAGTCCCCAAATTTATCCGTGGACATTATTTGTTTAATTTAAATCTATTAGCCCCGCTTTCCTTTCTTTTTGAGCCATATATAGCAATACATCTTTTTTTCATATGATTTCATTTTAAGAGACATAAAAATGTAGAACTGATTCTTTTATTGAACACTTCTGCAACAATTTCAAAAATCAAGCGTTTTCTTTCTATACTTGACATTTCAAGGACCTAGTACATCAAGAAATAGAGCAACGTATTTCTGCTTAAATTTTCATTTTGAAGAGAGATCCTTTTTAAACATTAATCTCGGTAGGCGACGACGAGTTCAGCATTTAGTAATTGTCTGCAATTTACTGCAAATAATTAAATATTTTATTATGTTACAGCGTTTAAGGCAATCGTATGGAGCTCCTGCTGCTAAATTAATTGCTTGGCTGGTGTAATGAAATTAAATTCCATCTTCATTAGAGATACAATAAGCTACATACTGCAAAATTGCAAGATATACCGTGTTAAGCATGATAATTTTATTGTAATTAGAAAATGTTGGATAGAAGTTTCAAAGATTTAGCAATTTTGTTAATATAATGTTAATGTAATGCCGATCATTCTATGGATCTTTAGCGATATTCCCGCAGAACAGTAATTTAGCGATCGTGTACCGAATTCGTAAAATACGAGCCACGCTATTAACGTCACTTCTAGCATACGACGTTCTTTCCTTTCGAGAATATTCTTACGTTAAATGTAAATTTTATTAAAAGGGTATTTAAAGTGTTGCTACAGTGGAAGTTTTCTTTTATGTTCCTTTCACGATATTTCATTGCAAAACATGCGGTGTATAAATGAAATTAACTTACCTATTTTTTGGGTTCCGAATAAAGTATACTAACACCTAGTGATCGAGAAATAAAACAATATTTAAAACAGTATACTTTTTATTTATTTGTGTTCTTCTAACAAGAAATAAGAGTTGCTATATTTTGTATAATAATTCAATGAAAAGAGGATAAACATATATTACAGCATTGTATAGAATAATTACGTACAATTTTTTTAAAGTTAGCTTCTAAGAGCATACATTGACTAACATCGATCATGCTATTGACACACTGGCTAAACTTTTGGTTCGAGCGTTATTTAGCAAAGCATGTTAAAATTTGGCACATAATACACTGGCACAGCATCATTTTTTTTTGGATAAGTATCCCAACACACTGCACTTATGTATTGTCAGAATATTGGTGATAACACCATCAGCAACAACATAAACTGTATTGGCCATTTGATTTTTCTCAGCTTTGAATAACCACCACCATTGAATGAAGGCGAAGATGAAGTAACTGCGTTTAGGACATCGTTGGATTCTGTTAATGATCGCTGATAGCCGTTGTTGTGCACCGCAGGTGAATTCTCCATTGAATCGTCCTCGGTCATGTCATGATCGATGTTGGACCTTTGTTCCTCTGATGACTCTATCCCTTCTTGGATTTCCATTTCTGGAAATATTCAAAATTATATTAATTTGAAAAATATCAAAGCCAACAGCCAAAATTGTAAGAACTAACTAAAAAGTGTTAATTACCGGTTATACTGAGAAAAATGGCAATGTTCAGTCAATGGCTTTTGAACTGAAGAATCTTTTTACACATTGATTTGAGCGGTAAAATCCGTGGATGACTTATGCCACCATAACAAAGTGATGAAATTAATCGTTTCTTTGGGTGTAAGATTGTATTAACATTTTTATCATTACCGCAATATTTAGGCGACCGAAAATATTATCTGAATAAGTTATAAGAAGGCATTCAGGGTGGATAAATTTGAATACTTCTATATGTTAACTACATTTTTGAAACCAGGAAAATGGGCTTACTTACATAAACCAACAAACGGTGGTTCAGGTTTTATTCGATAAAAAAAAAATTAAAAATTATAAAATGGAGGGGTTTAAGAAATACAGCCAATCCTTAAATAAGAAACCCGGTATTTGGTCAGATTCGGAAGTTAATTAGTTTTACAAACCTTTGGTGGCACGCGTAACATAATACTAAAACATACTAAATGGATTGACGATGTCAGCAGGAATGCTATAATTAAATGTGCGAACGGGCCGGGCCGGGCCGAAATATTCATTGCTCCAATCTTACTACGATGTAGAGAACCAGTGACACTGATGGGCCGACGGGTGGGTCTATTTGGCAAATGTCCGGACCGGGCTGACAATCAGAGCGGCCCGAGCCGGGCCGACTGATTAACAAGTAATCATTAGAACACGTACGATTTTTTGATTGAACAGTATATACAAGGATAGAAATAAAAAGTCCTTTCCCATACATAATTCTTATTATTTATCAAATAATAAGAATTAATAATAAGGATAGAAATAAAAAGTCCTTTCCCACACATAATTCTTATTATTTTTAATTTTTTAATTAAAAAAAATTATTTAATTATTCATGTTTCCGAACGTGAATATGTTCTTCCATAATGTGTGCTTTGGGAATCTATTTTGCAATTTAATTACTTTAATTTTATGGCCTTTTACCTACCAACAATTCTCGCCTGATTCGGAAATAAGCGCGAAACCGATCCTGTCGTCGGTATCGCTGCAAAAAAGCAATAATTCCACCTGCCTTTATTATCTCTATACATAAGTGAAATTACAAAATACTTATTTATTACAGACCGCAGAATAATCGTCCCGCCGAAAGTTATGCTGATCACTAATCTGATTAATAGGAAAATGCTATAAATCTAACACCACAAAAATTAGAAAATATTGACTACGCAGACAAAATTATTTTGCACTACGTTTTAAAAAATTTCACTCTATATTTTATTCGATATTAAATCAACAACGATGTACGATGAATACACTAACGTATTTAACGTTACTTTAAAATATCTTACTGAAATAATTGTCAGAATACCACCGACAACAATAGAAATAGTTCTAATTAATTTTGTTAACGTATATATATACATCTAATAATTGTTTGTATAAAGTTTATTTAATTAAAATAATTGCGAACCCCTTTTTGCGCTGGTAAGAAATAAGGTACGGTTGTTATTCGGGCAAATCGAATTCAAAGTCATAGCGTATCAGTTCAAACTATTCGCTAGTTTATCTCGAGGGCTTTGTAAAGCAATTTGAGTTTGAAAAAAGTGTCTACCAATTCAAATAAATCTACCAAAGCAATAAAACGAAACAAGTACAAAAGTAGTCAAACTGTTAGCAGTCATGCACTGGCTTGTAAAGTAAGTGAATTTCGATGAGGAAAGAAGCAGTTGCGGCCGAAACTCCCTTGACTTCCCTAAAAAATTCAATTCCGTTTTATGGCGTCACCAATGGCGAAGTGGGTCTCATCAACGTTTTCATAGTTTCTGGCCCGCAAATCAGAACAAAACTAAAACTCTCGTCCTGGATTCGACATGTGTGCGTGCGCGTGTGTGTGTGTGTGTGTGTGTATTTCCTTACCGTAGAGACGAATGTTACCCTCTGCGTCTCCAATTGAATTTTTCGAGATGCACTTGTATCCGCCGAGATCTGGTTTCTGGATGCGTGATATAACTAGACGCATTTGAACGCTATATTGCGAATTGACTGTTTCTGTCATCAGGTATTTATCATTGGATATTATCATCTCACCTGCAACATTAAAGAGGATTTAAATAATATAACATAAATATAATATAAAATAAAGCACCGTTAAAATTATTCACGAGCATAAATTCTGGAGATAAAAATAACATCAATCAATAGTAAATGTTTGATTTAGCAAATACGAAATAGTTTTTTTTTCATTCACATTTGATGAAGCGGATATGTGTCTTGATAATTTCCAAAATAAAACGTATATAAACAGGTAACCTTTGTTTTCAGAATATAGACAAAAATATACCAACTAACTTAATAATCAACCAGCAAGCATTGCTCAATTCCTACCTCACGAAACATTAATAAAGTTACACTTGAAAGAATGAATAAAATTATTGCAGAAACAATATTTCAGCAGTTATTAGGATAATTATGTAATCCGACCGAATACACTCGAGTTTCTGTTATATTACGTCGCATGTTCGTGTTAGGATGAGCAGGACAACATTCTGGCAATTTTTGATGCAAAACAAGCGCACCTGTGCAAAATCAGAACAATAGAAATTAACAATGTTAAAGTTAAATATTTATAAAAATTGAACATTTGAACATACATGTGAATTAGTCAAGCTAGTTTTGTATATTTGTGCAGCCATTAAACACATTGTTATTGTAGATAAACCACAACAACAATAACGCGTGTTTATAACATAATGGTTCGTAGGTGCATGCTTATGTTCGAGCTCAAGGAAGGAATTTTGAACAACAATCATCAGCAATATTTTTTTTATCAAAGCGAGTTAAGAGGGTGTAAGCGATCAGATTGCTCTTGCTCTCAACAGTACTTTTTAGTTGATCCACGAGTAAATAACATGCGAGATCAGCTGTATTGGTGATATAAAATACCAAAACTGAATATTACCTAAGATTTCACTCTTTTAAGAAAGGCGTTCATAACAATGTCAGCAATAATGGGTGAAAGAGAACTGTTACATACACAGACTGCCAATCATGGGACATGGGCAAGAATTTCAATCACTTAAAGGAATTCTTATTGGCAGTAATTATCCTGGACGTTTGCCACCTTTTTCAGCTGCCAGCTATCGGATAAACAATGTTTTAGATGTCCGATTGCCTGAAACGGTTCGTAGAGAGGAAGAACCCAATTTGCAAGAATTTAAATACGTCGAACATTAAAATAGCTTTTACATCGGCTATTAATGTCAGACAATTATTTTCCAAAATGAAAACTGAATCTGAAATGTAGAGATTGTTCTAAATATAATATTGCGCAAACCACCCAGAGATGACACGAACGTAGCACCTAACACCAAAGAGGTTCCCATATTATACCAAAAAAATGCGCTTTAGCTACTTACGAAGTCAGCATAATATAAATTAACATTTTTAATTTTAAAAACAAATGAAAATACTTTTTACGGTTAAAAGTACTGGTGATATATCTATTCCCCATCACTAAATAATATGAAAGAGATCCGTACTGAGCATTCACAAGAGATTAAATTAAAGAAATAATTTGCAGCTTTTCAAGTTTTAACAGTTATTTCCGCTTGTATCTTCATTTTTTTTTTCCAAAACCAATTTAATGTATATATGTATTAAAGTATAGCTAGTTATGTTACTAAACCAAAAACAAAAAATATAAAATTGGATGATATTAAAACAAAATAAACATTCATTTTATGTCAGTATAAACATACTGAAAATATATACATGTGTAAGGAAAAGATACACATTTACTTAGACGTAGGACAAGTGTCCAAGGTTTTGGCAATATAGACTTTTATTTACCATTCGTTTGCCTTTATCCGCTTCTTTCTTGTTTAAGCTTTCCCATATATTTCACCATTGTACCCTAACAAAGGTTTTTTTTCTAGATAAATAAATGCTGCGTTATTTAAAATACATAAATCACGCCACATCCTCACATAGGTCGTATTTCCAATCCGTTAGCGCAGGAATGTTACAGCGAGAAAAGGGTGAATTCATATAACTGATAGTTCCACCAGAGGCGTCGCTGCTAAAGCATCAACAACGGCAGACGTACAAAATTACTGAGTTTTCATCGCCAAATATAAAATCAAATTTACATACGAATGTTTGATAAATTAAAATTACTAAAATTAATAACATATAATGCAAGTATCTGACAACTGTATTATTCCGTTTATAAAACCAAGCAGGAGTAGTGTAATACTAATGAACTTTACTGGAAATAGAGAAGAAATCAGCGGTGCTTTATGAGAAAATGGCTTATGTTATGGCTGATTTTTCGATGCCGGAATGAATCAGGAATGCTTTTCGCAGGAATTGACTGGCGGAATTGGAAGTCGAAATTACAAGAGCTTAGTCTGAATTATATTTGGAGGATTACAGAAGAAGAAATAGCGAACAGTACATGTGAAGAAGACTAAAAAGGGAATACCAAAGGAGAAGTGATTAGAAGCAATTTAAGCGGACATAAGAAACTGAAACCCAACGTACGATTTAATACGATTAAAGGTAAATAAATCAAAGGAAACATTGGAACGTATTTACTCCACGTTTCTTTTGTGGTTTCTTCTGCAGTAAATCCATAGAATTTTTGCAAACACAAACAGGTTTCCTTTGAGGCGTCCCCAACAACATTTAGTAGATATTCAACAAATTACAAAATATGTTAATTAGAAGTACATTAATTAGCTCTATTTAGGCAAATCAATGCTAAAGTTTGAAATTTAGCGTGGGATGCCTTCTATAAGATATTTGTTCGAGCAGAGGGAACACGGAGGAATTGATCTTACCTAAATTAAAGATATGGACAGAAGGCCCTCTTTATTAGGATATCCAGAACAAATGTTAAGAATATTCTTTCGTCTGTTATGTTAACAATATTCAATCTTACAGAAAGGGCTCGTACTAGAAGATGATTTTACACGCCTTAGCAAAAATACCAAGCATTAACTGCTTCTAGCATTTCTTTCAACTATTAAAATTATTGTTTTGATGGATATAGATTCTAATTTTGTTTTGTAACTGATTCAGCCAATTTCCTTTATTTTTTTCCTTCAGCTTTTTCGTTCATACTGACTATTTATGCTTTCTCTAGATGCCTTTTGTTTCTTCACTCCTCTTTCTGTGCTATTCAGAAGTCTGTAATTAGGAACTTATTTCGACGGTAGTTTCAATTTTCCGGTCACAATAAGTTGAATGTTATATTGTGGAAGCGACGTTGAGTTTTCTGTGAAATATAATTATATCTAGCAAGTTTAATGAGCGTATGCAAATAATATTGTGACAATTGCTTTAATTCCATTGTATTAAAAAAAAGAGAAACTTCGCTATTATCACCCAGCCGTACGCTACTGAAATATCAGTTTGCGAATCGTACGCATTGCTCCTGCGGTAGAAATGCTCTATAGCCCCTTCCATTCGTGATCAATGGCTAATGAGCGCCCACTTTAAAATGCCTGATAGAGGGTTACCAACTTACTGGTGGGTAGAAAAATATCTGTTTTTCCCGGCAATGGATGCGACAATGATTACTCTACTTACACTAAAAGGAAAACTTTTGATAAGTAAATTTTTCTAAAGGATGTTTTTCAACAATATTGTTTAATTTTACGATACTGTTTTCAACTATGAATTCATTATTAATTCTTTTATTAGCAACTCCTATTTATTTTCACCAAAATCCAATATGGCCTTTTTTCTGGTGTATGCAGTAATGAAAGCAATTGCATGCACACGCAATGGAATAAATTGTTTTGTGATTTCTGCCGAAATTCCATTTTCTTCCAAGAATAGAATAAGGATCAACAGTTAAAGGAAAGCATTCGTTACATAACCTAATTACAGAACTGCATTATTAAATAACGTTATAGACAAAGACCATCCGGCAAATTAACAAACTGGGACGTACCCGACTTTTTAACAATACAACATGTAGAAGGTAGGTAACTTACCTATGTATAGCCAGTAACGAAATGTTTTACTTACGAAATTAAACTAACGTTTTTAAAATCTCAATTCTAAATTTTCGTAGCTTTTTTGTAAGTAAAACATTTCGTTACTGGCCATAAATAGGTAAGTTACTTATTTTCTACATGTTGTATTGTTGAAATAAATTTTAGTAGATACGTTTAAGTTAATGAGTGTTGACAATAGAATCATTGGTCTTCTTTGAACTTCTTTAATGAAACCCACGTGGGACAGCGACATCTGCATTTCTTAAAACATACACTTGCAGCTGCACTAGCAGAATTTTTTCGAAACAAGGTGATCCTTCTTTATCAAATGGCGATATTTATTTGGTTACAGCTCTTTTCACGTCCTCTTCGTGAGTTTCTGAACAACTGTTTTTCTAGTAGTTGAAGACCAATAAAGTGCCTCTCCAGGTCCCAAAATTTGTCTTCCTTTGATATTTTTCTTATGAGAGTATTTAATATGAAAAATTATATTGATAGACCATAAAATCCAAAAGATTTGGTGAGAAGTAGAATTAGATATGAAATCGCACGGCTTGGTCTTGACGTCGTACTCTATGTAGAAAGTGAATGTGCTCATAGATTTGTTTATTGCCATTTGAGACCGATGAATGAGGTTTAGAATAATTAATTTAAAGGAAAAGAAGTCATGTAATTTCTTGAATAACAGATTTGTTTTTTATTGTTGATGATGGTGATGAGAATGAGACGTGGGGATGCTTGAAAGGTCTGCTTATTTAAAAAACAAGATTGACTCGTTCGAGCAAATTCCTTCCTTTAATAATAGCCGTATAAGTTTAGTAAAGCGCATCGTGCTGTTCGACGATACGGAGTTTATATCCCCCTAGTAATTTATGTTATTCTTCTCGTTAAAATATTTCTAGTCTTAATATTGTAGCCAAGATAAAACCTAATCATTTTTTGTCCTTGATAAAACACATATTGGAACTAAAACTAGTAATTTAGTAAACAATTTTATCAACTTATCATAACTTCAATGAAACTACAAACAAAGCTAATTTCTAAAGAATTCTTTAATAGCAATCTTCAAATTGTAGTCACGTAAAAACATTAAAACACTATAAAAGACCTTAATGAATTAATAAAAAACGGACGAAATTAGCCCCAATACTAAAAATCTATAATTAACATTCTCCGAAAATTACATAAAGAGTACTACAGCAATAATAACAGAGATTATTGGCTTTTATGTTGTTTACAGTTACACCTGCAAATGTTGCCAGCGGCCAACATTTACAGGTCAACAAAGCTCGATGGTATTTGTAAACAGCACTTTTTATTTACAGGACGATTAATATGCCAATAAATCGGATTCGCAAATGTAATTACTCCAATCGCACTGAAAATCATATTGTCTAAGTAACTTGAAACGTGGAAAATCAAAGCTTGGCTGGGAACGGGAGAAGTGGGAGGGGGATTTCTATGATTTTTAACAAAATTTATTTTTTGAAGAGTGAATTTACGTTCCCGTGTTTACTCTCATTTATTATGCTTTCCTCCAGAAAGTTATTATGTTTCCATTTACCCTTGAAGTACCGGACTAATTGCAAACGAAAAAAGGAAATTGTATACGCTGAAAAAAAAATATTTGGTTACGAATAGCTGAATGTTTTGTGTAAAAGGTAGATTATATATCCAGCTTCACAATAAGAGAAGTAGCTTAAGTGCTACTTCTCTTATGTTTGTTATGTGTTATACTTCTCTCTGTTTGATTTACTAAAAATCTTGGTGGTCCTTACGAGACCTGAAAGGCTTACCATCTACGTCTCTGCGGAAACATTTTAGAGCGAAATTAAGTACACTGTCTCTTAAGAATCAATTTTGTGCTTAGTGAACAATGCAATATTTAATAGAAACTTAGAATTGAAATTTTAATAATGATCGGATGCAAAGATATGTGAAAAGATCACTACGAAGCTGCTGATATCTGTAACCGAAAATATCCTAATTTGCTCAGTATCTCTCAGAGAGTCTCATTGAGTCTAAAAGTCGTACACATCATAGACGGTAACTGTTAAAACGGAAACTCTATTTCGTAGAGAACGAACCGGAAGTGGGCATTTTATCAAGCTTAAAGGAATCCAGGAACCTGTACATTCCAATTGCATGAGAAAATAATGTCAGCTATGGAATTGTTTAATATATCTATCTATCCATAAAGAAACCTAATTCTATAAATTTGTCCGGAAGAGAAGATTATTGAGATTATAGAGTGCAATTTGAATGTAATTAAGTAACTAGTTGGAGCAAGTACATCCACATTGTATTATTTACATCAATTAACCAGCATATTTCATTCCATAAATGATTACTAACTCTGCATATTATATAATATATACATATCTCACTGTCGTTACGACACAGACTGTATACCTTTCGAGAACCATAACATTAATCGAATGTGTACTTTTTTCGATATCGCGAGATAACGCTGGCCCACTTCAATTACGAAAAGGATAACATTATCTAACAAAAACGTACCGGCTTCTCTAGTCCAATAATTGATTGCTTTTGGAGATGCCTCCACGTGACATTGTAGACTCACGTCCGTATTAATGGGAGCACCTACCAGTTGATTTGGTACTTGTATCAGCGGATGAACTGCAACAAAAAATCATGACAATCACAATTCGGTTACTGATAGTATGTATAATATATGGAATATATTATACATATGGAATATATTATATATATGGAATTATTATTATATATATGGAATGTATTTTTACTTCCATCATATACTTCAGAACGTAAAAATATGCGAGGCGATCAAATACTTAAAATTAGTTACGCAGGGCAATAAGTAATACACGTTGGTAAACCTTTCAATAATTGCAATACATAAATACATCTTTTTTTAATAATATACAACCTCCTAACTCCCAACAAAAACATCTAGAGGAAAGTCAACAAAAGCAACATCTTAGCCTGCAAATGCTTAATATCTTCTACAGCTTGCTGAATAATCTTTACCAAAAATTAAGTAACTACCGGATCCAACAATGGATTTATAATACATAATGCAAGAACAGCCAATTGGCGCACAATAAACTACGTTTGCTAAATGAACCTGGAAATTTGCATGAGAACACGCACATTGACAGGTATCACTGCTGCAATGCATTGCTTGAGAGCTTGTATAGTTCTGATTGGATAGGCCTCGAACACTTTTGTTTTTCGGTTTCTTCCATACAAAGTAATCGCAAGCCGCAACAATAAGGAGTACGAGGACACCAAGCGATATCCTCGCTGCAAGGAATGCCGCAGCCCGAGAACAAAGTATTCACAGCGTCCGTTGAATTTCTTGTAGTGTGGCTTGTTACCCCATCTTGCTGAAGAGGTGTGTTTTCATTCAATGGAAAACAGACAAGTTGTAATATTAGAAAGCTACGAATCATTTCAACGTATCGCTAAGAATTAACGATTTTTGTAGTTTTCAAGCTAGCTTTGTTTTGTGCTCTTTTTTATGGTCATGCGTTTCTTAGACAATTCTTTTTTGTAATTGTGCGGGACATATTTCCATTGTCTTTATACAGTGTGCTTTCAAAACCTATATTTTGCATTAAAATGAAACCAATTTTTGTTAATACATGGATGCATGGATTAAAGGGTCTACTTCTGTACAAAGCTTCAAAAGTTTATTCAAATTTTCAAGGCACACTATCATCGCAAAAAATTTTATTAGCCGTCTTTTTATTACAAATTTAACTGCACCATTAACTTCAAAAGGTCGTCAAGTGGTTTTAACCAACATTTCATTCAATTATATTTCTTAATAAAAAAGTTACGACAGAATCATTTTTCAATGTTAACAAGGGCAGATCAGAATTAAAAAAAAAAACAACTAGAAACTAACTAAACTTATTAATAAATGTCACCAAATTGCAAATAACCATTTCAAAGAATCTACTTAAAGAAGAAAACCTGAAGATAATATTACATCTTCAAAAGAGGAAAGATTTCTTATTTTTGATTTCTCAAACCCCCAAACACAAATTATTTTGTATTTAACTCGAACGGTTCTCGAGATAATATCATTTTATTGCTAGAAAATATTCGAATTGGGCTCAAGTTTTATTTAATAAATTTAACAAATGGTGAAATGAAATTAAATTCTCAAAAAGCTAAACTATTAATTTTCTATTCAAATAATGCTCCTCCTTTTTCTGCACAGATTTTAAGCTTTGCAGATTGATAAGGACTGGACTGCATTTTCTATCCTATTTTTTAATTGCTCTACATTATTGTCTAGTGGCTCATTGTACTCAATTTATTTTAAACGACTGCACAGATAAAAGCTAATTATTGTGAGATCAGTGGTTATAAAATTTTACCATCTCTCTCTATCTACCCAGAGTTCCCTATTATGGAACTCTGTATTGGGCCACTGGCTAACAATTCCGGCATAACGAGCAGGGCACCCATCTTGCTAGAAAAACATTTCCATTCGGTAGTTTAACGGTAATTCATCCAGATTATCAGCTAAAAAAATTTTGCAACATTTCCAAATTTAATTTTTTAACTTTGATCAAAAAGAAATTTGGGCCAATGAAGCTACAGTACGAAACCGCACGCCAGCTTGGATTCGTCTCACTCCAGTACCGGCAATGTTAAGATGAAGCGACTCCGTAAGTTGAAAAGATTGATTCACCGGAGAACATAATTCGTTTATGAAAATTTGAATCTTCTAAAACTTTATAGACCATTTCCAAATAAAAATTCAGACGTTTGGCTTCATCCCCATTTTCTAAAGTTTACCTAAATCGCAGTTCAAATGGTAAAATTTTGCTCTCATTAAAGATTCTTTGTAAATAAGATTTACATATCCCAGTTTGTGTTGCCCTCCTTGGAGCTTCTTTTGCGGAATGAACGGCAAGAACTCAAGCAGCAACTTCTTTGACTTCTTAATGTTTAAAACCCAGCCTGTTTTAAGGAATTTGGTCACCATCGGAATTTGAAATGGTAACTTCCGGGTATTTTCGGTTGAACTTTCTATAACAACTCCGTAACACTCTTCCTCAATTCCGTAACATTGAATTAGATAAATTCTTTGTTGTAAAGTCAACATTATAGCATAAATACTGTTCAAATTAGCGAAGATTTAATTTGCAGTTCTACTCACTTACTAGATTTGTCATCTGCTGCCAATGGTATTTTTCAATGAAATCCGCCTACTTGAGTTACTTCTAAAAATTACGAAAAAGCTCTGAATTCCAAATTTTGAAGAAATTTTTCTTCAAAATTTTCAAATCTCGAGAACCGTTCGTGTTAAATAAAAGTAAAGTAGAAAAAAAAGTAATTTGCGTTTTGGGTGTTTGAAAACAAGCAGGGTAAATCAACAAGAATGAAATTTTCTGAGAAATGGAAAATAAGACATTTTTTCTTCTTTTAAAGTCGATCCGAGGACATACAATATATTTTATATAAGTAGTTTTATGACACAAAGCCCTATAAATTAATACAAATTGGATGGTACTTCACTGTAAAGTTTGAAAAATGATCGTCTGATTATTTCTAACATTGGTTAACATCATTTTAGAAAAGAAAATTCCATTTTACTGTAAAATATGGGTTTTATAAAGATGCTTCTAATCCAAACGTACATTTATATATTATGTTCAAATTTTACTAAAATTTTTTGTTTTATTAAGCGTCATCAATTTATTAACACTTAGCTGAGAACACTATAGTTACTCTTTTATTTTATGTCAAATGTACGCGCAGCGAAATGGTCTAGCGGTTTATGTTTTAGTATTGTCTCTTCGAATATACTTTCATTTACTGCGTATTCGTTCCCCTAACTGTACAGGCTATTTCAAACACGACAGCGATCAAATGAAACTGAATTGGTGCAAGTCAATGGTAATGTTAGTAGTATTTCAACAACATAGTAGCAGCAAGTTTGCCTACTAAGCAAAAACAGGATAAGTATACATTTTAGTCAATTTTCACATCAGAATATATTCCACCAAATATTAATTCCTCTGCACATCAACCGTTGCTTAAATTTCGAATACGACATACTTTCATGCTTGGATAAACTTTGTTAATGACATAAATATTTACATAAAATTCGTCAACCCGTTCTTATTGAATAAACCTTCTTTTTAAATATCGAATATAATACAATTCCCAAGATACGTTGTGTTAAACCTGTCTAACGGCACAGAAGGATTTCATAAATACATTCGTTCTGATATGGAGAGAGCAAATAAACATACACTGCTAGAAATCGATAAAATCCAGTTTCATTTCCCTCCTACTTTAATTGACTCAGAAAAGAGTGAGGGAGATTAAAAGAAACAAAACGTACAAAAAAAAAAACAACTGCAAATGATTGATTAATTCGTGGTGTTCTCTTATTCTATAAGTAAGGGAAATTGAAATTGTTTTAAAACTTATGCCGACATGAGGTATGCAGCGTGCTTTGACTGAAATTGCATACCCCACCCCCGGTCCTTCCGCTGGTAGCGATAGCTTGTAGAGAAGGGTTGCTCGTAGGTCCCGGGACTCTGGAAGCTTGAAGATTTTAAACATTCCCCTAGAATGGGCTTCCGGAATGGACGAAAATTTGTTGGGAATTTAGGAATGAGAAATATAAGCAGATATTTTCGAGACCAATATAACGTAAATAATATCGGTAATCGATTGATTCCTAAAAAGTGCATAAGATAAATATCCATTGTTTTATTGCCATGTAATACTGAAGATCATATCTGAGTGAAAAATAATTGAATCGATTGAATGAATTATCATTAAATATAACATTTAATGCAGTATCCTAAATCCTTTCATATTTTAACGGAAGTCACAATTGCAACTTCCATTCTCTTCTTTATAATTATTATTGTACATATTAAAACTATAAACGTAGGGGGAGTAATTCGAGGAATAAATTCGCTGTTACTTCCGGTTAAAAAGGATCTAATAGAAATGCGCAAAAGTTCGAAGATCAATTCAGACTTAGCTACAACATAAATTTGTAAACTTTCAAACTTTTGTCGGCCGTCTTGAATTAATATATATAGAGACTGAATGGAGAGAAAAGTTCGTAAGTGTTTCTACGTACTTTAAATTTATTTCAAATTGTTTAAATTTCAATTACTAGTACAATCTACTTTTAGCTAACTCATCTTTATTGGCACCCGAAGGTACTTTTTATTACACAAAAATAATTGAGATAGAACAAAATTCATTCTTCAACGCCTACTTCTTTTAATCTAATCCAAATCTACAAGTCACTTCCTGCGGAGGGTTGTAGTCCGTACTTTTCGATTTTGGAAGGACTTCTACGGTAATATGAATATTTCATTTCTTTCAGATATCTAAATTCCTAGCGTTACAGTTGATACGTGGAATTATTGACTCCACATACGTTGAATCATTTCCCAGCTTTACTATCTCTTTCTTCATTGCAACTTGAGAAAAGAGTGTTAAAGTATTGAGGTTAGCTTAAATTTCTGATGCTCCTACATTACGTAGCAAAATCTACTCCCGTATTAAATTAATTTCAAGCATTCACTCGTACTTAACACTTGCAGCAAATGTCCCAATTCGTAAGATTATTTCACCGTTAAAATGTCTAAAAATAAAGCTAAGCTTAATCTAAGCTATTTATCGCAACTAACGGTTTCTTCAGTAGCTAAAGCAAGAGCTTACAATAAGCTCTACGTTACGAAGAAAGAATCAGATTGTTGCGTTAGTAAATGCAGACCGTGGTCAGCACGTTCCAGTTGTTGTTTGTAGATGTACCTCTATAAAAATCACAAAGCAGGATAATATGGTTGGAGAAGTATTCCTCAAATGGATGAAACATTCAGAATATGCGAAAATGAACGGTATCACAGGACATCCGATTTTCCAGCACTTTAGATACCCGTTACAACCGTTTCTCCAGCTTATTTAAGCCCTCCAAAAGTAGAATTTCGGAAGATCCTCAAAATAGGTATCCGTTTTTTCTTTGACATGAACGGTTGTCCGCCGAGCAATTCTTGCAAATTTGAAAATAAAAAGAAGTCACTTGGGTGCAAATCCGACGAACAGGGTGGATGTCGAACCAATTCAAACTTTAATTCTATAATTTTGGTCATCGAAACTGAGCAGGTGAGCACTCGTGCATTGGTTTGGTGGAAGAGGGTCGTTCTTCTTTCTAAATTAGGACGCTTTTTTTCCGATTTCTTCGCTGGATCGGTCCAATAACGACGCATAATACTGTGAATGTGCCGTCACGTTCAAACTCATTTACCCAATTATAATCAGTTGCTAACCCAGGAGCAGATATGCCATGAATTTCATCCAATTCAATTTTGATCCTTTTCAATGTAAATCATTTTTTTTCTTCTCAAGTCGATAATAGAAATGAAACCACGTGATGAATATAATTGAGATCTTGACAGCTGTCTAGTGACTAACGACCCTTACCAGAAGTAAACCATTTTCGATACTATGAGCGTCATTTCTTATTGTACCACCCGGGTGTTATTGAATGGATCTCTTGGGATATTTGTACTCGCTCATACTTTTCTGTCCATGTGATTTTCCTTATTTTATCATTCTTTCGCTGAACTTTACTATTCCTTAGACACCAATTCCTTTTCTTTGTCGTTTGCTTACCTTTCTTCATCCTACCCTCATTTTTACCTTAGATACCAAACTATTACTCAAAATAAGCGGAGATATAGGTACTAAAGTAAAGAAAGAAATGTTTCGGAGAAAATATCTGATGAATACAATTCCACATCGATTTTTGCTCCAACATCGGCTTCATAGTTAAAAATCTTAATTTATAACGATTGACAAAGGTAACTCCACTTAAAGAAAATATAAATAACTATTAGTTAAGCAGCAAGAACTTAAGTTTTAAATCATTTAAAAATATATTAATTTGCTAGTTTTTTAGATTTTATTATTGATACCTTCGGAATTGTTGACGACATTAAACATGACATAAAATTGAATGATCATCCTTGGTCTAACGTCACGCTAAATTTTGCAGTACGTTTTGGAGTAACGACTGCTGAATTTCACAAATTTAGCGCTCAACTTCCTTTTTAAGTTTCTGAATTGCCTCGGGCTGATTCGCAAACCCCAGACGAAATAATTCAAATGGGTTAAATCACAACTTCTTGGCAGCAAGTTTTAGTCTCTAAAACGAAAGATGACACGACCTAAAAACTTGTTGCTCTGAGCCGTTTAAATTGTGATGCTCTTTAACGTAAATTTTGGTAATTTAAATAAATGCTGTTATTAACTGTAATCAATTCTTTTATTTCGTGATGCCTGACTGCTTATTACACATGAACCATACGACCTGAGAAAGCTGTGTGCAATGAAATATTGAAAGAGTCTGAATTAATAAGTAAAAATAAAGGATTTCAAAGGTAAGTAGTGATTTTCATTACATGACATTCATTACATACTTAGACGCCCGAATTTTTATTAAATTGACAAGGTATATGTAAGTTAATTGTCTCTTAAATAACTGGAATTAAAATTCCGGTCGA
Source organism: Oryctes rhinoceros (assembly GCA_020654165.1). Classification (NCBI taxonomy): domain Eukaryota; kingdom Metazoa; phylum Arthropoda; class Insecta; order Coleoptera; family Scarabaeidae; genus Oryctes; species Oryctes rhinoceros. The sequence goes on from JAIOKQ010001013.1 coordinate 5,897,042, forward strand.
TCAACGGTATAAAAATATGGTAAACAACACATAAGTATTGGCACCCTCCACACCACACAAGTTTAATTTATTAATATAGTCATATAATAATAAGTCCGGGACAGTCGTTTCGTGGGCACGAATTGTCCTCGTCATCAACCGGTAACCGAATGTTTATTATGACGATCATCTGATCTATCTTAATTAATTTCTTATTAAATTTGTGCAACTAACAGCTATTTTTTTTTAAGTTAACATTGATAGAAGTTAAAATTGATTAATGTGATCTTTGACGAGTTAATTTAGTTAACACTTAAAGTTGCTTAATTGCGATTAGCAGTGTCAGAAAATTTAAGTTAATCATAAACTGACATGTTAGTTCGTGATGAATGATTTAATTTGCTTTCTGTAGATAAGGGATAAGTTTTCGTTCACCATTGGAGAGCTTTAAAAGTAGCACTTTGTTAAATTAATTGTATCAGATTAGCTATAAATGTACATGAATACCATATTTGGGAACTCTTTAAAAAAAATGGTTTAAAAGAATTATAAGCTTTCAAAATCTCAGTAATTAACGAACTAAGTGCAAATGTATAAATATTTTCGAACTGATGCATCGGAACACATTTGAGGTTTATTTTACCTTTTAATCAACATGGTTGGAATCTGCGGCGGTTGATTGGTTTTATCAATTGTGTTGTTATCAATATAACAACCTTCTTGTTACGTTTACATCATCTACATAACATATAAATAAATATAAACCAACACGCTATATTTATTTTACTATAGCATTTTGTGGGAGACATAATTAAAACTTTCTGTATTATTGGAGTCGCGTACTTTCCTTTAAAAACGGAAAAACATACAAATATTCGAATGATATGAAATAAAACTTCATCCCATCCCAGTTAAATTCAGATTGATATACATATGTGGGGAAGTGTGGCAGTACGCTTTCGTATATATTAAAGTAGAACATTTCCATTTCTGGCAAAAAATTATACAGACCATACAGGTATGTGTATACATCGGGAATATACGTATATACGATCGGGTGTTTGATAAGTTGAAACATCTATTTTAAATGAAGTTAATGTACCTCTAAAACAAATTTCAGGTAAATTGTTTACACTACGGAGTTAAGCAGTTATCAAGCTGTAGGTTATAATCAACGTTGGACACTTTTGTAGAATTGTTGAAGATAATTTCCCTTTAATAATAGTAAGTATTAGTAACCTAAAGACGGTGTAATACTGTTTTGTTTAATATCCTAAGGCCGAGAAACGAATTTTTGGTTTGTATTCAAGAAATTCTAAAAGCAATAACTACGAAGAAGAACTGGATGCCTGCTAATATACAATAGCATCGGGGAAGCTACGAATTTTGTGGTTTCCTTTAATTTCTCCGTGCAAGTGATTATAAATCCTGATCCCTACATTTTTCAGTCCTAAATGGGTAACTGCAAGTGTAGTGCCAGCAGTGTGATTGGTGATTTCTGCTTCTTATAAAGTATCTGTGATATTCAGAGCCAAAAAGCAGCTGTAGCCGATGAACCCCGTGAGAGTATTCCGTATCGTAATCTGGAATAGATTTCCACGTAATATAGTGACAGAAGGCACTTCAGCGTTACCTGCGATCTTAAATAGCGAAACATATAACACTTGCCGAAGAATCTGTTAGCTAATGCGCGACAATGCTCATTCCAGGCCAGATCATCCTGAAAAATTACTCAGAAATTTTATAGAATTGGATTGGTCTAACATGGATAGGTCTCCAATTCTTGTGCATTGTGTGAAAAATTAATATTTGATTTTTTCTAGACTTAGCAAAAGTTTATTGCGAACAAACCAAACAGACGGAGAAATGTATTCATTGTGTCTTCATTCGTTGTTAAAAATGAAATATCATCTGCGTATATAAATATTTACATGTATTGTGACAACTGCGCGTTACAGAACAAAAACTTTGTGATGGTTGAATCCTTACACATCCTTTTAAAGACGAAAGTTAATTCAATTTAAGAATTTATGAAACTATCACCCGCAACTTGAAAACAATAACAAATGAATTTATACTTACCGTAATTTTTCAGAATCAGGTGATAGTTTTATATCAAATTTTGTTGTTGAACATTTAAAGAGGCAATATGGTAAAATTCGCTTGCCTGCAACTATCAAAAACAATCAAAGTCACTAACATTAGCCAAGAGATGGTTCAGAATTTTAAAGATCGTTATCGGCCTTTATTTGCCAATTATTAAGAAAATAAATTTACAGTATAATAATAATAATTATATATTTATTGTATATATGTATTATATTGCAACACAGAACTTTTGAGTATAACCAGATTGATTTACCACAAATATCACGGTGTGAATTTGCTTCCTTGTCCATTTTCAGGTTTATTGTTCCCTGGAAAGAGATGTGCGATAACGGCATCTCTTCCTCAGCCATTAGTCAAATCTTAAAATAGCGGATTTAAAAAAAAGGAAAGTTTCAAAATATCATGAAAATATGTTTCCGTCGCTAATTTGACCGAATCGCTACCCACCATCAAAGATTTTAAAAAGATAAACAAATCTCATATTCTGAGACAGAAGCGAGTGAAATGATACCTTTTTTGCAGCGACTAGACAGGCTCGTGTTTCGTCGACTCTCGGGGCAACCAGTAGGCTTTTGTGAAATGAATAGATACAAATCTGTCTGGTCGCTGCAAAAGAGATATGATTTCACTCGCTTTTATGCTCTCTATTGATGAGTAAAGTAGGAATTTGTATTATCTCTTGTATCACTTTAACTTTATATTATAGGTGAGAAACAATACAAAACAATACAACAATCATAACAAACAAAATGCGTACAGAAAAGAATCAAGTCTCCACACATTATCACATGGAAACGCGTCCTTTCCCCAAAACTAATATTTTTGAACTTGGCTCATTTATAGAATTGGCTCCTTCATTTGGAGTCACAAAAAGGCTTCTCTTGAAAAGTATCCAATTTTTTCTTTGTTCCGCCATATTACCATCAGCTGCCAACATCACCATAATGCGCCTTATGTTTACGAGCAGTTTTTACAGTAATCATTACATATAAATTCAAACACAAATGCATAAAAAGCATGCATGAAGATTAACACGAAATAAAACTGATATAAATGTAGCTATCAATTGCAACTACCACCACCTGCCCTGTGATTGGTCATTGATGAAGCACCGTTAAATGTTAGTCCATGACTTCCACATGACTAAAAAAGTTCTGAACATACAATCGAAAGATAGATATTGAAAATTCGAAAATTCGAAACAAAAAGTTTATAGGCATAATCTTGTGTCTTTCTGTCGAAATTTTGAAGGGTTTTCTAAAGGTTGGTACAGTTGCCTTCTATTTTTTTGTTATATAGTTTGCCGTACAGTAGTTCTTTCTTCTTAAGTTTTTACAAACGACACTGCTGAGATTTGACATTGGTATCTTCCTAAAATTTGACATGTTGACAAAAGGGAAATCGCCCGAGTAATTTGTTCATAGTAAGTGTTTAGAAAGCACACAAAGGTATTGATTATAGTTTGAAGGCAAAAGTTGTTCAGTCCTTAACTTAACTGTGTTGCATCTGACTATTAAATCTTTCTTCTCCTGGACATTTTTTATTGTGTCTTTCACTCCAGTGACGCCTTGAAGTGTTTGATAGAATATAGATTTTGACTTTTTCGTTTACTATAATGTCCGTTTATTATAACTATTATATTATTTAAAATGTAATGAACTGTTTTCTAAAAAAGATTGATTTCCTTTACTTAATTCATTTACTTTCCACTTCTTACTGTCCCCGATTTTTCTTTAAATGGTAAAATCAACTTGTTGTATTTTGTACAATTTTACGTTAATAAGAAGAAAATGAGGTTATTGAATTACCTTCAAGAAAATATTCCCGAGAACCTCCCTATACCCTCCTCGAGGGTTGCACTGAAACATTCGTTAAATATAACGAAGTTTCTGATCTTTTTAGGCCATGAAGAGTCAACGAAAAAAGGTTATACGGTTATGTATGTATCTTTTTAGTAATGCATGCCTATCCATATATGGATTTCAATTTAGTTAGAGTCACATCTAAAATGGTAAATGTATGTAAATTTTGAATGAATATGTCATAGGTACTAAAGGTAGCAACGTACAGCAAGTGCAGAAATGCGAAGATTACGCGTGGTAGGATCTCCACGCGACAGTTGTCAGACCCATCTTTCTGGCTCAGAGCAAAATCCATTAATAAATTTTAAGTATTCCTGAAAGTTTATTAGTGAAACGTTGTCGCCTACTATATACGGACCCGTAGAACGAGAGGCCTCGTACATTTATTTAATATAACACATAAATTACTGGGACGTAGATTGCATAAATGCACGCCACGCAAAACTGACAACGCTTAACACACGTCGCGGGAATGATTGAAGCCAGCGTTTGTATTTACAGTTTCTTCTATAATCAGGCGTGTATTGTCTACTTAGTGCGCGTCCATTACCTCTGGACCATTGTGCTCTCGTTTGCATTCCGCCGCATCCATATTCATACCGGTTTTAAAACAATTGTTCGTTCCTCTCAGTTGTTTCGCATGGCGTACATATTTACAAATATGTGGTGGAAATGTGCTTTGATACTTAGGCTGCGAACCGTGTGTTTCCAGCTCTGTAGAATGGAATACAATATCCACTACCGGAGACGAACGATACAGCACCAAGTTTTACGACGATATTGGATCAGTATACGTATTTATTGTGTAGAAAGGTACCCGATGTCAATATCTAGTCAATTTTCCTCTCGAACAGATCTTATCAAACCTGCTCATTATTTGTTTGCTACGACATAAATATACCGGCGAACTAAATTTTGTATATTTTGTAATATACAATACGCTTGTCTTTATGTAAAAGGAAATACTTTTTTACTTCTTTTTATATAAAGTGAGTTAACCGTTTATAAAAATTCATTTCCATTCATTCACAAAATTCAGGATGTATATAAAATAAGTATCACTAAAATGATTCGTTATAAACCAATATTAAAAATACGAATGAACCACATTCGCCGATCGAGAATATGCTCGAAACGGCCGTCCCGGATATTTGTGTGGTGCGGAGCTTGTCAATGTTTTTGTGTTGCTTGTTAGCAACTGTTTCCAATTGATTAAATAAGTTTAAACGTGATCGTACATGCACAAAGGATGAACAGCGTTCCGGATGCCCAGTGGTAGTGACCACTCCTGAAATGATTAACAAGGTCCACGATATGATTTTAAATAAACTGTTTGTAGCATTACAGAATATCGTTTCAAGTTTATTGTATATTTTCCAACTTTAATAATTGATGTAATTTAGGTCTGTCGTTAAACTGCGGCGCTTTCAGTAGCCCCACGCTACTGGCACAGACTTCAGCTCAATGTCGGCTCCCAATCACGGATTGCTTGACTCAACGTTGGCAGCGATGTGAAACTTTGAACATTTTATTTGTCCGAACATTGTCTTGCATACTTACCTGATTTTTAAGCAATCTATCTAGTATTGTCGTACACCAAACATCTGAAAATTGGCGCACTGTTGTCTGCCGACCGTGATGTTAGATGTTTAAAACGCTTCGCAACTGACCTTCAATGAATTGAATGAATCGAATGAATTGATTGAACATCGATTCGCTTAGTGTATACTGCCAAGCTAAGCTTGATCATTAATTTCTAAATTGTCAACCGACGCTTAACTGATTTTGTTAATCTAAAGAACGTATCATAGTACATGGGGTGATTCTTAAATATCTCACACTAGGAGATCGCGTAACATGAGATAAATTACATTTCGTGGCCTCATAACGATCCTTCGTTAAATATCTTTAAGGAGAAGTAGCCTTTTTTTCTTATATCGTTGTACTGAATTGGCTGCACCTGTACTTCCTTTAGCTATCATTTACACCTTGTCCTTTTACATAATTCTAGCGTTTTTTGGGCTGCTTTATGAAAAAAAAATGAAGTACCATTTTCATTAATGCACAGGGTGAGATATACTTTCACAAACATTTAATATATCTCGATCGATACAAATCATTAAATTATCATTTAATTATCACTGATAATTGGAATTTTTATAATAAAAAAAATGCGCCAGTAGAAGGTAGAACCTGTGAGATACATGCACTCTTCATGCAATGTACGAACTGTACGTATAGTAAAACGTAGGCTTCCCATTGTATATTTCGTTGTTTAGTATTTCCACGAAATTATTGGGAACTAATCGATAATTACCTCATTTCACTAATGAAAGATTTGGTCAACATGTGTTCTTTGTTCCGAAATGAATAAAATAGTTGGTTCCCTTTCGTCGGGTAGGTTACCCTATTCATTAGTAATTGAATTCCATGCTACTCGTGGACAGAAGGCCACAAGACTGTTGTGTGAAGGCTCCTGTAGATTTGATGTTATATACTGTTCTCGATACATATCTACACGGGTAATATGAAAAGTACTTTTTTTTATCAAATCCAGTTTTATGTGTTCTCGTAGAACTAGAGATATTTCCCCACGACGCTTCCACCTCTTTAAATAACATTTAGCATATTGTTCTACAAAATAGTCATTTACATGTGTGCGATGTCCTCTTCATTCGATGAAAATCTCTGTCCTCCAGGCAAAACTGTGAGTTTAGGAGTGGTCTGCGTTATCGTGGTGGAAACAAACTTTACCTTTCTTCAAATGCAGCTCTCTTTCCGCAATTCCAGCATTCATCATGCTAAGTAGTATGCCCCCTATGTCTTTGCTTTGGCATCAGAGGCGTTCTGATTCAGCTATATTTATTAATCGGCGGTAAACCTACGATTTATTTCGCCTAAACTACTTAAACATCTTCTTTTCCTTTGAGCTTCTATTAATAATAACTCACAATCAATCTATTATCCTTTTTAAAAATTACAAAAAAGAAACAATTACTTTCAAATGGAATCTTAGCAATTGATTAGAGAAACATGGAGCCTAACTGAATAGCATTTCCCAATTTTCTCGAGTTTCTCTTTGAAACGAATCAGATTTCTTAAGAATTCATTGGGAATGACTCCTCATACTTTCATTTTATTTGAAAGAATTCGTCATTAAGTATCAAGCCGCCATTTCAATTGAATTATTCGAAAAATTATACTTTAGCTTTCTCAATTAATGTGGTCGTCCTCTAGTGGTCTGTTCAGAACATTAAAATAACTTTTCCAGTAAACCTTACTATTGCCAAGATATAGCGGCTGTTCATCCTTAAATGGACACCCGGTATTTCTTATTTTATTATGTATTAAACGTTACTAATTTAACTATTTGTCTCGTTCATTAAGTTCTAAAAATAGATTGAGGCATTTGCAAACCAGCTTCGCTTTTTAAAGTAAAAATCATATCACAGAGCGTTTGGTTTAACAAAATATATAATAACCAACAAATGTATTTTCTCATTTTTTGGTCTCGCAGTTAATGCTTATCTTGATATGAAATATTTTTATAAAGTAAACAAATAGATTACCGAGAAAAAAACGTTGTCTCATACTGCGTAGAAAAGGATTATATATTTCATTAATAATTATCATCTTGCGCCCTTAAATTTCCTACCTTCATCATCCCATTTTCAAATTCTTTCAACACTTAGAAATTAAGGAGGGTGTATAAAACTGCTTTGCCACGTCATTTATTAATCTGCCTTTTTGCCCGTCAAGTCATTATCTTGCTAAAAAATAAATGATCTCCTCTATCTAAGTGCTTCAAAGCCTACCTAAATTTTGTACACAATTATCACCAACAAATCGACCCTGCAAGTCGTCTTTTAAATTTATAAAATTCTACAGCATTAAGTGTTTTTCTAAAACTTATGTTTCGCTTCTTGATTAAAGGAAATTAAAGGAAAAAATTGCCAATAACGCCAAAGTACTTTTCTATGCAATATTTAGAAATAGAAGAAAGTAATTTATAGCACAAAGCATTCTTGCGAAATACCGCTGTTTCTTTAATGACCGGTACGCAAGCGAGGTTATTGGATAGAGAATTCTTTGAGTTTTCGGCGAGACACTTTAAAATTTCTTTAGACAGTACAAGAACATGCATTTGTTTTAATCTAATGGAGAAGCCCTTCTAAAACATTTCTTTTTATAAACGGTTTCCCTATACCTAAAATGCGTCTTTTTTAATAAGCTACATATGAAGCCATGCGGATAATTTTTGGTTTGCAAAACATACAATGCTGTGCTGAAGCACTACGAACTGTTGATTTGCCAAAGATATCCACTAAAGTAAATATAGAAACGTTATCTTAATAGGCGGATCAATAGTGCTTCAAAGGCCATTGTTGCAATATCTCTTGTACCATTTTGGTATGCGATCAGATAATTTGGCAGCAACTAAGATATTCAACGAAACAAATGCAGAGACTATAATAACATTGTTTAATAAGACGGAATAGAAAATGAGGATCGGGGAAAGCAAGCACGAATTAGATGCTAAACATTCTGAGGTGATTGTATAATGCAAATGGAAGGATCGTCTTACTACGAAGTTTAACGGCAGATCACAGAAATCGATTAGTTTCCAGTGTAACTTATTATAAAGAAACAAAATCAACTACGGTAAGCAGGGCAAGTAGGTGGGTTCGCCTACAAATACCAAACGGGATTTATTAGCTGCCTAAAATAAACTATTTGTTTGCCTGCATTTAAGCCTACTACATTTCAATTGAATTAACTATAATTTAGTTGGCACAATTAATAGGTCTTCCATTGTACTGTGTAGTTATCTAACATTTTGTTCGCTTCGCCGTTTCTTTTAATATACTTTCGGTGGATTACTTTGCCCGTAAAAGTTACCTTTTAGTGCGTTCATTAGCCTATATTTAAGTTTCTTATACTTCAGTCGCGCAAAAGCAATTACAACGGAACGTGTGCTTTCCCAATGAGATTTACAAAAAAAAAAGCTAAAATTATTAATGAAGGCGCTACTGAAAACCAGAATACCACTATAATTGAAATTGTTGGAATTTCAGCCGAGGTCCTTCAGGTTGCAACTCGGAATGATTCGCGCTCTGTTAGTTCAAATCATGGAAGCGAAGTTATTTGATTTCATGGAAGATATTTAACATCCGGGGCCGACGGGGAAAAAGAAGATAACCGTTGCGTTTGTAGAGTATTGTGTGCATTGCGAGAAAGTAAGTATGTGTATGAAAACATGAACTTATAATCTTCTTTTAATGAACTAAACCTGCTAATCTGAAATAAAATCTTGGGAACTCAACATTATATTAAGAGAGTTCTACGGCATCCAAAGAAGAAATAGTTTTGAGAGGTCTATGTCCAACCAACAGTGTTTCGAAATTTTAAAACATTCATATCCGAATTTATTGTGAAAAGAAAAAAACAATAACAAAGCATTAACGATGCTTATTATTGCAATAGTATATTGAATATGTATAAATATTGATTTATATAATTTTTATAGAACGAAGAGCTTACCCTGATTAATGCTTTGTACTTTTACAATAATGAAAAAAAATGATCGTGCAAATTTTTTTTAATTTTCACACAATGACATTGAATTTGTTTGTGGAAATATATTTAGTTTTAACCTGCAGAAAAAAGTAAAAGCAATTTTACTTAGGCCAAGGGCTAATTAAAGCAGAAATGGAAAGAATTAACAATTTAATCATCAAACGGCCAAATAACAAAGCAAATATATAAGGTAGTTATTTCTATAAATCATTTTTTTCTATTTAGGTTTTAATAGCACAGAAATGGAGGTATCATATACAGTAACACTATCCATATGTAAAACCTTTAGGTGATGTTAATGGTTTTCCTACGTCGAATATTTGATTATTTCTTTGTCCACGGATAGTTGGGGCGATTTTGGTGAGAATTCGAGACTTCTTATGTCTCGGAACAGAAAAATAACGTTGAAAATAAACAAAAAAAAAAACGTCGTCGTTTAGCAAATTCAGGTACAAGTTACCGATTGTAGCACAACCTCTCCATTCGTGAAATAAATTTCTTCCTTGCATCACCATTTCAGCTCCGTTATTAGAAACTATAAATAATTTGTCAGCTGAAGAACCCAACCGACCGATACCGAGCAAAACAATATTAAAGTTGTACAAACATTTCACTATAACGGGGTGCGGATTACATCCGTGGTGTAGTGGAAGTAGAAGTGCAGAAGGAAATAAACGTGGTAGTTACGGGTGAATTAAAAAAAGCTGTATGTATCGCTAATGAAGAGAAGCGTTTTTCCACATTAGCTGAATTATCTTCTAAGTATCAAGCAACCAGATCTATTTGTTGCAAATTCCAACGAGACAAACTCGACAACATGAATTTATTAGATTCAATTCCTTTTTTCGACCGAAAAAAGGAATCGAAAGGTTGCAAAAAAAAATAAACAAAAAAAAGGATATAGGCGCCAAAAAGCATTTTTTTTCTCCAGAAACCCGTACTCAAACTTCTTAGAAAGCATTCTAAGTAACCATATCGTTGATTCGTTTTTTTCTTCTTTTAACAACCGCTCAGTGAATGCCTGAAAGTATTTGGAATAACTAAGAGATGATTCATGCAATATTTGTGTAAACGGGAAGATCATTTACCAACAAGTTGGGACACCTCCACATAACACGTGGTAAATTACAAAATTGTTGAATAACATAGATAATAAGATAGATAGTTAGGTCACCATAGGCGGTGGATGTAGACGACAAGAAGTACTGGTTTAAGCCCATCCAACGAGCTTAACCCAGTTTTTGTTTAGGGTTACATTACAACGAGCGAGCTTGCAAATATTCAACTTAATTCATATTAGAAGGTCGAAACCTTCTAACATGAATTAAGGCGGAGGCTAGTGGAAGCATTTAGAGAAATAACAGAAATACTTAGAATATGAAACATCACTTTTAAAAAAGATTAAGACACTATTAGCAGCAAATGGCCAACAGTTTGAACACTTACCTTAACTTACTACTTCGTAATACAATCTTTTCGTAATTTATTGTTTACTTTTTTGTGTTTTTTGTTTGTCTATGCAATAAACTAATTTTTGATAAAATTTTGTTCAAAGTTGTTTAATAATGATAAATGATACATGTACTGAGGGGTAGTGCGACAAAACATGACTCCGGAACAGCTGTTTCGAGGATACGTCATACAGTTGAAAACAGTGATCCTCAAAACGGTTGCTTTGGATTAATTAATTAATCTTGTGATGTGCGGAGTGTGCCGATACTTTAGAGTTGCTTGTCTCCTTTATGTACTATGCAAAACTCTATCTTATTATCTCCGCGAGACATTCCTAAAATTGCTGCTAAAGCTGCTACCTTTGTTCTTTAGTTTCGACTGTACTTTTTGCTCCATTGCATAAAATGTTACAGAACCTCTTGAAAATTGCTAAAACTAAACACGGACAAAAAAAAACGATTGCTCCCCGTAGGAGAATCTAGAAAAATAATAATGGCAACGTTTTTTTTTTTGGTATCTTTAAGTAGATGTGAACTAATAGCAACATCCATAACATCCTGAAATAACTTCTTTAAGATAGTCAATTAATGGCTGGACATTACTATTTATTGTCGCCTGAACTTAGTTATTTTCTGAACGTAATATATACAGGAGTTGCCGTGTTCATAAATGGGATTGCTCTAAGACGCAGATCAAAGAAAATATTAGTACACAGGGTGTACAACTTAGGCAGTAGATTATCTCCCCGAGGTAATTCATATTCCGCATATTGAAGACTACTTTCTGTACCCTCCAATCGTGTTGTTTACCTATACACGTCTGGAATATGTAGGTATTCCAGACATTCTAGCATTTCACGCAATTCGAAATATGCATTCAGTTTATTATTAGCATTTTGAAAGTAGATATGTACGAAAGACACACAGCTCCATCTATTGTGTACAATAGAGATTCTTTCTTATATTTTTTAAGTTTGAATATTGTACACATTGCATTGCAATACACATCCATTGCTATTTAAGCAATAAAATTGGTACGTATGTTAAGTCAGCTATTGTTAAATTTTTCTAACGTAAAGGGTGATGTAATATATATGTATATATGTGGATACCACTCGTATTGTCGGATATTAGACACTATAACATATGTAGCAATTTAGCGGAAAATTGCTGTATGAAATTGATTCTAATTGTCCTTACAATAAGGTTCAAACCGGTAAACGGTATTGCTTACAGAAACAATATTTATTCATAGATACTCCCAATGAAGAATTTAATTGCATAATACTTCATGCGGCTTTTGTCTATGCAGGTCTTATTGGCGCAAAAAATATTTGGAAAACAAGATTTGTTACATATAACAGTGTGTCTGCAATCCCAACATCATGTTATGTGAAAATGTTTTATATTAAAGTTGTTTAGGGAAGTCTTAGAATTCCTTTTATAACGACATGACTTGGTGAAGTAATTGATTAATATAATTTGGCTTCCGTTGGTAAATTTTGAAAATCTGTAATTTTCTCTGTATTTTGAAAATATTTTGATATATTCGTAGAAAAATAACATCAAGCTAATATATATTAGGCCCCTTCGGCAAACGGGACAATTTATCATATATGTCTCGAGATTATCGAGTAAATTCGGAATGGTGGAGTATTTCATTAACTCAGCCAAGAATACTAATTGTGGATTAGCAATTGCAGCTTAGTAGTACTATCTCCACATCAGGAAAAGATTTATCTTGCAGCACCCATTTCTGAGGTTCGGCTGTTCTGTTTCATGCGATATTTAAGAAACGCATGTTATCCTGTTCGAAGTGACTCGAAATGAGAAGTGAGACTTCCATGCACGGAAGAAGAGCGTGCATATATTTACGGGTCTAAAGAATGATTATGCAACTCGATCCGTAGATTTCTCTCAATGAAGTTGTATGTATTATTACATCTGCTATTATTGGTAGTGGTTTGTCTTCCTTAATAAAACTGTTGTAGGTCTTTCATAATAGAACGTGTAGAACCAGTAATACGTTTGGTGTTGAATTTTTTATTTAGCTTCGAAAAAAGCCCACCGTCGAAGGTCTGTGTCATGAAATATTTTTCCATCGACAATGCTATTTGGAAATTTTGTATTAACGTATTCCGTATAAGCCGTAATTGATGACTATGAGTATCTGTGATGCCACCTCTGTTAATACTTTCTTTCGATTTATATAACAAGCACAACGCTCTCGTCAGAGCATTATTTGTATTCACCCTCTTTGTAGTTTTCTACAGCTTCGGTTTTATAACCTAGATCAATAACAATGCTCCCTTTTGAACATGCTATATTTTCAAAATCGCCTTCTCACAGTAATTCTTCTAATTATATACTTCAAATTATTAAAGATTAAAAAATTAAAATTTTTTCAGAAGGTGTACCCTAAAATCGGACAATTCAGCCTTTAGAATTTCGTCGAAATCTATTTTCGAGGTTCTCGGGATGGAAAAAATTAACGTAAACCTAAACTGTTAGTATTTATATATAACGTTTGGCATGCACTGAATAAATGCGAAATTGATAAACTACACCAGAGTAAACGGGAAACCTACAACAATGAAAATAAGACAGATATAAAGGAATTGCTTTGAGAATATCGGCCAACTTTGTCGGCTATTAGCACCAATGATATTTGTTAAATGAAAGCGAAACATTATTGGCTTCTCAGCAACTTTACTCCAATAAAGCGCTCTTTTAATATTTCTTTAAATAATTTAATACCCGCTTTCCGTATAAATGAACCCTTTTGCATCATGCGAGTGTGTGTATATATTGGCCGTGTAAAGTATCACATTTACTTAATATAGATAAGGATGCTTTGTATAAGCTGTAAATAGAATATATAGGATTTGAATAAAATTTAATGATGAATTTGATAAAAAGTAGAAAACAAACATTATTTTAAATGATACATCCTGTATATCTTGGCATTGATTTATCTGATCGCTATCTATTAAAAATATTTACCATTCCCTATACCTATATAACATAATTAAGCTTCAGAGTTATGAGTCGAGAGGACAAAGGCGGATGGAATTATTACCTTTTTGCAGAGACTAGACAGACTCGTGTTTTGTCGACTCTCGGGGACACCAGTAGGCAAGATGAATCCATTCACATGCTGCGAATATACACGAGTCTATCTAGTCGCTGGAACAAAGGAATAATTCCATCTGCCTTTGTCATCTCTAGTTATGAGTTTTTCCATAAAGGCTGATTAATTTTCAACCCTCACCATGGAGATCTCGCTTTTTATTGGAGATAGAGGGTAGTAGAGGGGTCTACGTTTGACAAGCTTGCTAAATTTGTTGTTATGAACTCGGAGAGAAAATAGACCTGTGATAAACGACGCTCGAAATCTCTTAAAAAAAAACGGAAGAAGCTCATTTTCTTCTTTTACCTCTAATATCTTTTGCACAGAAAAACAAAAAAGCCCACTTTCAATTCTGGTTATCATTAATTTTCTTATTTATTATCCACCCCTTATTGGATTTCCATATCGACAAAAAAAAGTCTTTTAAGACTAGAAAAACAGAAAAAAAATGTTAAATATACTCAGCACTCCATATGGTTTACCACAATAACATAAAGTTGATTGAACCTTTTAATTGCACCAATTTTAACGAATCTTCTTCGTTGTCCATCTTGTTGCCACTATAAATGCTGTAATTGATCTAATGGAATACTATTAACTAAGAAGCTAAGTACGTGTGTGCGAAGAAGATTTAAATATCTCTTTCCATGTAATATTTCCTCGTGCACAACTAATCCGCTCGTCTTAGATTGTCGCAGGCTAACATGAATGATTGCTTAGTTTATACTTATTTCCATGTAAAGTTCTTCACACTCTAGCCTGGGGCAAATTTCATTCCGGCGCCACTTCGATAAATGAGCACGTTGTTGTAAACTTTCTTATTTTGACAATCTTGGGTGCTTTTTAGTTAAAAATTCTTTTCAACAGTCGCATTGAGAAATATACAATACACTGTATGAAAATTGTAACAACTTAAACAATGAATGCTGGCAGTGCTGATTAAACTACCATACACTACCATAAGCACTAAAGGAACTGTGCTCAAAAAATAGATAACAAAATTGAGTTCAACGTTTACCATCCTGCTCATAACAAAGCTTTATTATAACGTTAATAAACATTATTACAACATCAATGAGCTTTATTATAGCTTTATTATAGCAGCAGCTGTTGAAGAATATTGTTAGCGGTTTCCACATTAGGGATATCCTGGGAAAAATGTATTTATCAGAGCTTTTAACCAGTCAAAGTTTAAAAGAGGTAGAAAGTATCTTGGACTTAGTACAAGAAGATGCAATGACCCACACATCAAGTAATCAATTCCACAAATAACGGTAATAAGCAGACTCCACGACCAGAGCTTATTTTAAGGACAATTTTCAGCACAAGTTCTGTGAAACTTGTGTATTATCCTATGGCGTATAGTGACACAAGCTACACATAAAAACGCACTACCAAAAAATGTTTGTACAGCCAAAATACGTAATAAAGCCCATACCTGCGTAATGATATTCTACGACTGAAACCGTTCCACCAGTATTACGTTAAAAGTGTTACAGACTGAAACCACTGTTGCACAAACAAGCCCTTTGAGAGACTACTACACGCATTTTATTAATTTTTGTAGAATTGTATTGCAACTATCCGATTGCAACGGGTGTTCCTGTAAAGACATGTACGGAAAAAAACTAAAGCAATGCAATATAATAAACAATCGTTTAAATTAATCTTCATAAATTCTTACTATATATGATTTTATATTTTGTCGAAATTCTCTGTGAACGTCCAGCAATGTCGTATTGGTCAAAGAAAATCTGGACTGAAAGACAATCAGCGATATCAATACAAATGATATCTACAGCAACGTACGAACTTGAATATTGAAGAAACGATTAGGAATGATTAAGAGGTTCGACTGCTTCAGGCCAAAGGTAGAACGGCGAATACCTCCATATATGGAGTTAGGCGATTCAGACTTTTGGCACATTGGAACATGCATATGGAAATTTATTTCTCTCTCAACTGATTTTGTTTAGATATCATGATTAGATTACATTTGGAGAAGATTTTGATGGAAAAAAATCTATTATTAAAATCTATCGCTAACTTCATCCCGACACCAAAAAATTAGAAAGATTATCTGATAGACATACATTTTAGAACAAAGCTAGAGGTCACTACCATTGTATTGATGCCAACAAACTACAGAAAACATGTTACGCTCATGTTACGCGCCAATAATTTTAGTAAAGGGTTGATACCAGTGCGATTGATTTATATGTAACAGAACGTGAAAATAGATCTAGTGTATTGCTTTTAATTGGAACATATTCACATCGAAATGTTTCATTCCACTGAAGTAGCTACTCCAATACATCAAAGTTAAAGTTATTCATCACTGAATGAGTGACCTCGAGTATTTATTTTGAATATACAGCTACTTCGCTTACGTTAGGTCTCTTTTAAGCGGTACCTCATACGTACCGTTTACGTTTAGAGTAAACGGCACGTTTTAGGGAGCTAGGAGCTAGGGCTTAAGAGACATACTTAACGAATGAATGATGAGAATGAGACCTGCAGATGTTACGGTTACCGAAACCGTGTTCGTGGAGTATTCACACAAGACCAGAAGTTACATTGCGAGTGGTATATACAGGATGAGTAATTATCATGTGCTGCAGAGATTATGCTTTTGTGAATGAAGATTTTTAAATATTGCTTTTTGTTATAAAGTCTGATTGGGCGCATGTCTTGAAGTTATATTGAATTCTACAGAGTGTCTCATAACTTCGTAGTTACCAAAAGTTTTTTAAAGGGCATTTGCTATTGCTTTCTTGAATTCCTGTTAAATTCGAAGATATTGACAAATTTAGACGTATTGTTAAATTGCTAGATTTTAAACTGGTTATGAATACGAAGTGAAAACGAACCCGTATTAAATGACGTTCCAGATAAAAAAAAAATAATGAAGCTAAAGCTAGCATCTTTATTTGGCTTTACGAGGAAAATTAAAAACACATTCCAAAGCTCGCTTTTGATTTTCTATGCAATGGTGCAGTTGAGACGTTTCTAACAATCATCAATTTTCTTATTCTTTATCGGCGCCATATTGGATTTTGGCACCGTCAGAAAGAGTTTATTCTCTGGCTTGACAAAATCCCTTAGGTAGATGAAGCTCACTTTTAATTAGATTAATTCTAAGGTTCTAAGGTTATTTTCCACTCATGCAGTAGATGAACACACTATATAACTAATATAAATTTAACAAATCACTAAAGTTGAAGTACTCACAATGAACATGGAGACTCATTCGTTTGCTAACTGATGGTGGGACACCATTTGCGGCTATGCAGAGATATGCACCCATTTCCGATCGAGTCACCTTAGTCAACATCAAAACTTCGCCATCAATCGAAGCTACTCTATCTGGTTTGCCATTGCTGAGAAGGCTGCGTGTCACGATTTGTCCACCATCTTCCCTTCGCCAAACAATACGTGGTTTAGGATAGCCTCTTGCTTTACAGACTAATTTTGCGGATCCGCCTTCGGGAACCATCATATCTCCTGAAGTTTCTTCATTAATAATGTCTGGGGGAATTACCACTTCCAGAAAAGCTGTCTGTAATTAGAACAAAGGAACAGCAAGTAACAATATAGAATGACTACATTCCTTAAGTATATTGCAATGAAACTCTTCAAAAATTTTATCGGGGATTACGTAAACGTTTTATAATTTTTAGTAAAAGGTATTAAAGCGAAATTAATGAATTTGTCAATACACAAAGGAATATCTATTTCATCAAATCGAAAATAATTATTTTTGTTTTAAAACTTATTCTCTATCCGTTATCGTTACCTAGTTGCGCACATAAACAGAATGGAAAATTTCCAATGATCAAATATTCTTTTCATTCACTCAGTTTTAACGCAAAAGAAATTGCGTAGCACATTCCTAAAGTTCCATAATTTTTGGAATTTCCGGACTCGGGATAGACACGTTTATATAAATGCACGTGGACATCATATGTCTCACAGAAACAAATAAAGTAATCACAATATAAAATGTATAATACTAAGGTATATATATAAACAAGAGTGAAACATCAAGTTCTTTTTATTTTTATTTTTTGTAATAAGGGGAACTATTTTAATCATTCTAAATAATTTCCAATAAGCAACTATTTTATACATCTAAGCAAAAGTAATCTATCGGAGGCAAGACCGTTAACCTTGGAGAAAATGTGGAAGAAGTTCTGGTCCTTTAAAATTTTTTTGTTGTGCGAATATCTACCAACATGAAAGGCATCAAACATACGTTTAGAAAGAGCAGCTGATGATTTTTTACAAATTTTAAATCTAACATCAGGAGCACTAAATAATATTTAAAGAAAAGTAAGACAACTTCTAATGCTGTAGGCATTAGAGGTTCTCTTAACGAGGCAGGCTTAAAGAAGAACATTTCACTATCCATTATAAGAACATAATCGGAAAACCATATGCGAAGCAATGATGACTGTTTTGCCAGATAAGTTAGATCATACTATGTTTGACTTGACGTTTCGCTGATTATACTTCTTCAGAAGATTTTTAAACAACGTCTTTGGAAATCTCCTGAAAAAGCTGCCGGCATGATCAGCGAAACGTCAAGCCAAACATCAAGTAGGCTACAACACCCGAAAGACATTTCTACCACAGATTACGGTTATGGAAGCCTCTCAAATAAGTGACAGATCAAAGCAATTTAAAATTATTATTATGAAGAAGAAATTCCATCTGATCTCACTGCACAACAGTAGTGGTTTGTATAAAAGAATGTCCCGAAATTGTCAAAAAACGTTCTTCTATGCAATCATCAGCACCATATGAACGAGTCTTGTCTCCTTTTGGACTTCTATACTCTGAATTAAGAGATCAGAAAAGTTGAGAAATTAGTGTTTTTATTTAAATATTATAATCAAAAAGATTCAGATCAAAAAGTAAAATAATTTATATTTTTGTTATATACGAAGGCTTTTACGGCCAGTATAACTGTGACCACTATTAACTTCTTCCGACTTCTTCGCTAGACGTTTCGCCGTTCACGCTGGCGCCTTCTTCAGGATAATTGAACGGATTCGCAATTGTCCTTCATTCTTCTCATATACCCCGGTTGATGCATTCTTCGCTCCACTGAGCGTAACGGTTCCTTATACGTGTTGTTAAGGTGGTAATCTTCTTCTCTGTTGACGATCTTGTTCTCCTCTATTTCTTGGCGGTGGCTATCACTTTTACGTTGTTGAAGTCCATTTTATGTCCAGTATCGTGTACATGATCTGCCACCGTTGACTGCTCGACTCTTTTAAATCTTGCGCTCTTTGGTGTTCCTTTATTCTTACCGTGATAGCTGATCCTGCTTATCCCACGCAGCACTGCCCGCATCGACACGTTATCTTGGAGATATTTTCTATGCGAGCGCCAAGACAGAATATATTTAATAAATTTAATTTGAAGCAATATAATTATGTTTTTTACATTAGTCAATTTCAATTTACACGCCAATTCTTGTTGACCGGGCCCCTTTGTTCTAAGAACAAAATTGGTATTACTATAATGCGTAAGACAGAGACCTAAAAGTAAATCAGGGAAAAAATAAAAAATTAAATATAAAATTTGCAAGTATATGTAAACAAACCTATAAATATCAAATGAATATATAGATAATATGGCCAAAGTATCCTTACGATATATTCATAAATAAAAGATTAGATTACTTACTTTTTCAATGAATATTTCTAAAAATACCTAATTGAAAATGCAAATGTTTCGATTAGTAAATGCTACATTTTCTATTAATGTTTCTATTTTTGCCATTTCCACTGTAGCTTTCGTTCTGTGTTAGAATTCAAATAAGCTAGGAAGCAGCAAAAGTTTTGACATAAAAGATGGAAATTTAAATTCGCTATTTTCATGTCACGCAAGATAACTATTTGCGTCCTATATAAAATCCTCGATATTTTACTTGCAATATGAGTGACCTGAATAACTCAATTAACATATGAAAATAGTAAATCGCTTTTAACTGGTTTCAATTGTCAATAACTGCATCAGCGTAAGGCAAAAAAGCATTTCAAAATTCAAGCATTGAATAGGTACGATTCGACATTTCTGTGACGTGACATGGACAGTGGCTTTATGAGTATCATCATATTTTTACATAGAGAATGACCCAAGTTGACTTTTAAGGTTAAACAAATATTGAATAATGAAATTCATGCAAAGGCGACAACATTTGCATTAAGTTTCAGCTGTTATTGTGGTATTTTATCGAACAGTAAAAATGAAGTAAAAATGTCATATAACCAATATTAAAAAGCAAACCTCAAGCTTCCGCAATTTGCGGAGAAATTATAGAATTATCTTACCTGCATTTTCATCGGATCCGTGTTTACTTGACACATGTATTGACCCCTATCTTCTCTCTTAACGTTGCGAATATTCAATGTCCAAGTGTTGAAATCGTTGTGGGTTACTGATAGGCGAGCGTTGTTTGTTATGACGTGCTCGTGTATCGCCAGTATTGCTTTAGTGTCCGCCTTTATCCAGGCGACCTGTTAACAGCAAATGAAGGTATGACAAAATTAGTTATCGAAAAATTGGTGCTGGTATCATTTTAGCCTATTTTACGAGAACGGATCAAAATTTCTTTAACTGTATTAATTACATTTCCAATATAAGGTGCAAAATAATTTTTATCGGTAGAAGAAATTTCCTCATAAAATATTTTCATATCACTATTAGCATATTCCTTGAAGGCGATCTACTTTCTTCCATAATATGTTTATCATGCACTAAACAGTTCCGTATGTGTAAAAAAAACGAAATTTCCTGAAAACGTCCTAAACGAAAAGTGTTGAAAAGGATATTTGATTTGTTTCCCGTATATACGCGTGTCTACCTAGTATATGGGGAGCAAAATAATTGATTTTTTAAGCTCTAATTGACAAATTCCGAAAGAACTAATGTACAGCATAGAATTACATATACCCAAATATGAAAGCTGTCGAGTTTCCGCAATGCACAATACAGCTTCGTCTGTCTAAATAGAACAATCTATGCACGATTATGTTTATGGATGCCATGTGAATCAGAGATGGGCAAATATTATTCATCGCAATGTCTAATGATTAAAACTAATATGAATGCGTTATTCATGATGCATAGTGATTAAACAGTCATTAAAACAGTCATTGATATATTCACAAACTTACGAGTAAGGAATAATGGATCATGTGTTAGACATGACATGACATGGCCATTATTCATGAATGATAGTGTTATAGTCATTAATCATGACTAACCGCTAGTTATGGATCATTATTCATGGGTAACAGTTGATCATTAGTCATGAACAACCATTATTCATCAACCTTTTTGTTATGATTAACCTATTTATTCATGAATAGTGTTAGCTACTAATTATGACTAACCGTTATTCATCGATCTTTAGTCATGGTTGACCATTATTCATGAGTCATTGATCATGACTGACCGTTATTCATCGACCTTTAGTTATGCTTAACCATGACTGAATTGACCATTATTCATAAATAACAGTTATTCAACGACTTTCAGTGATGATAACTTTCACTCATGAATAACAGTTAGTCATTGGTCATGACTAACCCTTAGTAATGATTGACCAATAAATAAACAATGAAATAGCAATTACAATTAATGATTTCGAAAATAAAACAAAACATAGTCTCAATACCTAGTAATTCTGCAAATACGTGAATATCAGTGCGAGCACTTGTGCCTTATTCCTGTTGTAAAATCAAATCGTTTCTAAATCAACGCATTCATTTAGTTAATTTTCCTTTTTTTTTTTCTTAGATTTGATAATTCAGAATTGGAGCAAGGAAAAGTAAATAAAACGCTTGTACTTATATCTACGCAAGTTTATTATTGCTACGTATCGATGCGGCGACGTCTTCTTTATTTCCAACATTTCTATTTATAATTACTATTTTCTGCACTACAGCTATTACCTGTTAACAACAGCAGGGTACCTATAATCAACAGAAAAGGCATTTTACGCCAGCTTACTTTAAGTAATTAATATTTGGATGCCTATTTGCCATCGCAATTTCACCAAATCAATCTGGTATTTAGTTATGACTATTGACTAACCGCCATTCATTCATTCACTCATTCACTCATTAATAATCGTTATTCATAACTAAGGATCTGTGAATAACGGTTAATCATGACTGAAGATAATTATTTCCGAATTGGTGAATAATGATTAGTCATAACTAAATTTGGCGTGAATAACACTGAACTTTGATGTCAACCTTCATTGTTATTCCCAGCTCCTATCTATCTTAGTTTTTGAGATAATTGAGATAATTTAAGATTCTTGCGAAATGTCCTTGTTTCTTTTACAGGTGATTTCTTAAACGCCTTAGACGCTAGAATAATGATTCAAATTCTATTCGTGTTCTCCGCAATATATCGCAAAATGTATCAACTAACACTAGGACAGGAAAATCATCGTATGCCTTTCTTCAAAAAATATAATGTTAGTTGTACATCTTTAGAAAGTACGTTCTAAGTTTATTTTTTGAATGGAACATACTATTTTTTCATTATTAAATGTCCCTAACTACAGTCCATTTATCTTTAGATTATGAAAATAAGAAAGAACTTGTTTCATAGTTTTCGAATTAATCCTTCTATTAAAGAAAATTGAAAAAGTGGGAGATTGAGCGACGACGTCAGTAAATTACATTCTGCATTAGCCCATGTCAGTCCATTTTCAGCAGTTTCTGCATTAATTAAAGAGAATATTCCAATATTTATTTTTTCTATTTAAAAATATTTTAAGTAATTAATTTAAAGAAATTTAACGTTTTCCTCGCTCGGCGAACTAACTATAAAATTTGTTTTTTGCGCAAGTCGGAAGTTAGTTGAGTAGAATCAGCGGATGCTAATAGATCGCCCATATAAAAATCGTTAATAGCAATGTAATGGTAATTAGATTCATATTCTAGAGCTAACTGCTTAAGTTGATGATATTTACGATCAGGTTCAGCCAATAGTGTCTGCTTTTACATTCTCTGTGTAACAGCTGTTAGCAAA
Organism: Oryctes rhinoceros; assembly: GCA_020654165.1. Lineage (NCBI taxonomy): Eukaryota > Metazoa > Arthropoda > Insecta > Coleoptera > Scarabaeidae > Oryctes > Oryctes rhinoceros. Next base: position 5,920,210 of record JAIOKQ010001013.1, read on the forward strand.
TAACTGTGCCGTCTGAAGTGAATCAAGATTGTGAGTATGTTGTTTTGAATAAACTGTCTGACCATTTACACAATAAGCAATGAGAAACCTTAACCACAGTTTTTAGTGACCTATCAGAAACAACGCGCGTTTTAGCGGTCGTACCTGGCGCCTTGCCGTGGAAAGTGAGACGCATTTCGATTATTACCTATATCTTTGTTAATTTGGCTTATGTAACCCAAACTTTCGTATTCTACTATATTTAAGTTTCAGCACTGCACTTTGATTTAGACGTCGCCTGACAGCATAAAAACGTTCCAGTGTGATATGTCGCGAATAACCTAAATTGATGTTTTCAGATTTAAATGGAATACTGACGATAAATCTGCCTGTATTGTCACAGTATTGGTGAAATAAATTTCACGTTGTAATTCCTCTGTTGGATGGTATTGTTCGGAATTACATTCCTTTAATGCCCAAAACTTGTCTATTTATTTGTCTAGATTTGACGCGCGGCAGCGACTTAGCAAGGATCCAGCCTAAGTTGGTTTCACGTAAGATTTGATTGGCTAAATTTATCTAGTCTATACGTAATAGCTGCTAAAATATGTAAGTTTCCAACAATATATTATCATTTCGGCTTTTGCTGAAAGTATCAATTCTTGAACGGTTTGTACGAATTTCTGTTACGTTGTTTGAATGTCGATTTATATTTACAAGCAACTAAAGTGCGACCCTTTCTGAAATAAGCTAGGTAAAGGCGTCCTCTCTTTGCTTGCATTGTGCACTCTTTTACTGAAAGATCCTTAAAAGTAATGCATTCCGTTGCAAAACCACATCAAGGATCGCTTTAGCGGGCGCCGTTTTCAGAATTTGAATGCTACAGTTAGGTTGCAACGTTTCTCATAAATGGCATTTATTAGGAAGGAATTTGGTAAATTGCTGGAAAGTAGGTACGCTGACGCGCTGTCTACTTGGCAAAGAGATCGAGGCTATTTATTTGTGTTTAGAGACTAAATCCAGGTTTGCTAGATATTAAGTAGATCCCACGAGCGCGTAGGTTGACTTAAATATATCATTGCCTTAAGTCACCCAGTATCATTCCCGTGGGTGGTGCGATGATGTGCTTTGCCAATTGATTTCAAATTAAAAAGCGCGTCAATACGACTGTCTATTGTATTGCTTGGACTGCATGATTCGCAGAACTTTTAAATGCTATTAATAGATTCTTTTGTCTGAAGTAATCTCTTAAACGTATCGCGGCAACTATACCCCCATCGAAAGTTGGTAAGCTTATTGTAGGGGAAGGTACGTTCTTCGAGGTGAGGGTGCATCCTAACATACTTTGTTGCTTTATAACAGTTGCTTTCAAATTACTAACTATTCATATCTTGGTCAGCTTCAATGTCACTATTTTCTTTGATTTGGTTTTGAGGCTCTTCACACACGGGTATTTTCAATTCGGTTGATGGTATGATGAAGAATGTAAGAGAAGGAGGAAATAAAAAATCAGACACAAGGAATGGACAAAAGCTAATAATAAAAGGAGAGATGGATCAAAATATTCACGTTTTAAAGGGATACTGCTGTTAGATATTTGTTACAAAATAGTAGATGAAGTAATAATAAAAAAAAAACTGAATAATTACGCAGAAAGTATTTTGGGAGAATACCAAGTTTTGCAAGAGTTTTGCAAGCTATCACAGATCAAATGTTTACCCTTAATTAGTTACAGATCTCGTGGATGTAAAATAGAGCTGCCCCTTTCTTTCTGCAGACTACAACGAAATCCAGGCTTGGATCCAATAAATATACCAAAAAAACTAATTAGGTCGATTAAAATGACGAGGTAGTACGTGAATAAAGCAGCCTAGAACGCCAATATATCCCAAGAATTAAAAATGGGTGTCTCTCGTTAGAAATAGAAAAAGTTTGAAAAATCAATAGAGCAAAAAAAACAAATGAATCTAGACTAGAAATAAATGAAATAAAGATACATGATAACGAGACAAACAAAAAATGTGAAGGGACAAACTTGAGAATTGTAGACAATTGTAAAGAATTCGTGTTAGGGCATTAAATGGAAATAAAAAAATGGGTACTCTAATTTCCTTATTTCCGCTTCCATTTACACTTAAAGCCATTGCTAAAAGCAAATCATCTTAAGAAGAGTGAAGAAAAGAAGAAGCAACCTGGAACTAGAACAGCTATATAAGAGCTCTCATATAATATCCTTTATCCAAGCCGGGACAGAAAGATATTGGAATGCTCGTTAGAAACGCTACGCCAAAGATGATTCATAGCAGAGAACTTATAAGGAACGAAAGAAAAGGGAGACCACGAGAAAATTTTAATAAAATACTAGTCAGAAAATGGAAACAAATAACAAGAAACAGAAGAGAACGACGTAATGTGGTACGTAAGATGCTAGAAGGAAGATAGAAATTGTTATGGATATTAGAGTATACATTAAATCCTAGGCCTACAAAGCCTGCAGAGCTGTTAAATAAATGAAATGAATTATTGTTATTATTATTTCAGATCATTTACTGCTATTCTGTTACATGTACATATGTGCATTATAGTGAGATTTTATTAGCCAGCACCAACATTGCATAAATTCTTTTAAATTATATTTTCCCACAATTTGTCTACATTTCCTTGAAAGTTAAGTAATTGAAACAATTTTATGGCTACAGAAAAAGGAACTAACTCTGAAAAAAAATGTTTACCTAAAAAAATAAAATATCAATATACCAGTAATTTATACCGTGTTTAAATAAAAAGTGCTTCGAGCGAAATAGGTCAAATTAAGGATATTCTCTTGCGTATAAAACTTTGGCTTTTCGGTCTTGTTTATGTGGGACAATAATTTTTTTGTTAGATTAAATTTACCATTTTTTAAATTATTTTATCGAATACTTTGATTATCGTGCTGTATTTTAAGCAAATGCTTTAAGGTATTACTTTTACTTTTATGAGGTCCTTGCAGGATATATTATCAATAAAGAGGACAAAAGCGAGTGAAATCATACCTTTCTTGCGGCGCCCCGAGAGTCGACAAAACACGAGTCTGTCTAGTCGCTGCAAAACAGGTATGATTTCACTCGCTTTTGTCCTCTCTAATTATCAATACCTAAAATTGCATTAATTTTCATTGCTGCTTATAATTTTTCAGACATAATAGTCAGTCTTAATATGTTCATTAATTAAACAAATAATAAATTGTACACACAAATAAAATTTAAAGATGAAAAACTATGATACAAGCCCGGCTAAGCTACTTTTCTAGCTTGCCACGACATTATGTAAAGTCTAGTGTATTTAGCGATATATTTAGCAAACTTCATCACTAGAGAGGACAAAGGCGGAATCTACGAATCCATTCTCATGAGACGAATAGACATGGGTCTATCTAGTCGCTGCAAAAAAGGAATAATTCTACCTGCCTTTGTTTCTACACATCACTACGGAAATTATACAAACATGAAAGATTTTTTCTTTTATAGCTTTTATAGGAAAACAAGGGGAATATTAAAATCAGGCAAATGATCCAGCATGCCAACCATACAAGAAAAAAAGGTTTTTTTTCTCTGGAAATATGTAAAGAATCGTTAGCATCTTCATCTAAAAAAACTTTTTTTATTTTGTTAGAAAGAGGTTACTAGTATAGCAAGAGATAGTAATCAATGAAAACTAAGAACTTGGAATTTTTATACTCATGAAGCAGATCACCGTTTATATGAGACGCAAGGTAATATAATTCAGCAAGCTGGGTGGGAATATCCGAAAAATATGAATATTAGACCTTAAAGTTCTAGATCTTCTCCAGAATAGTTTCCTATTGATTTATACAATGCTTCAAATGATATAAGATTGTTAAACTCGATGCTTCTATATATATTTTTTTTTAATTTCTGCTTTTATTATAGTAGATTACCATATTGATGTGACGATGATCAAGACATCGAAGATGTCTTGATCATCGTGTGTAGACAAAAATCACGATGATGTGATTTTTGTCCAATTATTGGCGTTCTGCGTGTAATATTGTGATGTCCGCGTGTGGTTAAGGAATCGATTAACACTCGTCGAACATAACAAAGCATGCCGTCGATTCGCCATCATCAATCCAACCCGTCGCGTATGAATCCTAACTTCCGGTATGCCCAACCGCTTTCGAAATATATCATCTCCGCCAATGAGTACAGACTCGTTTCCACAGGCTTACGTGTAGGTAACAGGTGAACGCTAAATACCTTAAAAATTTCTTTTCCACAGACTAACATATTGGATATGTTGGTTGATTGCTTTAAGAAATAAATGTTATTATTATTGTTAGCTTCTTTTATAATGTGCGTAATTGTTAATAGAAACACAACAGTTGATTTTATAGTTATATTTTCAAAGCAGATCAATTTTGCGTCAACGCACTTATTATTTACCAAAAAAGGTATCTATCTAAAATAGATTCAAATGATTGCTTTGATTTAAATAAATAATTCAATGTGTATTGGAATGTTGAATATTGGTAAACAGATAATGATTAATAAAAATGTTTCTATGTGATGTGAATTTTATAAAAAGTACCTTTAAAGAAAATAAAAAAAAACTGAGCGTACAGAGAAAATTAACGGATAACACGCAGTGTTCAATAATTTAAAACGATGTTTATAACAATGAGCAATTACAACCTGTTGCATAGAAATTTTAGGAGTTTAATGAAAACCATCATTTTACGATATGGAAGAGTTTTATTGGTATTTTATATATTGGTTTCATTGATTTCTATAATACCTTCGAAATAATTATACGATTAAGTTTAAGGGCACCTCAGAGTCCAAACAAATCGTTCAAAGAAGAATAATGAAGTAATGGTAGCAAACACAAAGATAAATAATAAAAGTTGAAATTACGCTTGTTGAGGAAATGGTTGAAAAAAATTAAGCTTAATGCCTGCAATTTATCTACAGAAATTAGAATGCTTCGATATTTTGATATACGTGTTAGACAAAATACTTCGCGGCATTTCAAATCAAATAGATGCGCTAGGAAACATTTTGGGATAGCAACCATTCTATTTTTAAAATAAGAATAACTTATACAAAGACCTACAACACGTTTATCTAATTTAATAAAATATGTAGACGTCCTAACAAGAAGGATTTGAGAAGAAAGCGCTATTGTCACAAATTTTACAGAAATTCCAACTATACAAACAATAACAAAAGTTTTTGTAGAACTATAACTAACAATTAAACGAAAAAACATTGCTTTAGTGATGACCTTTTATTTAAATGGGCACGTGAACCAACAGAATGTACGATACTGAAGCGTGAAAATCTCAAATTATAATTGAAGGACAGCATTTCTTCCAACAGAATGGTGCTTCACTGCATTCTATTGCAGATGCACGGACAATAACTCTCAGCGTCTCAAACTTGTCACGTTTTCCAGTCCTCGAACTCCGCGAATTGACCTATTCATGGTTTTCGATTTCTCACCAAGGTGAGCTTTTTTCAGCCGTCATCTTACCATATCAAAATTTTATTCTACATTTCTCCAGAGCTATGCTGACATCTAGAGCTTTTTATTGCTTCTTATGACTTCTGTAAAGAGTCCAACAAAATCACTCTACTTCGTCCACCCAAGATGCCGTAAACGCTCAGGACGTATCAACTTCTTCATATGAAGAAGAATGGAGTTGTGATCGTAGCAAAAATTAATCAGAGTCTCAACGGATGCGCCACCTGAAAAGTTCACGGGTGCCAAAGATGACTACATACGGAGGGTGAGCAAGCACTTTGTGGCGGAGAATAAAGAATTATTAAGCATTGTACCAAAACGGTTAGTCGTCTGGCAGTGCCAAGAAGGGTATTTGTCATTTAGATCTCCAGCTGGCAAGATCAGAGTAGCAACCCGAAGTCGTATTTTGGGCGACAGTCGCAGACTCGATGGAGGAAAGAAGGGATAAAGTTACAACGCTGTGCCAAATACAATATCGCGACATCACCAACGACACCGTCCAACCTATCCAATCAATAAATGTTATAATTGGGAAGATGGAAGTGAAGATTATCTGAAGCTTCTTGTATTTCATAGCATTTGCTCTTTACTGAGCGGGCGTTGAAAGCCGTTATATTAAATAATTTCTAACGTCTATCATGATAGCTTTGAGAAGGTGTTCCTTCCTCACGGTATATCTTGTCTCGTTACCTGGGCGTAGGTCCTTAAAGATTGAAGTTGTTTCATTTATTCACTCACAACGCTGTGCTGCTAGAGTTAATTTGACTGCGGAGAACGTAGATATCCTCCATAGTTTGCGAGATGTAAGTTACAACAACAACAATCAAAAACCTAGGATTAGCTGTACAGCGATTTTGGACGCGCTGTAATTTGTACACCAAATACTTTTCTAATATTTCCAGAGTTGAACTTTAAGCTTGCGAGCTTTCGGCTCCCAGCAACTTTTGGGGAAGAGGTGGCCGTTCCTGGTATTAGGATTTTCTCATTATAATCCTAGTGACGATCAGGGATGTCAGCACATATTTGTGACTTAGTCTTCCTGGTCAAATTACGACAGCAGAGTCGAAAAAATTACAATTTTCTCATAAAAATGCACAAAAGAGCCATAAATTATCATAAAACAAAGTTTAAGCCATAAATAATTGATATAAACTAATTTATTAATTTTCTCGTTTCAAAATTGTTCTCTAAGTTTCAATTACATTTGAAATAAATACAATAAATGAGATTAGCTTATAATGCACTATTCTATACACCACGATACATGCAAATATAAAAAGTCTAACTCAATCAAAGGAAAAATACTGGATCCAAAGATCAATCAAACAAGAGTTGTTTTGATTCTTAAATTTAAATCGAATCGCAGTAATATATTTTAGAAGGAATAAACAATTCAATAATCTATGTCTCAAACATAAAAAATTTATAGCAAATCGAAAAATGTTATTTAGCTCAAACTTGAGAGACTGCAACGGGGAGAACGGGCAGCTGACTCCGTCAACAGACATGCAGCCTCGGGTTCACCAACCCGCAACGGAGTTAAACAACTAGAATTTCTGTCTCTTTTATTCTCGTGCGGGCAACCAAATAGATTTAATGTTTAGATGAACAAATAATAGTCACAACTTGAAGAAATAGCAAAGAGCTTTTAGTAAAATTTTATATAAATTTCAAATCAATGCACGTTATACAATTTGCTAAATTAATTAATCACAATACACAGAAGCTCCTAAGGGAGAAAAACTTACGTAGAATTGTCACCAAATATATCTTTTAAGAAGGTACAATCAAGAGTACGATAGAGAATACTTAAATGATCCGGCAGAAGTTTGATATCGTTAGACCAAATTTGTTGTTCGGTTTGTGCCAATGCAGGATAGAATATCCACAGCAATCTAGTGCAACCCTCGTGTTTCGTCACACGTCTATTGACGTCTGTTTGTTTCTTTGACGTATACACTACCACAAGGACGGTAACAAATCGGAGATTTTTGACAAAGGTTCGAAAATTCTTTTGACATGTCTCTGGAGTTGTCTGTCTATTGTATTTGTAGCATCATGTCTCGATTTTCGGACGGAAAGATAAGACTGAGGAATGCAAAGGGTCGGTTCAACTAATGTGTTATTGACTGCTTGTTTTTGTGGATGGATTCCCGTCCATGTGGCCATAAGACGAAGGTATCATCGACGTATCCAAACCAACATTTCGGTTCTAAATGGTAGGATGCTGGGATTTGTTGTTCTAATACTTCCATGAAGATGTTAACGAAGATTACAAACAAAGGGAAAGTCATGAAAGCCATGAAAATCATTCATTCATAAAACTTATCATGGAATTGGAAATAGGTGGTAAGTTAGACACGCGTTTATCAAACCGACTATATCAAGAGGCTTGTCGCGGACTGATAACATCTCGATGATAATTTGTACAGTATCAGGAATGGGAACTTTTGTGAATGAAGATTTCACATCAAAGTTAACCAAGGTACCCCGTTGATTCTACAAGATGAAACGAATTTAAAATGAAATAATCTGTGCCGCCGATATAGCGTTTTAAAAGTTTGCTCGGATGTTTAACCAATAAAATAAACCGAGGCGGAGGGGACATTCGACTTGAATAAATTTATTCAAGTCCGAACTTTCTGCTTGAAAACCTTTATATCGAGCTCGAATGTTGTCACATTAAAAGCTGACAAATGTAATAATGGTAGTTTTCAATTCTGAAGATTACGACGGTAAGATTCTTATGCCACTACAGGATACTATCACCTTTTATATCGTAACTCGACCCACGTATTCAAAGACAAAGACTAAGCTATTACTAAGCGGTCTTCTACACCCGAAGAGAGGAGCATCATTCCTGTAGATTCCAAACCACCCGAATTCTGCGGTCCGCTTAAAATTTAAATATTATGGTTAAATTTTCCGGCACATTGCCGATTTAAAAATTGGCTAAACATCTTGCTAAACTTCTAAAATTCCATATCGATGAAACAGATTCTTTTATCCTGAATTCATCCCGTTTTATGGGATGCAATACCTTCTTATTTAGAAACAATAACCAAAATAATGCTAATGCAGCTCGTCGTGGCATTCTTCCAGCCTCTAGTGTTTACCGAAATGTTAATTTTCAGATTGGCGGCTTGTTAGATAATTACAGCTAAATATAGTAACGAAAAAGTACAATATCTTTTAGACCATTGTAAAAAACTACAACTCGTGGACAATAAAAATTTTAGATAATAAGCAAATATCGGAGGTCATACCTCGGAGACATACAGCATACACGAGATGGCGCTCGTATCATCGACAATAGTCTGTTTCTAGTAAGGATCATTGGCCACTGGATAGTTGTCAGACTCCATGTTGTGTTTATCATATGGTTGTCGATTTAAGCAAATTCGTCGATTTTTATTTATGGAGAAAAATTGAGAAAAATAAGCTTCAAGCGGTCATCAAACACATATTTAAAAAGATCAACGCCGAAGGAAATTAAAGCTGAGTTGGATGAAATTCATAGCTTATTTTCTTTTGTTTTAGCAATTGTTTACAGATGACTAAATGAACTTAAACGCGGCCGTACATCCACAAAAGATTAACATCATCAGAATCGACGATATGGCAGAATAGTTCAAACCACTGGCACATTGCAAGGTAGAGTGCTTTAAATTTTGTAGGAGAAGTTGTATATGAAAAAAACGCGGCACTCATGCATTTGCTCTCAGAACAAACGCAATGGTGTGATCGACCCTGAAGTTGTTTATGTGCTTTTCCGTTGCAATCCTGGCGATACGTAACTATGGATGAAATATGGATACACTACTACAAACCAACAATTAAAATAAAGTGGATTACCGATTACTTGGAAAAAAGGACAAACAGTAACTGGAAGGTGTTATGCGTCGTTATTGGACCTTTTGTTTGAGAAAGCAATAGATCCTGTTCCATCAAGGCGCAAACCTGCGCGATTCCGATGACTAAATTACGGAATTAAAAGTTAGAGTTAATATAGGAAAGTATAGCATTCACCATATTTGGCCTCCAGTGACTTCCTTTTATTTCCAAATATGAAAATGTGGCTCAACGAACAACGATTCAAGTCGATCGAGGAAATCATCGCCCAAACATATTTTCAGGACCTTCCGAATTCCTATTTTTTGGAGAACTTACAAAACTGGACAAGCTAAACAAAAAATAAATAAACATTTACAGAAGATACTTTGTTTTTCTATCTTTTTCTAGGAGACTTATTGAACGACCTTCATACTATACTTTCAATATTTATTAATAGATCAATTACGGCATATTTTTATAGTATTTTGTAAGCAGCGAAGTATTTAGGAACAGTAACCGCAATCCTTTATGCTTATAAAAATATTAGCGTTGTTACAATCACTATAGATTGCGTAAAAAGGCGGTAATTCCATCTGCTTCACGCTTTTCCAATAAATATTAAAACAATCAAATGGTATACTTCAACCTCCTTTCTTTTTCAGGGATCTCTTGCCTGACACCCATTTCGTTTGGAGGTTAGCGATATCGTAAATTATTGGTTTCGTTGTAATTAATGTGTTTAATCTTTTGAAGACAGCTATAAGACAGAGGATACGATGAGGCAAAAGTTTGATATTTCTAAATTAATTGGATTTAAATTCAAAGAATGTGTTACAGTTGGAGATTATCCCATAAATTGTACTCTGTTCATGATGGAATGTTCACAAGGAACATAATTCTTGTTTATAGCATTTAAGTGTTGTTTCGCAGCGTATTGCCCTATAGATCATACGATATACATTAGTAAATAAATTACTGGATTTCAGGGCTCGCGGATCTTCATATTACTTAATGAATAAATATATAATATAAGATATATCGTAACAATCCACCTTGCCCAAGAACTCAAATGAGAACTGAAGAAGAACTAAAATCAAGTTAACGCCTATGGTGTGTAGGCCAACTTCGTGCATTATATGTTAAATTCGTAAATAATTGCGTAAGATTGTCAATGTTGACTCTTCTTTTAAAACCCTCACAAAGCGAGTTAATACTAGTGTACGTGTCGTATCTCCTACATATATATTACGCGACGAAGGACTGTAATACCCTTCAGATACAGAGCATCTTTATTTCTTAAAGGTAGGGATAGTTTTTTACTCCGCGCGTAAAGTAGGATAGAGTAGGGTTTTGTGTTTTCGCTGTTTTACTTTTCTCTACTAAATCACTTCTTCTGTCAATATGTAATTGTTAGGATACGCAAACTGAGGAGTTTCCCAAGACAAGACTTACCATCGATGGCCTCGTAGTTTTCGATGTATAGTTTTATCTATGAGAAAGGTAGGAAATTAAAACCAAATCAAAAGAGGAATCACTTCTTTTCTGAATTTGATATCGTTATTGCGTTGTACTTAAACGCCCAAGCCTTCTTGAAAGGTAAAAGTCCTGTTTACCCATTACAAATGTACAAGGCGCTAGCATCTTTGCGATCAAATGACGTTTGCCGCATTTGATCTATTTTTTATTTAAAGATGTTTTTTAACAAAGAGAATGCTTTAGCCAAAAATATATTAACGCTAAGATAGCTTAGCTCTCTCATGATATCGATGGGATAATTCACGGCGAACGCAACAAGAGGAGAGAAAAAAGTATACTAACACGCGGATATGTTTCTGACTAACCGTCATCATCATCCCGGCGTCGAGAATACTTTCTATTACTGTTGCCTCACAGTTAATGCCACAACTTCCAAAACGACAAACTCGACATTTCTTGGCGCCCTCGCGACATAAACCTGGTACTGTTCCTTTATGAGGCAACAGCGACAGAAGCTAGAGATAAAGGTACTCTCGAAACCGCGTTGATGATGCTAGGTAGGCATTTTCTGATGTGTTCTAATTAAGATAATACTTTTCTTGAATACATCACTTTTCAGTTTATTACAATCTTGGTTTACTTGCCAAAAGCTATAACACGGACGCGGTTTTAGCCGGGACATATTGTTTTTAAGGAGGTAAAAAGCAAACATTTTTATTGTATGTATTGTGGAGGTTAGGAGGAACGAAATAAGCCTCGAGTGTACTGTATACGTGAAAATAACGTAAAAAAAGGTCATATGTATGTTGTTATCCTGTCTTCATTTGCTTTCAAGTAGCCCAATTAAAAAATTCAACTAGCGTTCTTAAAAATCTTCAATTGACTACCTACGTAAAAAAAAATCAGGGACGTCCTGCATTAAAAATTATTTTCACCGCTTATCACATATGACGAATCAATACTTTTGAGGCGCAAGATCATTTGAATAATTTTGTTGTTCTGATACGTATGTATTTTGACAGTTACGTAACGTTCATTTTCGAGTTTGTACATTGTTTTGTTAGAAAATGCCAGACACTTATTCAAATTAGAATATGCAGATATGGTGTTTGTTTATGGTTTTTGAAACGTGTGTACTACAGCAGCTGTAGTACACACGTTAACGGTTCCCATATTAGAGAAATCCTGATAAAAACGTATTTATTAAAGGTTTCAATCAACTGCACGACGTTGGAATACTTCCCACTGATTCAATAACATCTAAATGAACTTCTCGACAAGATTTAGAAGAAATATAAAATATCCTGGAGTTGGTAGAGGAAGATGCAACGACCCGCTTACAAAGTATTTAATTGGGAATTCCACAAAAAAATAATAAAAAAAACAGTAACAAATACACTCGACGAATAAGACTTAATAATACTCGAAACTCTCATTTATGGTCAGGAGAAAATCCCCACGCAACAAAAGTAATTTTCAGCACAAGTTTTCGGAAAAGGTGTGGTTACATATTTAATCGGCTCTCTTAGTTTGAAGAATGGCCTCACAGGAGGACATCATTAAAACTTCCAAACTTCCTCTAAACATCAGTATTATTACCATGACGGGATTTCACTCATCAGCTCAAGCAACATTTGGACGACGGATTTCCAGCGCTTTGAATTGGTCGCGGTGGTCCTGCTAGTTGACCTCGCACTACCAGACTATTGCTTATTGACCAGCTTCAAAACTGAAGTTTACCAGGTAGATATCGGTGCTGGTGATACAGTAATTTGACGGGAGAGCAGGAGAGCAACAGACGCTCTCCGCCAACAAAGCATAAAAATGTTAAAGGCCAATGACGGACTTCTTGAACATTTATTAAAGGAACGCTATGATTAAAATAATGTTCACGTATGAAATTCTGTTTCTTTGTAATATAACTCGAAAACAAATGAAAATTAGATAAAGGCGTAAGATGAGTTTCTTTATATTATTTTGTTCTTTCCAACTCACCCTATATATTAGATGTTTTGTGGTGTGCCTGTTGTTTGGTTGGTCCTTCTAGCAAAAATACCATATAGTTAAGTTTGGTTAGTTTTTGGTTCTGGATGTATGAAAACAATGATATTGAACTGGAATTCTGTGACTTGTCTCAGGATGTGGAAGATGATAATTGAGCAAAATATTTCTGATCAAGATACTAGACAGACTCGTATTCATTCGCCCTATGAGAATTAGTTCGTGTTACCTACTGGTTTCCCCAAGATTCGACAACTCACGAGTCTGTCTAATCTCTACTAATTTCGTGAAGCGTACTCGTTTCTGCAAGCTTACTGATACCGTTACTACCACGATACCCGCATATACATACCCGCATACTCAGCTTCATTAAACTCATTCATTTTGAAAACTATCAATTTCATTTTTTCGAATCATGTCGTTTAACTTTTAAACAAAAAAAACAAAAAAAAATTATATTTACTAGAGATGGTATTAATAGCATCCCCAATTACTATTTGTGAAATCTTCAAGATGAGCTTAACTGTTCGACTATCGCGATTTCAATGCGAATACTTGGACTGATATCTTTAACGGAGAACTGCTAGAATTAGAAGCTTGACTACACAGGCTAAATTCAGGACACTACCTAACTTTTCGAGATGGAAACCCTTTTTGAAAAGATCGAAGATACTCCATTTCTTGATTGTCAACGAATGCGGTTTTAATAGAAGTCAAGCGTTAAATGTACAACTTTTTGAACGATTGGTTGGTCGTAGAGGTTTCACGGCAATTACAAGCAATATTTTCTTACATAGTCATTCCTTCTTTTGTTATTCATTTATTCGTATGTTGGTAATCTCTAATTTAGTTTAAATTTAAGGTCTGTGAATAAAAAGTAGAAGCTACATTTATTTAACATTCTTGGTCTAATACAATAATGATATATCTCTAATTAAACACTCTGGCTGCCCCAAGACATACAATAAACTACTGATAACAGCTAGTAACATCTATTTTTTTGAGTGTTCGCTTAAAATTATTTTCTTTTCAATTGTTTAATTTATGTTTCTACAAGTCTTTTCTATATGCATTTGCAAATAATTAATAATTCTATATTATATAATACAACAAAACGACTTCATAAAGACAACAAAGTTAACGAATCCTAAACGTGCATTAAAAGGTGGAAACGTTTGTGAGAGACTATTTGAAAAAAGGGTTGTGTCCTGCTATTCGGATTTTCTAATTTATATATAATTCGATTGTATAAGTAATTTTCTCTTAAATATTTGTTTAGGTAATGTTACTTTAGCTTACTCTTGTTTTCATAAACGCAGTGTGATTAAAGTTTTATGCAAAACGGAAAATTCGGTAATTGAACAATGAAGAATCAGCCCAAGGCGTCGTTCTACCTCTCGCCTGTCCTAAATCACTCATAATTAGTCAAGTCACTTATTGTGTTAACAACCGAAATTATGAGTTACGAGCCTCGGTTATCTCTTCAACGCAAAAATATTTAGTTACAAAGCCAGCGGCGGCAGTTACTTTCTTTGAAGTGAAAGATGTCATTGTGAGTGCGGATCTGTTGTGTCCATGCATATATACATAAAATTTGCGCAAAAAATCTGCAGAATTAGAATCGTAATAGTTCGTAAGATCTTTGTTTCTCCCTTCCCTTTGAAAAAAGCCCTAGAAAAATTAAGTTTAATATTTAATCGGAAAATGCCTAGAAACAATAACCAAAAAGTATAATGAGAAGATAGCTTAGCTTCATCATGGTATTGATGGAATAATTTTTTTCTCTTTTTTTTCTCTCCATTTGTTGCGTTTACCGTGGATTATTCCATCATTTCCATGAGGAAGGTAACCTTTCTTAGAATTACATTTTTTGTTTAAAAAGTCTATTCAGTGTGTTGACCATCACTACACCATGAATTTACAAACGTTCGCACACTCTTGTAAATATTTGCAAACACGAACTATTTTCAGTGGATATCTAAATAACACTCATTAAGAAGCGTTTACAAGCGTTTATTGTATTTGTGCATGTTTCAACAGAAGATAGTAACATCGTTGTTTGCGTCCATTCTTGTTTTGTTAGTGGAAACAACCTACCACAGCAAGAGCAGATGGTGTCACACGTAGTGTTTGAACGTAATTTAAAATTATTAAGCTGTATTTTACGTATTTAAAAATATAGAAATAAGTGAAATGGAATGTGGCGATGAGTTAATGTCTGTAGTTAATGGACCTTTGTAGACTAAAATTCGACACATTTTTAAGCAAGTTATCACCACTTTTTAGATCAATCAATAGTTGCCTAGAATCCCTCGCTTCTTTTTAATGAGATATCCAAAACACACGTTGCTTTCTGTTTGTTCCCTTCTTTTCCAGTTAAATCAACCTCTATCTAACTGCTCCTATTTGAAGCCGTTGCAAGAAAATATTCTTTCGATGAATGCAGAATGTTTGCGCGCACTTGCAAATATTTTAATAACAGATGCGGGTATTTGCAAACGTTTGCTAACAATGACTTTTTGGTAGATGGAAGTATCTTAAGCGCTTCAAATAACTCCAATTAAAGTAGACTTACATATAAGGAGTACAGTAACAAAAGGCGTTGTCGGCCATGCTTAACGTTTGATTGCATGCCTCGCCACAGTATTCGGAGCCTGAATATTATATTATTTCTTGATTATTTGGTCGCCTGTAAGTTAAAAAAAGAAAAAACGAGTTCGTTCGTCGTGGAATAATGAGTAAAGAAGCTTGTCCTTCTAGAAAATATTCTCGGACGTTTATCTTTATATAAAAACACCGTCACGATTGTGGCTAATACTATTTATGGCAATGTTATTGTACAGGCACAGCGAAGTCAAGGATATGCAGAATCGTGAAGTAATATAAAGAAAAATACCAACATATTGCACCTCAAGACAATTCTGAACGTCATTCTATATTCGAAATATTTGATTAAAATGTGAATGGGTGGTGTATAGCGTGTTTTTTAAGAACGGTGGACGGATACAAGCATCACCATTTTTCGATAAACTTTTAGTAAATATTTATTAATTTCAACATAACTTGGTTTACACCAATGATTTTAAGTTTCTTTCTGGAATGTAATATTATACTAGGGTCTGCCGTTTAGTATCCCCCCGAAGTATCATCGCTGCATATCTGCTAACTGTTGCCTATCACTCTCCTGAAGAAGCTCTATACGATTGTGGGTGAAACGTCAAGTTTTTATTATAACAACGACATGACACGGTTCAAACCCGGAACACGTTTAGTCTCAACAGACTCTGGCCGTGGAAACCTACGTTTTTATTTTGATCTAATAAATGTTTATTTGCTCATTAAGAGTAAAAAGGTTATAGGTTGGATATAGAAGATTAAAGAATACTAACAGGAGCGTATGTATTTGCAGAAAACATAGTAATAATAGCGCAAAATAATAGGCGACTATAAAGAAACGTGGAAATTACCAGAAATTACGTTACCAGAAGCAATCAATTGGCGACCAGCGAAATACGACTTACCTGCGTGCATACATAAACATCACTCGCACACATTCATTCATATATATATGTCAATACATAGAATGCTATATAACATACTTTCATTGCACAGATAGTAATTATCCTATTATTGGACCTTTGGTCTGTTGGATAGCTATTATTATTATGTAGCCCTCAGGACTTTATGAACAAGTTAAACAGTTTCAATAGTTTTGGTCAACTAAACAGAGCAAATAGGCCACTCTATGTCGGTAGACGTTACTTGAACGTACTCCAGCGCATGTGGCTGAACAGCTCTAACTACACAAAAATCGTACTGATTATAACAGCGTTATAATCAGCTAACTGTGAAGAAAAATCAAGAAATTCTGTATGCAGTTAAAAAATTACACGCGTTCACATTGCTGCCTATGAGATACAGGAGATAAAGGACTAAAGGGTAAAAGTTTGAGGTACGCAATGAGCACCAATACATTGCGTACCTTCGATAAAACAAGACATACGTACGAGAGTCAGATGTGCGGTGTGCGAAAGCCATTGGCACACGCCGATCATAATAATTACACGCAGAGCTCGGTAATTATCGACGAAATGTTTGATGGAATATCATTGCTGTTGTATCGTTGAGCTCCAATGCGCGCCGAATAATTTTAGTAGACATTATATTACGCTAATTTCTTTCCCTTTCACGTGCGTACCGTAAATTCATATTAAAACGCAATACGAGGGGACTACGTTCGTAACACGCTGTTACACCTTCAAACCCAGTACACGACGCCCAAGAATGCGGGCTTCCATAGTCAATAATATTCAATAAGCTAGTAGATACTAATATGGAGTACATAGTTAAATGAAGTTATATTAATTTTCTATTGATGACTAGAACGTGGCTTGAATTCGATTCATCTGATGTAGATACGTTTAATTTCATCGGAGAAAGAGAAACTTTCTATCATTCTCGTTGGTTTAAAAAAAGAAATAAAGATCTAAGTAACCTGTGAATTCGCGAACCTACGCTATCGACAATTAACTTTTTTAATTACAGTAAATTAATTCCGTTTGAGCACAAATTGGTTTTCTTACTAGCTCATAGATATCTATACGGCAAAACACACATGGCATGATGTGTAAGCATCTAACCGACGTCCGGCGCATCAGTCGAGGATTTTTTTTTTTAGTTTTGTTGGAGACTGTTATATGATGAAATCTAAATAATACCACAAAAATTCTTATCAAAGAAAGAAACTTCTGCTTAATGTACAAAAATAATTATAACCGAAGAAAAATGAGATATGTTAAGCCTTTTTTTCAATTATGGCACCGAAATATGGCAATAGCGAGTAGATGATTGTACAATTTTATTCAGAACGACAAGAGCCACATCTGATCATTTTTCTAGATCTTGAAAGTGACTTGGTCGAAGACTTAGTTTACCGAGCCGCGTAATGTTTACATTAACGGAAATTTGAATGAAAATCAATGGGACACGTTACAAATGGTAAAATGCGTGCTCTTGCAAAGTTTATGCAAATCTTGTATTTTCTAAATAAATAAATCCATCAACATCCACACGAGAAGTGGAGTTGGAATGAAGTTTGCCTTAGGCCCGAGTATGGAGAACTTTACTTTGGGAAATAAGTTTAAACCAACCACCCTCTAAAATTTTAGCTGCGTACTTTTGACGCAATAATTCGGAATTTCAGATGGATGAGACACCTGTACATACAAACTGGAGCCCATAAGAAGCCCATTAAGAAAATTTGAACTCGGTATTTATTGTACCTAAAAATAAATAAAAAAAAACATCGAGGCTGCTTTTGCTTGTAATCAGACGAAGAGAGAAATGATTACCAACATTATACGAGGAAAGACAGAATATCATTCCAAATATCAAGTACTCTTCGTACGATAAACTAAATAACAAAGCAGTGTTCTGTTCTAAAACGTACCTGTATAATTTCAAGAAAAAAGCAATTAAATGCATCTAATTTATTACGTATATTAAACCGAAATGATTTATTGAGGAGTATACAACCATTTGCTCCAATGTATGTATGTACATACTTCACATAACACGACTAACACGTATCAAATACATACACCAAATAAAACAATAGGAACAGTTAACAAGAGCAAGTAGCGGGTTTCTCATGAATAAAATAATTCCTACATTGATCTACCTTCTATCTAAAACGTTATAGCTATTGTCTGTTTAAGTCTATCTGATATAGCAGGTCTTACAAAACTTCCTAGATAATCCTTTTAAATGGTAATAATAAGAATTATTTATTAAATGTGAACCCGTTCATGTTTATTTAATACCCGTCAAATATTCAGTCTGCTTCTTATATACGCTTGATTCTCAATAGTTACAGAAATAAAAATTTAATTATATAAGAGAAGGTAATTACATGCTGAATTTCTTAAATACTAATTATAATGTTAAGTCTTATTTTATTTATATTTGACAGATTTATAATATTTAATATATCGCGCTAGAAAATTCCGTAGTAAACGGAAATGCTGCGAAATTTGTAAGGCAGGAAGTCGTACAACAGAAATGAATCAGAATCAGTAATAATCCAACCACTCGCTGTCATGAGAACATCGCATTAAGCTGTAGTGATGCGTTATACCGCTAGATTATTTCTTTAATCGATCGTTCTTGTCTCTCTCGGTCTTTTTCTCCCTTGCTATTTTTGATTTGCTTTGTTTGTATTTCGCATTTTATTTTTAATTAAGTTATAAACCAAGAAGTCGTTAAATGATGCTGCGTTAAGGAGCTTATTTCCTTGCTGCGGTGTTTCCTCGTTGTTCAATAATAACAGTAATAAAATATGTAAGCTTTCACGGCTGGTGTCAAATGTAGAAGTAGGTTCCGGACTAATCGATTGGAATGTCTTCTGGACGTTTCATTCGCAACTGCGGCGAACATCTTCAGTGGCGAGAGTGAAATATTCTTCGTGGTAACTCGACATCGAACGATGATCGCACGGACAAGAAGCGCCGAACGATTTTTTACATTTCTAAAGAGGAGCTGTTGAACTTAGAACACACCCTCCAAAGAAACGGAAACAGCAAGCGGGAAATAAGAAGAGCGTTACAGCCCAAGAACATAAACACGAACAGGCTTACATAAAAAAAATGTGATCGTTCCTCTAGATAGGTTACTTAAGAAGTACAGCGTCATAGTAGTCCCCAAATAAAACAAATCAGTTGGAAAACTTGCTACAATTGGCTGAAGACCCCCGGAACCTTATAACATTAAAGGGAGTAAAGAAAATAACAGCCCACCATTACACACCGCTATGTCGCGAAGCAATAGAATATTGTTTCTTTTAATCTTCTCCACGTACAACTCCTGATTGACGCATAATTCAAATGAAATATAAAAAATACATTGGCGTTAATATGTAATATAATCTTTACCTAAATTTCCTCATTTACCTTTCTATAGCATCATTACTTCTTCCCCCACTTTAAAGTTTGTGGTTCTTCTTGAATTATATTTGATCATGTTTTGTTTTGATCTCTCTAAAATTTTCACGTCACATCAATTTTTATTATCTATAAGATTTGGTCGATGAAGTAACCTAAGTGTGGTACGTATTTGTTACCTACAATTTGGTTAGCACCTTCATTTGGGTGAAATGTTTTAGCAGCGTTTTCAGCGAAACCATCGCTTGCGGTGGACTAATTATAGGAACTCGTCTGTTTGTCTTGAAACGAGTTGTTGCTAACTAGTTTCTCCCATAAACGCCATCTTGAAAACATATTGCGCAGCTTCATTTCTAACTCCGCGGCTGTCATGGTTTTCGTTCCATAAACTTCCAGTGACTTTGAAATGGTTATCAAAAAGGTTGATCAACGTATATTCGTTGTCCTGGTCGCGCCCCTGTCTTCCATGACGTTAAATCAACCTTCGATAGGGTGTACTTATTCTGCAAACTTGGCCGTCATATATATGACCTCGCCAATGAGTTCATTCATGAAAGGTCAAGGTGCCCTATGTGCAGTTGTTGTTTCGATTCGATGACCCAAAATAATAATAAATAAGAGAACTTGAATTACAAGTGCTAACTTCCACATAAGGATACAGCCAAACGCGTGTACACACAGTAGTTGATGATTAAATTTATTCATTTTTAGTACATTCTTTCCCGGCGATAGTTCTTCTCGTTTAAAGAAAAAGCTTTTAAATTATTTTCCAAATTTTTGTAATTCCGGGTCCTGCTCTGTTTCTTTTTGCAATAATATCGTTATCGATTGTCTACTGTATTGATAAAATATATTTTGTACTTCCTTCGAACTCGCTCGGAAGTGTGCGAACTTGTCTTGGAATTCTCGAGAAACAGTTCGTTACATAGTTGTGTTTACCTTTAATATATTCGATCACATAATTGAAGTTGGATAAATATAATACATCTTTGCATATGTGTTCTTCGCGTGTATAAAGATGGGCTGCATATTTATGTGTTCGCTGAATAAAGTGACTAGATTAGTTCTTGAACTTTCTTTCCAATCACATTTTAAAATTCGCGAAATCGAAAGAAAATCGCGAAAGCTTCTGTTTGTCGCAGGATAGTTTTTTTCAGCCGATGTTAGTCCAAGTTAATTTATTTGTCTAGTTCAAACCGCCTATGTACCTTATTTAAATCAATAATATTAAAGTATTCCCTTTATGTATGTACCTAACAAAATATATCTTTTATTCTAGTAATGGTTAATTTACTTCAACTATGTGTTTACTAACCGTTGGAGGCGTATTTGTCTATTTGTTTTGAGTACCGGCTACACCAGCGGTGTAGCCCGGTGGCTTGTTATTATCAGAGATACAATACCTTCGTCTCTTTTTTTTTCAACTTAATTTCTATTTGATCTTGAAGAACAAGAGGTTTGCAGTACATGAATATAGCATTAAGTTTGAGGTCTCTTGAGAAATTTTTGTATATTTAAAACGAGCGATTTTGTTTAAAAAGACTAAAGGAAATTTTACTAGAAATTCGGCTAAATTTGAATTTTTGTTTATCGAATTATTTACATATTAAATGTAATATTAAACATAGTAATCCAATCTCGACCTAAAAGTGGTGGACTTTCCTCTTGAATGATGTAATTTAATTACGTTTACCTAACCCACGTATGTTATTGTAGTATTAAAATATCTTGTTGGAATAATACGTTCGCCCGTTACTGTTTTTAATATATCTTTGCTTAACTTGCGTGATTTGACAAAATATTTGTTATAATGAATTGTTGATATACAACTAGTAGCTGCACCACAATCAATTGCGGCTTGCATGTCGACACTTGTCATATCAACTTTAATTAAAGAAGCATTTATATTACTTGAATTTACAATGGCGAAACTGTCATTATCTACTTCTATGGATTTAGTTTCCTTTTTATGGTAACAAACTTGCGGTAACTGTCCCATTTTTTTTACAAAGATTGCATTTAAAATTACGGTAGCTACAAACATTTTCATGCTCCTTTTCACAATGCTTACAACGTCCTTCTCTTGGCGATTCACCATTCCTACGAGTGTATTTCATTCTAGTAGTTCTCTTCTCCAATTATGTCCTTGTTGGTTTGTTTTTTCCTATATTCAATTTATTACCTTCGATCAAAAGCTTACCTTCTTTCTGCTGTGCCATTTGAAGTAACTCCTTCGATGTTTGATTCTCTTCTTCCTCGCACAATATATCCAGTAACTTCCCCTTTTTCATCAGTTAACAAATTTAATTTTTGGTGTGTTATCTAATTTATTGATATATTTCATGAAAATAGTAAATTTAATAGAAGCAGCTCTTATCCAAGCGAACCACTCGCTTATTGATTCTTTATTTGAATTCCTAATTTTTTCCCGCTGCACGATTACATGTAGACTAAACTGCTTCTTCAGAAGGGTACATGGCTCTTCGTAGGTAGCCTCTTTTGGTAAGTTGACGTAAGTCACTCACTATTTTACTTGGTCCAATTAAACTAATTAACGTAGTTACCTGTACTTCCTATTCTATTATCTTATTCGCAACAAAATATTGCTCCAACCTCTCTTGATTTTCCTTCGGTGGATGGGTTGAATCGCTTACTTAACCAATAAGTCCCGCCACTATGCCTTATGTTTTATTGGCTTTTCTAATATTTACGCACGCTGTTATATCCCACGTTCTTTCTTATTTTTCTTTATCCACGTTGCTAATGCGGTATTTTCTCGTGCTCTAATAATTACAGCAATTTTATTTTTTTTATATTTTATGCACAATTTTTGATATGGTAGATTATAAGATTATCATAACCTAATTCTTCCCAACTTACTTGCTAACTGTTACCAATATTCTAATTTAAAAATACTCTACACCATCCGCTGATACTCTGGAGTGTCTTATCCATGGATGCCCAAAGGCACAAAGCTGGGTGCAAGTCGGAATTAAAAAAATATGTGCTTTAGTAATGAGTGCACTTTTTACTTAAATGGACATATTTAAACTAACACAATTTACGATGCCGATTATAAAAGGAAGATAGTGATCCAGTACTTCAATAATTGGATCCACATTTGTTAATGAAACACTAACTGATGACGTCTGTTTGAATAAGTTGAAAAGGAATACGATGAAGAAAGTAATCAAATGCTTAACGGACATCAATTTTTCTCTCAGCAGGATGGTAGTCCATGACATTGTACGTCAAATGTTCGTAACTGACTTAACAAAATATTAATAATTTCACTGGATTGACAAATGAAGAACGATCGAATAGCCTCCATGGTCACTGGACTTCGACAAATTTTGATTTTTTTCCTTAGGGTCATTTAGTACTTCTTTAAACCTGATATACCTAACCTAATACACTTGATTAATTTGCGTCAACGAATTATCAACAATTTTAGAATCCTTTCAAACACCTCAAAAAAAATAAGGCAAATCTTTGAAAACCGACTTCTCTACTGCAATGGTGGTCATTTTGAAAAGCTATTGTTAATTACAATAAAATACTTTGAAATACTGTTACGTCAACGCCTACTTAGGCTGTCTGAAATTTATCGTCAGTTTGGTAATGTATACAGACCAAACTTTTAAATTATCATTTTTCTAAATATTATTTTAACGTTTTCTTTGGAGAATAAGTTTTCATTTGACGTTTGTTCTTTGAGAGCCGTTACTTGAAGCGCACTAGCAAACGACATAAAAGTTATTCATAAGTCGAAGCATGTCCTCTTCATATCTTTGAGCTTTTCTAATGTGGTGACCATTCGATCTGTAGAATTTAGTGGAAATGTTTGTTGTTAATCGAGAGTACGTTTTTTAGGAGCCGATTTTAGTCCAAAATAAACTAAAGAGATTTACCAAAGATGAAACTCTTTGCAGTTATACTCAATTGAAGCAAAACACCATAGTTTGAACGAAATTTAAAATTGAGTTACGAAGCTTTTGATACATGAAAGGCTATTGACAATAGATTTTAAAATCATACTAAAATGGCTCAAATTTTATATCAGATGTGTCAATGTATTATTTTGTGTTTAAAAAAGTAAAACGTACTAGAAACACTACAATTGTAGGTGTAGGTGTAGGTCCTTCCTACAATAAGGAAGAAATTTTTATTTTTGTTTCGTTTTTAAAATATTTTAGATGGATCATTTTTAGAAAATCACACTGTATACGTAGGTATATTCTCAATAGCTTCACTTCAACGTATAAACTACTAAAAAGAAAAAGTTCAATTGAAACACGAACATTAATAAAACAATTTGCATGTACGACAGAGTTTCCCATGAACATAGACAAGGTAATCTAACACTCACATTTGTGTGTTAGAGGATTTAAAAGAGTTACCGAGTGCATTCCATAATACGAAATGTATAACTCCAAGAGGGATTAATAAATCGTCCAACAAATAAGAAAAGATAACTTCTGCAAGCCTTAAATATATTTTTATCTATTTATGATATTTCTGCGATTGCAAACAAAACAGTCTTTAACTACACAAATGACTAATTAGTAAGGTCCGCGAGCCGGTGCTAGACTACGAGAAGCGGTCGTACCATCCGCAGTAACAATAAAAACATTTTTAGGCACACATCTAAGAGAGCTTTTAATTTAGCAATTGGACAAAAAGTATTTCTTTGCAGATATCATTGATGTTACTGTGTCTTAATAACGAACATGAGCGAAGTTAATTCGTCAAAATTATTGCTTGGTGACCGATGTTTGAAAGTTTACTTCAAATTACCCGGACTCCAAATGCGACAGATCTCATGTAAAGAAATGATCATAAAGCGAAAAAGTTACAAATGGGAAAACCCTATAAAGGTCTTCATTACCATTAGCGAGTATCGGCGGTGGGTGATGATACGATGTGACGATAATTTGACTTCCCGGCGTATAATACAATGCGCAAAATATGCATGAGGAAGCCGAATGGTCGTGAGCGGCCTAACGTTACGTCATCACGTACCGCTGCTGGTGTTAGGTAAAGTTTATTAATATAAAATACATTTAGCTACATTAAAACAGATTTATAGCAACAATGCTCTTATACAAATGTTTCCTTCTTTACAAAGCTCAATGAAACAACAGCGGAAACGTACGCTATGAATCGAATGTTCAATTTGTATTATGTTAATTATAAATTATGGTTAAGAACTGCGAATTTTGCGAAGGTTAGCAATAAATTATAAGTTAACTTAATCGATACTATTCAAATTCAGTTTCTTGCTTATATATATGGTGCACGTTCATATTTTTTGGTGCATAGCAGTGGCGATTCGTAACTTTTCGACGACAATTGCGTGTCTAGTCTTGAGTTTGTTTAGCTTCTCACAAGGTAAGTTAATAAACGGATATTGTTATATTGATAAACGGGATAAAAGTCGGCAAATACCATTTATTGAATTAATTTTTTCAATACAAACATACGAGTTTTTGTTTATTAATTCATTTCAGCGTAGCTCTTTACCGACTGCTTATATATGCGTACACAATTAAACAAATTTGTTTCTTGCAAGCGCTTAACTTTGATTAGAACTATCATATTTATCGTTATGTTGACTGCGAAAAGTTGAAATTTAATTAAGTATCCAAAGTTTTAGAGCAGTGGTATATGTACAGCCAGAGCACCTTGAAAGTTTCCAACCTGAAGCTAAAATTACCAGAGAAGTTTTGCTAAATTGTATGTGTAGTCTGCAGTTGACTATAGATATAGTGACGAGCTTGATCAGTTGGTCGGTGTTTCTTTGTAATAGACTGACGTATTTGCCAACTAAAATTTTTGTGTTCATGTTCAAATCATGTTTGTTAGACCAACTAAAAAGATTAGTAGTCAGGATTCTGTCCAACGAAAACAGAACATTTAAAGATATAAATACAAGCAATAGCGACATTTTTTTAATATAAAACTTTTACTGTTTGCTTCTCTACATATCAGGCGTAAAAGCTTTTTTTTAGAAGATAAACGCCTTCCCGACATCTCTCGTACAAAGAAGGGCCTCAAACGAAGAAGAGTATAATACGCGAAGTTTAATTTGTTACAAAAATTGTTAATTTTCCTGTCGTCTACCGTGATTCCCAAAAACTAAAATAGTTTCCTTCTGGCATTGATGGAATCATTTACGGCAAAGGCAATACAAGCAAAGAAAAAAACACTATCTATGGATATATTTTTTCCTACCCGGCGTCAGGTAGCATAGTTCCGAGACTTTCTACTGCATCTTGTATTGCTGTTCGGCTCACAGCTAATACCACAACATTCGAAACGCCGACGTAGACATTTCTTGGTGCAATCTAGCGCCAAGAAAGCAGCGACTTAAAACGGGCCGCTCCTTTCTTCTAAGGCACGTGTCTCTTGGCACGTATTTCACGGATGAACGCGTTTTTAAGAATTTATTTATAGATTCGTCTCCCGGCTAATACTTTCAACGTTAACGTCGCTGTGGGTTATCACCTGCGCGTGTTCTGCTACTGCAATTTTTTCTTAAATGTGCTTAAGGCGTGCGCCTCTCCCCTGTTCTTTCACTCAGCGCTGAATACTTCGTCCTGTTTGATCGATGTAGCTTTTTCCACATTGGCATTTCAGTTCGTATATGTCTTTTGGTTGTAGTTTCGATGACACGTCTTGGTTGACAGGGAGTAGCTGGTCGATGTTGGTCACCGTGTTGAATCCTGTGTTGTTTTTGTTCTTTTTTTCTGGGGTCTGTTTCAGCCTGTCGGTGACTCGGGATATATGTACGGAAGGTATACATATCCTGCTGGATGTTGCCGATCTTCGCCCTTTTTCTGCTCTCGCCTATATTTATTCTTCTGTAGCCGTTCTTCTGCAAGGCGTTTTTGACGTGTTATATTTCAGTATCTCTGAGATGTTTTTCGCTGATTTTCTCCGCTCATCTTAACGATGTGCTGATGATGAGGGACCTCATCTTAAGTGTGGTGAGATGTTGCATTCAGATACTGCAATCGCAACAAACAATACCAGACACAAACATACGTAGCTCCACACTGTTGTATATTTCCCAACATAAACATTAGGAATACCGCTATAGAGCTTAATAATATTATAGGCAAAACTACATTCGAAGCAGCAGCGGCGATCGAACGGAGATCATCGTTCAACTCGTTCTCCACACGTACCGCGCTACAACTAGAAAATAAGTATTAAGTGTATTAAGTAGTGTAAAGTAAGACCTAAGTGTCATTTACATGCATGTAGTACCAACAATGCAAAAGACAGCTGCCGAAATTACAAGTATAAATAGCGAGCAACAGTGGCAAGATAAACCTCGGTGGCACGCCCTAATGGGCCAAATCACATTCACCGACTGGGTGTGACCGGACAAGTAACTCCGACGAAATCAAGTATCGCTAGTTATATTTGTGATTTAACGTGCTGAATGCTTTACTAAAGTTTAATAAGGCTAAAATGCTATCCTAGCCGGTTTGCAGCCCTAATTGTATTGTCCGTCACATCCAGCAAAGTCTTAACGCAACTATGGCGCGGACAAAAACCGGATTGGTATATTGGGAAGTAGTTATATAACAATAAATGGCTACGTAATTGCATATCAATAATTTTTTCAAGGATATTGGACAACGTCGATAATACGCTTATTGGTTTTATTGCAATTGTTTTATATCAAAAGTATAACGTAATTTTGCAAGAACTGAATTTAATATTTAATAAAGTTAGGGCACACGATGAGTGCAAGTACAAATTTACAAAATGTCACAAAACAAATGATAAATTATAAATAAATATAGATAATAATTAAATTATAATATTATAACATTTTATATTATAGGAATCTTTTAAAATGAACATGTTGTAGAAGGAATAAAACGGGATTTCGTAACATTTGAATATTATTTAACAAAAAAAAACTATTCAATCCAACCAAGTAGTAAAAATTGCAAACGTATTAAAAAAAAGAAAACTGTGCTAACTAAAACTACATTTTCTGAAAGTAATCAACGCACTTTACTTACATTATGATATCTTACTATTTTCACCCAACAGAAACCTATCATTAAATGATGCTAAGACTTTTACTGAGGCTCTAATAACACTGTTATACCTTTATATTATTATAGACGTTATTTCATTCTTATAAACAATGGTAACAAAAGGGCTTGCAATGGAATACTAAATAAACTTTCTATTCTCAAAATATCTTGTTGATGGTCTTTGGTACGAGGGTAATTCAAAAAGTCCTTAGAAAATCTGAGAGAAGGCGGTCGTAATATCGAAAATGGTCTGTTTCTAGGCAGGACCAATGGTCACTAAAGAGTTGCCAAAGTCTTAGTTATATTCAAAACAAATTTCATCTTTATTGTGGATTTAAGCAAAGAATTTTTGTTTATGTAGAAAAATAGAAATAAGTGAGTTTCGAGCGGCGATTAAACAATTATATTTAATTCCCAGATCAGAGCTGAATTGGGTGAAGTTCAGGGCACAGCTGCTTCTGTTTTAGCAATTGTTTACAATTCGTGGCTGTAGATCCATAAAAGATAAGTACCGTTCCGAACGTCCACTGAAGGTGACCGCTGAAATGATTATGAAAATAGTTGAGGCCATTTGCATATTGCAAGTTACATTGTTTTCAATTTTCTACGAAAAAGTGGGCGTAGAGAAAACCTCGGCAAATGCAATTTGCTCTCGAAGTGATCGATTCTGAGGCCTGTTTGACGCTTTCCGATCGCAATCCTGGCGAGTTTCTCCGTTGATACAGAACTAAGGCTACGCTGCTACTCTCCGGAGACAAGGAACAGTCAAATCGTTGAGTTTTTGAAGGCGAAGACGGTAAAATCAGCCGGTAAGATAATGGCGTCGGATTTTGGGAGCCATGATTTTTATGTACAATTTTTATGTAAATATATAATAGTTTTAATTGTAACTTAGAAGACCAAAAGACTATTCACGTTGCGCAACAATGGTTATTAATACATAAAATAAGAATAATATTAGGCATGTAGATGTAATATTTAATATATATTTCTTTATCGGATATTTCCAAGATGGTCTGTATATGTACACGTCGCGTGGCTCGCGCAGATTAGGTGCTTCCTCATTTAAGTTTTTACCGTTTCCGTGATTTTTGTAATGCATGCGCTTAAATCATATCATATCTTATAATCCAACGTCTCAGAATCTACGCCGATCATGTGTGTGTTCTGAAATAGAGCTTATATTTCTTACTACTGCTGCTAAATTACTTGCGCAATAAATATAACGTAACGTAATGTTAAATATAATACTTGAACAAGGAATAAAGTCAATTACATTTATTTCTCGGAACACGGCACTTGAATGCAAATTCCTTGACAAAAAAATATTTTCCTAAGGAATAGGCTGTATGTAAACACATGCACGACTCCTTTATAAGGATAAAGATGAAGTTCTTATCTATCAACATTATATCCGCTCACAAAATTAACAATGGAATTATCTTCTCAAGTCAATATGAGATCCTTTTCGAAATCAGGTAAGAAGCATTCTAGAATTAATAATGAAAGGAACGGTCTGCGTATATTGTGAAAAAGGTTAGAGCATATGATATAGCAATCTCTGATTATCTTCGGCTGTATACGACAAAAGGTAAAGAATTCATTGTGTACTTAATTACTTTTTTGCTTCTATAGAAATTCCGCATATAGCGTTTGGAAAATATTCCAATAATAAAATATATACCTGTATTACTCACGGGTCAAGTAAAATGAAATGAGTATGAAATTCTATTCTTCTGCATATTTTTATTTAATATTTCATTCTTTTGCTTTAGTATATTGAATTGCTAAGGTATGACAACTTACAGAAGCTTTATATATAAATATAAATATATTATATATATGCTTATATAATAAATATAAACATATATTTATTTAGATATTGCACAAATAACTCTGAACAATATCAAAATAGTTACAAAACGATATGACCTGACTTGGCCATTTTTGTAGAACACCGCTGGTGAGGATTCAAACAAGAAATTTCATTCACTAGAGCCGATAGCTAGCTTCGAATGAGACAAGCTCGCTAACAAATAATACGGAATACGTCTCTATTACGAGAGTAGCGTTTCAGCTTCTACAAACAATCACCAAATAGCTCTAATAGGATTTGAGCTCAGTAATCAGCCGTGAAGTCTGTTTGCAGTAAACGGTTAAGAAAAGCAATTTTGTGAAAAAATGGGAAGGTCTTCCTGGGATGACTTTTTACGATTTTTCACATCGAGGGTGAGAACAACATGATAGAAGAGGATCGACGAATGACCTATCGTGAGATAGAAGCAGATCGGACATATTGAAGATTACAGTGAAAAGATTTGTTTCCGATGGATCCTGTATAATGTAAGACAAGTATGAAAAAGGGTCGTGCTAATTCTTGTAAGAAAATGGTGAGAATAAAATCGACAAAGGAGCTTCCGATTTCTAATAGAATATCGTAATAGATGTGAATATTCGTACGAGCCAGAAATTAAGCACCAATCAACTGTTTCTAACATAACTTGTTTGTTTACGACGAACTTCTTTTCCTTTCTTTCTTTGGATTGCGATGTCGCGAACATTGCTTTTGAGGGTCAAAACAAAATTTGACTAGTAGAAGTAATCGATGAATATAAATGAAAATATTTATCGACCAATTTGATTTAACTTAACATTGAATTTGTACAGTTCTACGTATAAAACTACTGATTTAGGTAATCATGCATAATATCAAAGTTCGGCCAATTATTTTCCGACAAATAATTTAAGTGTACAAAAAGAGGCAGATTAATCTGCCATGAATCTGATAGAAATTTGTCCGAAACCTTAACGTAACAACAAGACGCTCTTCTGCTGAAATTGCTTCTCGCATTCCACTGTCCTTCTTTCTTAAATTATTCTTGTCACACCAAAGTAAATATTTAAAAGTGTTTTCGTCCATGCGTAAGTAGTTTTTAAAGTCATCAGGATTAAAAGAGGCATGTGACGCAATTCTTTTCTCATTAAGCATGTTTTAACGCACTTCGCACGGTTTTTGTTGCATTTTTGTAGCATTTTATAATCTTATAACCCGTATAAGACACCCTTAAGGTATTTTTCGTTTATGTTTTCGTGGAGTACTGAAAGACAACACCCGAGACAATTATATAAATTGTTTTGGTTTTTTTTTTGGTTTCTCACAGTACGTTAAACAATACATCTGATTTACATAACGACTTCTTTTTATCCGTGAATACCAAACGAAAAATGTGTGGGCAGCAATTCTTATCACCTCTGTTGAAAGTTTCAAAAACCATTCAATTTGATGCTGAAAATATTGCTTGAATGCTTTTTTCTTCGCCATTGTTAGAAATTTGGAAACAAATCTGGTCATTTTCGTTTTAGTTCCACATATCAAAAATAGTTTAAAAATGAACTGGAAGATTTGGACTCCTCTTGATTGACCCAGATATATTTGCTGTTTCGACAACCAGCAGTTTCAGCTTTTCATTTTATTGTTTATCAATTAATAATATTGACCCGTTTAAAACTTTTTCTTTCTCTTGGCCCGATTCTGAAAGGTTTTGCCCATCACTGTTGTTTATACAACAAAAAATCATGAGATTTTTACACTACTCAAGAGAAATAATTTCCAAGAAGTTAGGATAATAAAGAATATTCTTTTTGTTTCAAAATTGCATCTTCGGATAAGATTTCTTCTAGCTTTGGTTACTTGTATTTTACACCAAAGCGAACAGTGATTTTATTCAAATGTTGACGTTGACAACAGTTCAAATTAATTCATTAGTTACTAATTTTCTTCTACCAAAAATAAAATTAAAGCTTTCAAAAGTTTACAGAAATATTGTCATCAATATACATACGTACCTTGCTATACAAGTGCCCTTGCCACAATATTAACTCGGTATCTGATAAATGAGAGCATATAAAGATATATATATATATATTCTGTTTTATCCCCTATTTCCCGTTTTTCCTCCCTTAAAAGTGTTTAGCGTATCTTCTACGCCTGGCATCGAAGTTGAATAACGCCGATTCAGTTTACATATGAAAACGAAGAGTTGGTGAGCGTGGTAGCTTTTGGTGGCCTCGCATTGCCTCATAATCCGAGAGCATGTCATAGACAGATCTATCAAGCGTGAGCTATCTATAGATATGTACGTATGCACATTCATACAGAGATTTATAAAATAAACAGAAATGGTGATGTTCTATTGCGGTACAAAAGTAAACTGGAGATCTGATCTAGCGCCAGAGGAAATGACGAAGGTAACCTTAGTTTGTTGCAGGTTTTTCTTTCTGATTATTGGCAAAGTTGTCTTCAGTAATACTTTTGTGACATAGCGTTCCTAATTAACTACATACTTTAATACGTACATACATGAATATTTTCAGCTGGTTTAGTTAGTCATGAAGCAAGATGACATTTAGGACAATTGGCGCTACAAAACTATGTTAAGGTTTCTTAACGACTATTCAGATTCAGACTAACCCGTAAGTGTAACGTGTCGTAACAATATGAAAAGAAGCAGTAATAAAGCAAATGGGAGTTTTATAAACAAGTAATTTAACATGACTTTGCAAAATGTGCTTTGCGGAAGTTACTTCAGTTGGAGAGATACGACCTAATTTGGGAAGCCTTTCTCAACTTCAGTCGTTTGATAATGTGATCCAATTCTTCTTCCTTCGCCTTATTTAGAGGAGCAATCTCTTAAGACTCATAAGTCCTTTAAGAATAACGTTAACACCATCCTTATCAGGAAGAAAGACACCTCAATAGATGCCTCCACATAGTCAGCATTTAAGTAAAACATTTAAGAATTTTTACTGTTTGGCCCAGGAGATTATCAGCCATGGCTACCTACCCATTTCTGAGTTTTAAATTTCTTGACCACTTTGCTCTACCCGCTGGGTATATTTTTCGGCGCGCCATTCTAATGGCTTTTTTCTTTTCCCTAGTAAGGACTTTGAATGTATTGGACATCCAAGCATCCGTCTCTCTAGTGACCATTTTACTTGCACCATCAACCAAACAAACATTCGAACCCGGAACACCCATTGGATCTCACCCAATGGTTGAATTAGACAGAATACTGTTGTTACTACTTTTAATTTGTACTTCTGTTGTTTCGATTTTTAGGAAATCTAATTCAATAAAATCTTAAAAATTCAAAATTTTGAATTATTTAAAATGTCTAGCCACTTAAGCACTACTTTAGATAGACACGTAGTACTTTCTATTAAAGAAGTATTCTCAAAGAAACACTTTTTTTCTTGTATTGAAAATACAAGAAAAAAACTTTTCCATGAATGTATAATACAATAACATATTTTTTTTGAAAAGAAAAATAAAAAATGCAAGCAATAAATTAAGAACAACTCAAAATTAATGAAGTAACAATTAATGTAGTGATACGTTTTATAACTGAACTTTTGTTTGTCATCAAGCCTCTATTCTTTAGTTAAAAATAATGTCTTCCATAAAGAGCTCACTATTCCATAAGTTAACAACAGAAAGTGGGTCTTCGCGTGTATTGAAACTTTTTTGCTCTATTGTCCTGATTATCAGGCAGGGGTCGTGAAGTCTAACATATTAGCATTTCCTCCGTCATATATTTACCAGTCTTCTGTGCATGTCTGAAATGAGGATATTTAAGAAATTCAACTTTTCGTAGATATCGTACAGGAGAAAGGTCGATCTTATTGCGTGTAGAACGCGTGTCCTTGACGAGCCTTTGTGTCTATTATTATTTCGCTAAGGTGCTTAACCGCTTTCCTGAAATGTAGAAAGTTGAAATTCGAAGTACGACTTTAGTATTAAAAGCAACATCATTTTGGTAGTGCTCATAGAAATTTGATTTTAACTAAATTAATTATTTACACAATTGCTTTACAAGGTTACGAGTCCTTTGTTCAAAGCAACTTGTACTCCATTCATTTTCGGTCCTCGCCATGGGGATCTCGCTTACTATAGGAAGCGGAGGGTAGGGTATCAGATTTCGAAAAGTTAAATTCGGATGTTATAAACTCGAACGGCAGATGTTAGAGATTCTTTAAAAGCGAAAACAGATCATTTCCATTTTTTTTTTATTTCCAGGACTTTTATTTAGCTGTGAAGAGAAAAACTAGAGACTTCTTGAGATCTTTTTTAATCGTCCATCAATTTTTTATTATTCATATTTATTTTATTTATTTTTTTTATTTCAAATTCGGATTTTAATGCCTTTCGAAAGTTTCTTTTCTAATTTCAACCACCTATAACATATTGATAAAAGTATTTGATATTATTCTTTAGCAGACGATGATTACGCTTCAAATTTAAATAAGCCAGCTATGAAAAACATGCGATTAAACCTCATTAGGCGGGGTTCTTCGACGGCTTCTAATAAAGCGTATTGGGCGTCCTTTTGGGCGGACGAGGATGAAGAGTATTACAGCTTCCAGCTTCTTAGTAATACTCTTATAGCATTTTTACAAATTAAAATTTTCCCTGTAACCACTACTAAAGCTATGGTTAACATCTCTCTTCTTGTGGAATACTTAACGACTTTATAGGCGTCGCACTTATGGTACAATATCATCTAACTTATTTTAATACTTTAGCCATAATAATACTCAGATAAATATCCGCATTGGAGGATAAAGCGGATGGTTACCTTTTACCTCTTTTTCTCGGTAGCCAACCGCCGTTTTCTTTAAACATTAGTCAAGTGTCCGACCGTTTGCGTCCCCTAGCTGCTAATAATCTAATATAAATGTTGGGGTTGACAATATCATTATAATTTCGAGTCTTTTCCCCTGAATATCGTCGCTCTTCTTATCTCGCAACATTCACGAGCTGCACAATATGTCGTAAGAGTCCAAAGGAATCAACACATCAATGGAAGCAAACATTTAGACATGCCGTATATGGACGTGGCGGGAAAATATCAAGAAAAATTTCAGAACAAAGAAAAATGATTCTTTGTTCTGAATCTCCAATAAGGATACGGGCCTTGCTATTACTTATAACATATCCTGTTATCTACTTTAAAAACGATAACATGACTTATTTTACCTAAATATTCTTAAACCTAAGAGCAAAAGTTACGAAATAAACTAAAAAAATTATACAGTCAGTTATCGTATGTTGGTTAGCATAACGCCATCTATGGTGCTTTAGGTCAAGCTTTAGTTGTATCAAGTTTACTATATCTCGATAGCTCCTTAAAAATACTAAAGTTCCCCGATTTTCTAAAACTCTTCCTTTCACTCTCCAAAATCATTTCTTAGTAGAAACAGAAAACGATATTTTAGCCATACAAGGTCCACAAACCACAAAGCTTCATTAAATTCTAAATTTCCGGGTTGGATACCTTTACCGGTTAGTCAGCTTTGCTTAGCCTATGCCAAAATTTCAGTGAAATTTCTTTAGCATACAATGAAATTAAATACGTGATTACATACAAATTTAATGCACTCTTTCGTTTCCTTTTCTTTAGAATTCAAAACGTTTTCGAGGTACGGCTCCCTAATTGACTACATTGTTCACGTTAAATAAACTTCTCTGCGATATTTGCCACCAGCTTGTTAAATAGAGCTATCAATAATGCAAGGCGTATCACTTAGAAAGTTGATGAATTTATTGTGTATTGTTGATGTATTTGAACCTACCGGAATTACTTGGTCTGTTTCCGATGTATTTAAGTACGCTCCATTATTACATTTGAATGATGTTACGGTATTACCTCTTATTCCTAAGTAATGAAACGAAGTTACCCCAAATGAAATGCCCTCTTACGTAATACAAGACTTCAAACCCGGCTTATTTTTCCCCCTTTGGAAATGCGTTTATTAGCAGTGGCAGTAGACGAAAAGAAAAAAAAAAAACAAATTAGCGAAAACGTAACCAAGAAAAGTGAACGGGGTACACAGGCACTTCACGCTAGGACGAGTTTACACAGACCACACTAACCCATGAGTCAAAGGGTGCAAAATAAAAGAATGTAAACCTAAATACAGGCTGCAGTGGAAATCTAAATTAATTGTATTTTCGCTGTGTATGTACTGAGATGTTTTAAGTAAAAGTATGAATTTGAGAAAATTATGTATTCCATTTATTATTTCAAGGATTTACCGGTAAGTTTTATATAACTTTTATTTTTGTACAAATTTTATGATACCTTTTTTTGTGTTATCTGTGTGTAATGAGGTCTTCTCACGTCATGTTCTACGAGGGGAAAAGATCAGACATTTATAATTTTTGTTTCCAATTAATTAGATGAATTTAGGAGTTGTGTGAATCGGCGTCTCTCTAGGACATTTTTTCAGCAAACTGAAGTCAAGTAGAAAACGGAATATGAAATTCATATTTTTGGACGAAATTAATCTGATTTAGAGATATTCCACCGCATAAGCACCATGTTTATGCGAAACTTTGTAAAATTTAACTACCTCTAATCGCCACAAATGACCAAAACGTATGAATAGAATTTTTGTTATAAACACCAAGAAAATGGAATACAATCGGTACAAGTTGCTTCAATAATAGGTAAATTCAAAAACGGGTATTAGATTAGATATTCCATAGCATCTGTTTTTGAACCACAGCAAATTTTGATAATTCTTCCAAATAATTCCAAAGATACATAGGCGGCCAAATACAAACGAAAGCTAATTAATTTTAGATGTATGATCATGCAAGCGAAGTAGTGATGCAACTACAGCATGGAGTGTATGCTATTGATGATATTCTGTACCACAAACAACTGTACAACGTTAAATTTGACTGAGAATTTCCATGATTATAACACCAGTAATAATTAATTTATAATATACGCCTATAATTATCCTGAATATCGTTTTGAAAGGATTTTGCATTGATTTAGATATTCTAGCAAATGAGAAAATAGATTAGAAGAGGATACAAAAGAATTATTGTCCCGTTTCATCACTACCGTCGGTTAGATAAATAGAATAGACCAAAACTGAGCTCCGCTCCGCAAGAGAGAAATTAGCAGCGGGCGAGTGGACACTCTGGAGTCAGAAAATCTGAGGCATGGCACTAGTTACAGCTAACCTCAATGCTGGGAATAATAATATTGTGACCCATAATGTGCCCTTCGGTGTCTCTTTGAATGTCCTTTGGTTCACTTTTAATACTTGCTTTAATGTGAATTTCTAATTCTTTTCTTGGAAAACTCATCTTTTCGTCGACATTCTATTTTTCCGTTTTCCACATTACTATCAATGAGAGCACTCCCTTGACTTCCGTATTGACACTAATTTGAACCAGTACTTCTCCATTGATAATAACACGAAATAACGAATACCTTTTATGTCTTTACAAAAACAATGAAAGAAAACGAATTCTAACTACAAATTGTTTGATTGTCACCTGGACCAATTGTCGAAACATTTCCTCCACTCCTACGGTGGATCTCTAAGTCTCTACAACATAGTTTTGGAGAAGCTTCAACAGCTTCTTGTCGTGATAAAAATCGTTGTCCATACATTGTTTTTAGGCAATTAGGCAATAAATCAGGTGGATACGGGCTAGGAAACATTCATTAGAATAACCAATTGCTTAACACGTGGTGTGAAAATTGGCATTGCGATGCTTATGTTAGAGAAGACAAAAGCGAGTGAAATCATACCTTTTCTGCAGCGACTAGACGGACTCGTGTCTATTCGTCTCATAAGAAAGGGTTTGCGTCGCTTACTGATTTTGCCGAGAGTCAACAAGACACGGGTCTGCCCAAAGCCTCCGTAAGTCAAAGTCGCCGTAAAACAGATATGATTTCACTTGCTTTTGTCGTCTCTACTTATGACATCCAACACAACGAAAGAAACAAACAACCATTTTCTCGGCAGTGATTCGCAAACGGACAACTTTTATTGGATTCGGTTCATCTAGGAAGACTCAAGCAGTTGAATTTTACGTAAGAAGACATTCCTATCACTCCCCATGATATTAAAATTTGGATTTTGAATTTCCTCTTTCACTTTTCTTCAGCATTTCCTTAAACAAAAACACTCTTTCGACAATTTCAATTCAATTGGGAGACGACATTTCAACATATAAACATATGTTTATACGTTCTTTTCTAGAACTTAGCTTTTTCTAGTCACCACGCATGAACGAAACTTCGAACTATAAGTAGAATTTATAAACAATAAACACGTTGAAATTGGAAACTCAACCAAACCTGTGATACTTGGATGACGATTTGACTCAAATTAATGTCACTTCACTTCTTTTTTTAATCACGATAACGATTGTTTTGACGACAGCAAATTTTCATAATTCTAACCTTTCTAAAAATACTTTGATGGTGAAATTCGAATGGAAGCTCTTATTTTTTGAAGTAGCATATTCTAAGCAATTTGTGCGTTTTGCTCCACAAACCGGTATGGCCATCGAACTGGTTGCCATACTCGATTCATGGTATTTCAACTTTTTTTAATGAAGCACGCTGTATTTTGAAAGAGTCTGATGGAGGTACAGTTCTGGACTTTTTTATTAACTTTCCTCCGTGTATTTCTTTAGAATATTTAATATGGAGTAAGTTTTTGCTGAGACGCATGGAGTGCTGTGACAAAATATAATTTGTGCCTTTCTGGGGATATTCATCAAAGATAATCAGTAAATTTTAATTTACACGTATCTACTCGACGCGAGTGCCATGTAAATGCGATTCCTCACATTTCGTTAAGTATTTACCAACGTTTCGGAAGTAATATTTCATGTAATGTTCATGTGACGCATCGCCTTAAGAAATTCATCTAAGAAGGTTTTTGGTTGTTTTGTTTTTTATTTGTTTTACGCTGAATTTTAAGTAACATTTGTGCTTATCTTCAATATTTATTATTTACAGGTGCTTTTTAACTTGGTAGATAATATATGTATGCAGGGAAACGATACTTACTTCCAGTAAATGTTCAAATTACACCAAAGAGCTTTAAGGGACTATAAACTATGGTTTCATTAACAGAATTACAGCTTATAGTATTCTATTAAACACAAGGCTTATCTGCAAAACTTTTACTTATCTAGAGAGACGCATTTTGGATATAAACTCGGGGCAAATACACACTTTGTTTCATTTAAATATATCTAACAAATCTTTTTTTATATGGCCCTCTATTATTTCGAGTGCAAATCAAAAGGAAGATAAACGAACGCACTGTTCTTCCCAAAGACATTTTAGTTTGTCCTTCACAAGCAAGAGATTTTACTATTAGTTCTTCTACATCCTCCTCGTACTATGTGAGCGAGCTGTCGACAGCTAATTCCTTCTGCTATCCATTGTATAATAAACACAATTGCATATTGTTAAAACAAAAGGATTATGCGACCTTACATAAAATATGAGACAGTAACAATACCGTGCATAATACTCCCCACAAGATGGTTCGGACTCCTGCGGGACATTCGGGTATTGCGTGCCGTCTGCAAATTGATCTGATTTAATCCTCACCATTGTTAACCTAGTCCGTACTCTATACTTCACCAATCGCCATAATGCAAAGCGCCCTAGAAAAACGCTTCAAACTAAACTTTTGCACCCACTACAGTTCGTGCTCGCGAAATACGCTAACCTCCACTCTTATATTTAATGCAACACATTTTATACGTTGCTAAAACTGTCTTAAAAGACTAGATATATAAAATTATTATGTCATTTTAACTTCAAGCACTTTATTTTTTAATAAATACGTTGTTACCAGAAGTTACTAGAAAAATATTTCAAATAATGGAAGCATATCCTGGTCGGAAAAAGTTGGTTCACAAAGGACCTATTAAGCATTATACATGTATATTTTGTATCTATCTGATAAATAAATTGATAACAAAAGTGCTGCTGGATTTAGGGCAAATCTTTAAAAAGTGGATGTACGTGTCTAAAATTTTATTAAAAATAAAGAAACTGCAATTATATCATTCAAACACCTTCA
This sequence comes from Oryctes rhinoceros, assembly GCA_020654165.1. Classification (NCBI taxonomy): domain Eukaryota; kingdom Metazoa; phylum Arthropoda; class Insecta; order Coleoptera; family Scarabaeidae; genus Oryctes; species Oryctes rhinoceros. Next base: position 5,959,940 of record JAIOKQ010001013.1, read on the forward strand.
CCTTCTGTTATTTACATATAGCAGTCTTCTCTTAGTTTTAATTCAAGAAATTTGCTGGAACGAAGGATGCAAATAATGTTATCCTCAGTTCCATCTTTTTCGCTGTTTAATAGAACCGAGAGTGGTCTGTATTCCCCAAGTACAATACACTAAACGGTTCGCAACTGTCTGCAGGGAACTTTCTAGTTTGGTTGAAGTTGAAACCTGCTAGTAATTACAGTTCCCATAGGTATTAAATCCTAAGCTGCCAATAAGGCCCACACGTTTAGTCTAACTAAAAGATAGTTCATTTTATATGTTTAGTACGTTGAAAATACGTTGGAGTATTCATCGAACATTTTATCACTAAAATTTTCAATTTTTTCATTAAATAAAAGCGCTAAGGTGTTAATTTTAGCGAAAGCAAGTTCTAGTTAAATTAGTATCACCTTTATCAGTACGTAGTTTGAATATTGCAACTTATTTGTTGAATTCAACTTAGCTTTAAATTGAATAAAAAGGTTAACAGAATATCTGTCGGGCTCAACTTTTTAACAGTTATTGCCCTTCACATATTTTAAACTCCTAAAGCATTTAAAGGAAGCGGTTACAAACTTGCTAGAAGTAGCCATATCTTCAACTTCAGCAAAACAAAACAAATCGCTGGCTGTTATTAGCTGTAAGCTTTTTTGGATCGATACTCTTGTTCACGTCGAAAAATAGCCCTGTCAATGAATAAATACTACCAAGGCGGCGAAGATGAGTCTTTACATTGTTGAAGATTACTTTCAAAAGCTGAATAAAAACACAACACTAAAAATCAGCTACTCAAAATTTTTTGTATTGACGAAAAAATGGTAACAAAGCAATTCACTTTGTTGCCCTAGAACACGCGGACAATTGCATTGGGCACATTGCATTAGACAATACTATCTCACCAATGATAGTATTCAAGAAGCAACAATTGAAACCAACGCATCGTAATGATACTGCGTTGGGAGCTAAAGTCGACGTGTCACCGAAGGGTAGTAGCAAGGCTGCCACCTTATTTATTGATCGGTTGATTTTGTCAATTTTGTATCACTTTCTTGTGATGTCTCAAATATATGTACTTATAACACTTTTTACATCAAATCCTCGATTTGCGATTTCTTTATTTCGGGAACAAAATGAACATCTGCCAGACGATGGCACTCTAAGTATTAGAATAATAGGTTTTGGCACCAAGTTTAGTAGTATTTCAGTAACAGCTAGAAGATCATCCTCGGAATGCCAATAAAGATACAAATATATGGAAGTCCGTCATCTGCAACGACTGATCCTCGACTGACACTGAGCAGGATACCTAGCCAATCAGTGACAAACCTCGTCCATCACTGATATAAAAGCGTATTACTCCCTTTGAATCTCCCGCAATTGATTTTTGCCTCTGGTATGGTTCACATGGTGAATTAGCGTGATTAATTCTCTCATACTTAGTTTCACCTCTGGGGTGATTTACACGTCGAGTTACCGCGTTAACTATGGTTTACTACATTTCCCTCTATTGAAGAACTCTCACACAATCATGAGCGAAAAGAGTGTTTGATTAACCGTGACACGGTCGGAACCCGGAACATGTTCAGTTATAACTTACTTTGGCGATAGAACCCTAGGTTATTATTACCAATTGTTCATCTCAACTACAATACCCAGATGGCATGTAAAGAATCAAGAAGAATCTAGGATCAATAGCCTCAAACTAATTGAACTATGCAACAGGATAACTTTTTTCGCCGCTATATCCAGTTTATGTTACCTAATACATTTACGTTACATCACGTACGGTTGTCCTTCATTATTCTGTATTGGTATTTCTCGTTATATATTTTCGCACTTTAACAAACTATTGCTTATACCAACGATATCACGTCGATATTTTGATGCCAATTTTCGTCCGTTGAGGCTCATTTTTAAATCAGACAAATTTTCAATGATGTCTGGTTTCAGGGAGTGATCTGAAACATATATTTCATGCTGAACGTTAAAGAAGCTGTTTGTTACCTTTATTATTATATGAGCAATTTATTTCTTTCCGAAAATCCTCTGATCAGGCAAACAAGTTAATGTATTTTTCAGAAATATTAATTAGGTCCGTTGGCAGTGAATTATGTTTTTGGAACATAAATTACCGAACTTGCAAATAGCCAACATTTAAAATGAATATCAGAAAAAAAATATTTTTTTAATACTTTTTCAGCTTATTTCAGATATCATTGTAAGAAGAACTTGTTGAATCAGGTTCCTCGGTATTTACAAGATTACAAAGTTTGTATTTAACTACTTTAATTTATCATACGGTTTTCTCAACTGGCATCTTGTCTATTTTATTCTAGTTTGACCCTGCACTTCATCACTTTACCTTTGCAGTTTACCCTCTTTTAACATTTATACTTATTTTGATACATATATTTTGCTATTTTAACCTGTCTTCGTATATGTGATTATTTAAATTTTTAATCGTTTGTTTTTCTAATCTGCGTTGCATTTGTTAATTTTGTCTTAATCTACCTCTCTTCAATTAATTTCCTGTAAAATATGCCTTTTATTCACGACGTGTTAATAATTTCAATATCGTGCTAACGCGAAGTCTACAAAACTAATTTTGTCAAAAATACCGCACTCCTTTCTTCAATTTACCAGGGGGACATAAAAGAATAAATGCCACATCTTTAAAAACAACTGTTTGCAATGTACCTCCTCGCTCCATGTGTATTTGCACAAATATTTTAAATGAAATAAAAAGTTAATGCCGAACAAATTAATTTTACAAGGAAACATCCCCGAACTAAACACATCGATTTTAATGGATTATGTAGACCTTGAAGGAATATAAATGTAGCCACTTTCCATTTCTGTCGAAAGAAAAATATTAAAATGTACCCTTGAAAATCAGAGAGTTTCAAGTTCAATTCTAAAAATTACTAAAATATGCAACCATATAGCATTTGGAAAGGGCTATATAAATATGTACCCTATGTTAATAATTAAATGCCAATCGAGCAGCTTCAAACGGGCGTATGCTGCCTACCGTATTCAACGTACGAAATTGGTGGTTATCAACGTTCGAAACCGGCCGAGTCGCACTTAATTATTAACATACTGTACATCATTCCTTTGTTAAAATAAATTCATACATCTTTTTCCATTTTAAGAGGGAATTAATAGGTAATTAGAGCCTTTTTACCACGCTTGTATCTCAAGTAAAAAAAAAAATACACGTCTCCCGTTTAGAAATGCATTTTTGTAGTACCATATTCTTTCATCTTCATCGGAAAGATTTTCAAGTGAGGGTGCGGGGATGTCTATTCTGTGCAGAACGAATGATAATGTCCTTTTCAAATGCTACACGTCTATATATTTTATTCATCTTCAAGGTTGGTACTACAAGGGAATACCGACAATACAAAAAATCAGATTCCAATGAAATTATAGACACCAAAAGAGTATGATGGTATAAGAACCACGCGATTTTCTTAACAGCCAAATCCCTCAATTTCCAGAATAGAGCCCCCCATAAATTTTCACATTTTTAATATTTTTAGATAATTCCAAGTGTACATTACATAGTTAGGGATGATGCATTAAACAACGTGTTCCATAACAAATTTAGGTGGTCGAAAATTCCATCAATGGTGATCATTAGTAGCTAAGCTAGAAATTGGACACGAAGTTAAACGAACGTTTAAAGCAAGATAATGATAGATTTAACTTAAACCAAGTGCCAAGGTACTTAAAAATTACAAAATTTATTATTCGTTCTATAAGTATTGACATGGAAGGGTTGGTACAACAATTTATACGATTTTTGCCAGTCATTTCTGCCGATGGACGCTTAATTGTGCCATTATCTTTGTTATTAAAGGCATTTACAGAATACATTTGGACCCCTAATTGCGCAAACATTGTTTAGATCGGTAAGTTTCTATTTCGACGCATGATAAACTTATTTCCAGTTTTTATTTTAAAGCCCGGCTAACAGACGCTTTCTTTCCAAATATTGGATCCAACAACAATCTGTGATTGATTCCTGAAGCGGACATTGTTGCCGAATTTCAGAAATCGGGTGCCAAAGATAAAACTCTGAATATTTTAAATATATAAAAAAAAAAAACAAAAAACAACAGCAATGGAATAACTTCTGGATGTGTTTGGTTTTAGGCTTAGGGAAAATTTCGTAAGTATTTTTTCTAATACAGTGATTCGTATGAACTACGACGTCGATTTGCATCAGAAAAACAATAACATTAAGCAGTAATCATTAACCCACGATCAGTTTTCTTCGCCAATATTTTTCTACGTTATCAAATACTCATGGTATACTCATGGATACGTGGATGAGAAACCGGGATCGTTTCCGCTATGTTCTTGTGCAATGTTTATAACGAACCTTCTCTTCTGGATAGTTCGTGGTGCAAGCAGCACTTACGTATTCAACACTTTTATGCTGACTACCATTATTGCAATAATTACATAAAATAGTCACTATTTATACAATTGTACTATTTACAATGTTATTATCCGAAGCTACGTTAGAGTTGGTGTATTAAATGTTTCATAGGTATCTTACTTTCTTTACTTTCCTTACTTCCTACTACTTAATTCGAAAATCTATTATTGTCACAAGTTATATTAATCGCTTCCATTGTACCTACTACCTTATTTTTAAAATTAACATTTTAAATATATAAAATAAAAAAGTAAAAATTATATATTTGGAAAATATAGGCTACTCCCGTCCCCCATTATTTATTTTGTCCGAAGATAATTTGCGTCATCTTCAACTTATAAAGGAATAAAGAAATCATAATTTAGGAAATATTGGGTGCTTGAGTTCTTCATTGCTTGTTTCTTCGGAAAATAATTTGCGTCACCCTTGTCAGTATCAAACTATCTTTTAGCAAAAAACATATACGTTTAGTTTCCGAAATATTCACAAATATTGGGACGTAGTTGCCCGAAATCGAAAGATTCAGTCGATAAAAAAGGTTACCTTGTTCTCATAGCATGAGACTCTTTCACTTTCTGCAGTATGATCGATTTTCGAATTGTTGATGTTCACTTGTTACACACCCACCAAATTTCATTAAAATCGATTAGTCGGGGTTGGAAATGTTTTCTTGGCGATGATGATCAAAAATAAATAAATTAATTAATCAAGATCGGGAAATCGAGGGCAATAAAAATTAGAAAATGTCGGGAGAACAAAGTTGAATTTGTGCCCTCGACGTTGTAAATTGATAACAATGAACGCTTCAATCTAAAAACTGCTTCAAGTTTGTTATCATCAATGGTGAAACTGAAGCTGCAAAAATAACGAATATATTGTATTTTAACGCTTAAACCCCGATGATATCAAATTATTACGTTTTAAATGCGAATATTTTTGAAAATGTGAAAGTTCGCTTGAATAAATGTTATCATATCACAAATTCTTTAACAAGAAGTACTGGGGAAAATGTAACCAAGAGATCGATTACTACTCTTTTCCAATCAGTTACACCAAGCACAGCAGCATAACAAATTCTTAAGTAAACTTTCTTGAATTTATTGAATTTCATTAAAAGTACGTTGATGGAAAAATCAATCTCTTCATTGTCATGGATTAATTAAACAGTTCTGATAAAATGCAACCCTTACTTCATTTAAATAAGTAGCGAAAAGTAATCATAAATTTGTAATTAGGGCAAACAGCACGATTTATATTGAGCAACCACGTTCGATTATGTCAATGTTTCATTGCTAATAGTAATTACAGCGTATTGGTAACTAGTATGATGGCATATCTATATTGGAATTGCAATAATTCGTATCACAATGGTCATAATTCGACTATTAAACTCTTAGTAAGCAATATGAAATAAAGATTGACAGTTACGTTTGAATCGAACCAACCGTAGCGATGGATAGGTGCAAATGTGCTAAGGTGCAGTAGGTGCCTTGTGCCATCCAATGACTCGGACGTCGGGTGCTTTTGGTGCAGGTGCATCGTGTTCAGTGCAGTTATTCAGGCTTAAGTCAAATCGGTAATTCGATATTCGAAAAAGTAATTAGGATGTGCACATTTAGAGCCGCTTGAAATACATTCAAATTGATTTTAGGTGGATATTACTTAATAATAATTCAGTCAATATTAGGCAATTCTTAGTTAGCTTCTCTGATCTGATTCCGTGAGGAGGCAACAACCAATAAAAAATCTGCACAGATATTCAATTGTTTTCAAGTGAGTTACAAGTAACTGTATTTTTGTATATCACTTGAGAGGAACAAAATGCATTAGCTTTTTGCTTTTATAATGTTTATTTACAATATCTTTAATCTACAAAACAAAAAGAACAAATAATGTTAATGTTGCTGCAATATTGCGAGTTATAAAATAAGAAGCGCCAAATCTAACTTAATTGCAAGTCTATGGTTGTTAAATAAAGTTGGGGAATTTATATAACAAGTAAATAGCAAATATTTGCGTTTTTGCAAGAATTCATTTGAAAACAGGAAGACTACCTTCAAATTGTGAAGTGTTTGCTTAGATTTGAAGGAAACCAAAGGAAATCCTTGGAAAAATAATATCCTTGGCCAAACACGTGATAATACGGTGATTTGAACTAAACTGAGAAATTGCGAACGTCCCTTGACTCCTGCGCTGCCACCTTTCACATTATAATTTCAATTAACCTTTAAAAATGGAGTACACATGGATAATGAACTCAACGATTGGTTTATAACAGTTACTTAGTTTAAGGAATTATGCTAAAGATACAATTTAACTTATAGTGTAGATTAAAATTGAAGATCTAGGAGAGACTGGACAGAAAGCAAGTTATTTGGCTGTTGTCCCAAGATTATCGCTGTAGCGAGGTAGATTTATCTCCTAACACTCCTGAAATAAATAGTTGCTGAAACCTTTGTATGTGGTGCAGAGGAGTCCTAATTTATAACATTAAACCTTGCAATATTACAGTAGCACAAAAATATTTCAGATAAAAGTTATTCTCCACCAATTGAAATTTCAAGCAAAATATATGGATTTCTCCTTAAAAAACAAAATTAAAGAAATAAAATTGAAAAAGGGTGTATGTAATTCATACCACCATTTTAACACATATTTTTTAGAGTTTATTGTTACCCAGCCTTATATTTCTGAAAAATATCCATCAACTTAGTCCACCTAAATGCTAGACTGAAAAGAGCACATCTATAATATATTATCTAGGTTTAATTGTTAAAGGTATAATAGAATACAATACGTGATTACCGATCTAACTTAGGCCCAGTAGTGCACAGCGCACACTGATATAACATGTTTAATACACACCCGGGCTGTGGCGAGGTCCCCACTCACCCTGTATCCACCCAAATTATTCACGACGCACGTAAAAGTAGCATCTCGGCCCTGAGCCACTGTGATGTTTTCCAACGGGTAGAGGAAGTCAGGCTCATATCCGGACGTGGCAACTAGAACAAATCAAACACAACTATTAGAAACTAAATTCGCTAATTAGAACATTCAAATGTTATGCGGGAAAGTTAAGATATATGTTGGTTTGGCTTATCTAGATTTTCATGATCTATTCTTGTTGAACGCTAGCCGGTATGGATAAATAACTATTCGCAGCTCCAAAGTTTGTTAATCAGTAGTTGTCGACAATTCGACCGTCAACCTATGCAGGTCGCTAATTAAATAAAGTTACAAACAAAAATTTAGTGCAAGAAACAACAGAAGAGAACAGAAGAAGAACAGAATAAGGAAAAAGCTTATAAAGATAAGGAAATTTCATTCTACGACAATTAGAGAGGTAATGAATACAAATATAGACTGTGGAGAGCTCGATACTATTTGCCGCACAATCCTGCTAGTGGCTGTATATTAGACGATATAGCGCAGCTACGAATGAAAAGCAAATTTATTCGTATATTACTTCACACGTCGGTACAACTATGTGTGAAAAAAATCATAAGAGAAAACCTTTACGACGCGTACGTATATTACCGCATCCGAAGAGTTTTTATTCCGAATTCGAAATTGAAATTTCAGGCCAAGATAACTCAATAGTAGGTATAAATGCCCGTATTACTTATATTTGATTTTAGCGGGGGAGCGAATGCTCGCGCGTAATTTCGTTCGCTTGGGGCGAACGCGAGTATATTAGCGAGCGTTCGGTAATTCGACGCCCGTAGTGGAAGAATCATACCGAGCGCGTGGGCGCTGTCAGGTAAAGTTTGGTTAACAATTTTTCGCGTTCCCACGGCGAAGGACGGCTTTTGTGGTCGATGAGATCGCGTCTCCGCGATTCTACGACGCGTCGAGTGCGTTGAGCATTCGGCCCGTCGGTCCTAAGCGCGTTAAGCGTTCGGAGTTCGAATCGGTCGTCGTACGTCTTCTTTCTATTATTCTCTTATTCTATTATTATTTTAATAGAAAAAAGTTTTATGAAGCAATTTATTGATTGAAGAGAATGAAATGTAATACCTAGAAGACTTATGTCTTCTATTTGCGTACTTATATGCATCGCATTAGTTTGTTGGAAAACTAATTGCTTCGAATTAAATGAGTGGTATGGTAACATCCATCAAGCGCAGAAATTGCCGATATTGAGAACATTTAATTTTAAATTCATTTGGAAACAATTTAACGATTTCGACAACATGAATAAGTTAACATACGTTAAGCGCCTATTATTACGGTGTTGTCTATAGCAAAAATGAATTGTTATCAACATTATTAACTGTACTAGATTCGATCATTTGAGTACTAGGTGGCGCTCTCCGAATTTTTAAAAGAAAATGTACTAGGTTGGGCAAAGTACATCTCGTACTCCTAATTATTCCTTCTCAAACCTTTGAGGCTTGGGCTTTCAGTCAGTTTTTCAGTTTTCCAAACTTATCGACCTCAGCTGATCAAATGCAAACATTTACGTTTGCGCCTCGATATTCGACTTCTTCAATTTTCACCGTCCTTTTATGCTTGTTAAGCAGCAATTGAGCGTTCAACATGGTGGCATTTTCAGGAATATCTTTCAGCGCATGCGCGGTTGTAGGTGTTTTATGGAGTCGATCACGTTATCTGTAAATACATAATTAATTTAATTTACATTTGGTATTCAGCGGGTAAGTTTGCGTTGTTTAAAGTAAGTCTACAACAATATTTATTCATAAACACAATAACCTGACTGCAATGTCTAATTCAGTACGTTTTAAAGCTCGTAGACTAACTTCATAAATCATCAACGTTAAGTATTTTCAGGGCGACATGTAAGTACAATAACTACTTACAATAGCGAGAGAAATAGAGCATATAAGTTTATGAAAAATTCTACCGTCATAAATTTAATCTCGATAAAAATACGCAGATCCTCTTCCCAGTCTATTCCTGCTTCTAAGACGAGGTACAATTGTGATAATAGTAGCAATAGTAGACAATTCTCATAACCATTAGAAGAACACCTATTATGAAGTACCACCAGGGCCATTAAAGTAGATTAATAGAGTCAGAGGTTTATAGGCGAAATATCGCGAAAAATTAAAGTCGTTCGAACTTTAATGTATTCGACTTATGTAAAACTCGGATATGCGACGTCGTTAAATATTTACGAATCAAGTAGTTTTAAACTTTTAAATTTGCTTTTACCTTCAATTTCATGGAAAATGAAAATCTACATTAGCCATGAAAAAATACTTTATCTTCATTTTACAACAACAGTACATTAAAAAATAAACAAATCTAACAATCTAGATAGTTTAAACATCGATCAATAAGACGAAAGGATACATCTCTACATCTGCAGGGTGATTCGGTAGGAACGGAATAAACTGCGGAAGTGTATTGTTATTATTTTTTACATTATTTTCACGCGTAAATAATGTAAAAGAAAATCATATTTTCTTATCCGATTTTCATTTGCTTTCAAATTTAATGCATGATTTCAAATAAACAAATTCTCATACATTAGCATTGTTTCAGTCATAAGATTCTTTTAATAATTGCTGCGAAATTGCAGCTATTGTGCTCTAACCATTTTATGCTACGTTTACAAAGTAAGCCTTGTTATTGTTCTGTTAGCGTCATATCTTTCGGTATATTGGCTGCACTGTTTCTAATAAGTCGAATTAATCTCTCATCAGTACAGATGGCAAAAGTAAGTGGAATTATTCCTTTTTTGCAGCGACTAGATAGACTCGTGTCTATTCGCCTCGTGAAAATGGATTCGTGTAGCCTACTGGTGTCCTCGAGAGTCGACAAAACACGAGTGTATCTAGTCTCTGCACAAAAAGTAATAATTTCATCCGCTTCTAAACTTTACTTTTGATCTAGCTCCATAAATAATCGAAGCTAATATGTTGAAGCTTATTTTTTGTATAGATAACAATCTTCTCAAGGCAACATGGCTGAAGAATTTCTAATAGAGAAATTTATTTTTAAAAATTTGTACATCATTACACAACAATAAAAAAGGAACTTTAAACTAGCAACAAAGTTTTCAAAAAAGACAATTCATGTACTTTTACTCATGTACTTTTCTTACGATCTTCATGTTCTTCTCTTCTCCGTATTCAGATGTATTCCTTTCTTGGGCAAACGCAGCGGGAAATTTAAAACTGTCCGTTATGGCGAGGTGCCCGTTAATAGAAGGTCTGTGTTTAGAAATCGTATTTTTTTAAATATCGTAATAGAACACAATAAAAAGGCATTTAATAAAGAAATGAATGTTTCGGCCTTAAGAAACGAAGCTGCAAATAAAAACAATTAAAACATGTTTCTATCTCGACATTTGTCCACGTTGTTGATATTCAAATCAAAGAATTCGTAGATTTCTCCATTTTATCTGTATTTTACAAATATTATTAAGACAAAAGCCTTTTGACAAAATACATATGCAGTAGCGGTGGTTAACAATGAGAGGCCATCGAGGAAAAAAAAACAATTTCACTTCTTTTTAAGAAATTTTTGAGTGCGACGTGGCATTATCTAAAAATAAAAGCGCATTACGTTTTTGTCGTTGCGTCTTTCTGTCAAACTTCATCAACCATTCGGACATAATATCGCGTGTGATCCATCCTTTCTTATTGTATTTCCACTGTACTTTGGGTTCTTGGATTTTCCAATCACCAAAGGGCTTTCTTTTTCTCCAACCATACTCGCACAAAAGTTGTGAGACGATGTTTTGAAAGCTTTACAGCCAATGCACTTTTCTTTTTTTAAAGCAAAAGTTTTTGTAGAAACGCAGAAAAAAATAAATCGGTTTCATGGCCGTTAAAAATATTTTTAGGTGCGTATTTTTTGATGATTTCACACAACTTCCTTTTCCAATCTGCAACACCTTTTCTGTTTACCTGACCTGCTTCCCAATAATAGATTTAAAATTTATTTGCCAATCTTTGCAAAACTTGTCCAACCATCCATTTGAAGTTTTAAAACTAACAAGTTCTAGTCTTTCTTTTTTCCTTTACAATCTCAACGGCTTGAGACTTTCCAATTAAAAATTCGTCTGCGAGTTCACGAGTAAACTTAAACTTTTCACCACACTTAATAATTTGATAATAATAATATGTGTAATTGCGAAAAAGTTTCATTTATCAAGCGGCACTTCCTTTTGTTCATTGTACCCGTTACAAAGAGGCAAACTTCATAAGAGTTATGCTAATTGGGGAAATTTTTGATGCCCGAGTCCGTTATTGAGAGTGCCCCTTATTACGAGGTCATTTCGCGTTAATTCTGCTATATATTAGAAAAGTTCCCGCAATTGGGAGATGCCCATTAAGAGAGGTTTTACTGTATTTTGTTTACATTCCAAAAAAGAAAACCTTCAATTTGTGACTAAATATATTAATGAAAAACATATACATATATGTTTTATATTATGAAATATTTATATAGAAATATATGTGAAGTTGATGTTCGAAGATCCAATGTATCATTTATTATTTCTGTTAATAAAACCTCAATACCTGATAAATGCATACGACATTTATACCCTACCGTTGCTGTTATTGTCTAAAAGCTGATGGACAGGAAACGTCTAAATGTGAGGCTACAATTTCTACTAGGTCCATTATATTGTTTTCACCCTCAACAACTAATGGACCGACCTCCAGTCTTCTTACCATTGTGTTTTCTTTTCTTTCTCTGAAATATTTATCCAGAGTAAACGCAATATATTATTTACATAGCAGGTGATCATCGCTGCTTTAAATTATCTCATAGTTATCATAATTGTTTCTCATATCGCTTGCATTATATTCGCAATATTAACAACACAGTAATTTCCACTTTGCATATACTATACACAAAGGAAACAAAAACAAACAAATTAAGTTAGGTCGATGTTTCCTAATCAATATTTTTAAAAGAAACAATTAGATATGGGGGTGCGAAGTTTAAAATTTATTAGATTCTGTTGTTTCGTAAAACTGCTCTGAATCACCAGACTTGTGTTGAGTTGGAGCTGTGAAGTGTTTTTGTAGATTTGTAATAGTGAAATAAGCGTTTCAGGATCACTGTAACGTAAAAGATATCACTTCATCATTGTTTTTTTCTGCGACCGCCTCGTCAAAAGGTTACGCCACTGATCCATTGTGCATTTAGTTCCGGAAAGGAAACTTACTTGACGTTCCGTTTTGTTCTCAATCACACGGTGAAACATTGAAAGTTGCTATTTTTAATAGGAATTATAAAGGAAAAATTAAGCCAACAGTTGTAGTTCTAATAGTAATGCGCCGTTCGCGATAGATGCCCGTATAAAGAAGTACTTCAGCAATAACAATTTCAATTGGAATTTTACTGAAAAAAAAAAAAAAACAGAAATCAAGAAACCTTGAAATGATAAAAAATGAAAAAAATGCGAATGTTTCGAAATTTAAGGAGTAGAAACGAATGAGGGTCTTAAAGAGCTGAAGGATATTCCGTGATGGTTCTCTAGAATCAGTGGCTTGGCAAATAGATCACATTATCCATTTTAAGGAAGGTCCTATAACAAGCTTCAACGTAGAAGGAACCTTTCCGTACTTAGTTACGCTGTAAAAATGTTGAATGGACTTTCTTCTAGCTGGCCTGAGGACACAATCAAGAATTTCTGAGAGAAAAAAGACCACTTTCATTCTAATTTTCCCATTTATCAATTTAATCTCGCGAAAAGTGTCCTTGGATTATTTATGCTTTCAGTTTATTTTTTGCATATTTTCCGGCCTTCATTTATTATTAAAGTCGGCTGGGCAAAGCGAATGTTAACATCGATCGGAGATACATGATACATACACAACTCTATTAGTATTACTGTTATTTTCCTCGGTACACTGAGAAAGTCCACAAAAGAGATCAGATCTTCCCTATTTCTATAAATTGTTTACCGCTGAACGTGTCGTTGAAATGAAATATTCTTGTAATATGTATCAACAACTGTTTTATTAAAAATTTAAAGAGAAAAGATGTCATTTATACCAATAACTGCCTTAGATATTTGCTCCTTTATTTGACAACTGTCTCAAGAGTAAATTAATAATGATTTCATCTTCTGCTTTTAGCATATGGTTTAATAAGCAAAATTACTTTTTTCTTTCTCTGTAAGTAAAAAATAAAATTACTTCTAGAAATAAATTGAACGTCATCTTTTTGTATCTTCCTATAAGAAAAGCAAAATATTATATAAATTACTCTTTTCATTACAATTTTTTTTTTTTACCAAAAAATTGGCTGCTGTAACTAAATAGGTGAGTAGCCATGTTTTTCAATTAAACAGTTTAGTTAGTTTAAGCAAACCACTAATAGATCAAATATGTCGCCACAAGTTTGTATGTATCTCTCTCAATAGTCTATATAAAGAAATTCAAAAATTGTGGCTATGGTACAGTAGATGGCGATGCTGATGAGGCCTCTAATTTAAATATTAACACCACATGGCTAATAATAACTTATTGTATAGTACTAAATTTGGCTATACTACTTTTAAGGCTAATTATTAGGTGTTAATTTCGTAATTTAAAATTCAAAGTTGCCATATCTTCTCTCCTTATTTCACCTATAATGCAGGATGTGGAAGAATTACTTATGTTAATCGTGTTCTAGTTAAAAAATAAAACTACTTTAAAGACTGACCAAAAAATAATTGGATTCAGGATCAAACCTTAACGTCGTCAAAAATAGAGACAGGCTGGTTTAAAAGAAAATCACTTCTTCCTAGTCGAAGTTATCCATATTTGGCTTGAATCTTCGAAGCAACTTGTTTAATATTTTTAGCATTTATTCGTAACCATACATAAGAGTCTCAATGTATAATTCGCGCCAAAGAAGAGTTTCTTTGATGATATTTCATATTGCGAAGTTTACAAGCAGCATATGATTATTATTTCAATAATATTAAAATATAAAGTTAACAGCTTATTTAAAATACGAACATGAAATCGATTCAATTTTAGTGAACGCTATACGGAATACGGGTTAAGAGAAAAGCATTTAAAGATAGTTTGAACTGTCTCAAGTTCTTTTAAGGTATTAGGTTAGATTACCAGAGCTGTGTAATTTCAATTGATTTTTCGATTACGTCGAAAGAGCTTCCATTGCCTGTATAAATCTTTTACAATCCACCTGTACTTAATTCGACGTGCCGCGATTATTATGGAACCTGTAAGCTTGAAGAATTTTAAGTTTAACCCGTTGTAAACATATTTATGTTCTTCACCGCGTACGTTTTATTACTCATTAAAGCTCCAATTAAATTACCAAGCGTTTTCATATTACATTCTAGCGTATATCGAAATATTCGTTTAGGGAAAAATATTATACTGCAATACTTCAAGGCTAAAAGGCTAGTATTAATGAAAATCCTAATCTAGTAATTCAAAAAGCGATCCCTTGTTAAAATAACTCAATTAATCTGTCAACCAAACGAACCTCATTTCAACTACTTCATGAGTACGGAATTAAAAAAACCGTCAACGATAAAATTAAATACCGCATCCTATGACGATTACGCAGATAATTGGTAATAAAAATAAAATGGAGAAATAAATAGGAGAGATGAAAGATGAAAAGGTAAAAAATTACCCAAATCAGTCTGTTTTGTTGTGCAGTGGGAATACACATTTGCATGTTAAATAATTCACGATATTAAACTGTCTCCACATTCTCTTGTGCTATTGATTTTTTGCGAACAGAGAAAAATAATTTTAATTTTTAAAATGAATCCCGGTAAAAAAGAAACGATTCTGGAGATTAACGTTAAACGCGCAATTTTCATTGAATCACAGCACTATGTCGGTATTACCATTCACATTTATTAGGTATTTATAGAGAAGTTGCTTTGAATGCTAACAACAACAGAGGCTGCAGTATAAAAATCTGCAGTGAGCGACATTTATACAATTCAAAAGAAAATGAGCGAAGAGAAAAACGATACAAATAATTAATTTTTCGTATCCGCTATCATAAATAAGATAATGTAAACAAACCAGAAATGTGGCCTAAACAGAAATATTTTTTGCATCTCGTTTGGATTTATAAATTTTAAGCTCTATAAGTAATTTATTGCTGAGTTCTTTAACTAGTAGTCCTTAATATGTATAGGTAGGTAGAATTTAAGATTTTTAATGATCTAACAACTGGTTCGCGAGACTCCATAGATGGTATACCGCCTATGATTCTTATAATATTCCTCTGTACCAAAGAAACAATTCCAGTTGAAGGAGGTTGTCCTAAAACAAGATATCATAGAAGCCCCAAAGTGTCGCAATTAAGGCCAAATTCACTACACATGCACAAGAAGAACAAGAAATGCCTTCATCGCAAAAAAGAGCCTAAAAGGCCAAGGTTAGACGACAACACACTTCCGAGTATTCAACGAAAAAACAAAAAATCAAAGATCGAAGGAATTTTTCTTTAAAAACACAGCGGCCTCCATTAAGGTAACCTTAGATCTAGATAAAGCCGGGCAAGCTAAGGTGGCATACGAGAGTATACCAGAGTAAGGATTTAAATCCTCTCACTGACCAGAATACACGGTGGTCTTCGTCTTAGACGAACAAGGACAAAAGTTGAAAGCAGAGAAGATCCTCAGAGACTTAGAGTGAGTAAGTAAGGCCTCAGGGCAAACCAATAGACTTGGCGATTCGCCTCGACATAGGAAGAAGGGAAATAACTCGCTGTCTTCGAAGGAATGTGAGGAAGGGCCAAAAACCTTTGTAGCATAAAAACCTCACGAAACGACAGCGTTGAAGAAGGAAGAAGTACACAACAGCAAAGCAGGTACAGCCCTGAAAACCTCTTCCGAGTACGACTACCCTTCCGAAGATGGAGTAGCCCTTCTCAAAAAATTATTTAACCAGGAGTGGGTGATCTCCATAAAGGAGAAATGTGAGCTCTTCCCTTTCGACTGAACGAGTAGAGATATAAGGCTCTTGTAGGTAAATTTGCAAAGTGCGACGATTCGATCAAGAAGGTCTAGGAAGTAGTGTTTTTGCTACCTCCAAGAAATATTTTCTTGAATCTTATTACTTTTCTGTTTTTGAATTTAGGTTCAAAGCTCTTAGATTATTGGCTTAACGTGTTTGTACATAGTTGAAACTTTGTTGGTCATCCAGCATAACCCATATGCTCTCTAAAAGAATAATGATTAACCAGTCTTACTTCACCTGGAGTAAGAATGATTTTCCAATACCGTTACACAATTTTGCACTAAGCGAGCGCAATACTTTCGAGATTCGAGATTATATAGTTACTTTATTTCGGCGGTCAATTGTGTGTATTTGTTGATTTCTTGGTGTGTGTTTTCCTCAAATTGGCTGGTGCTGGCACCGCAACAGCGTTTTTTGGACTTGCGGATAGTTACTATATCAGGTTTGTTGCTTCTTATTGTGTGATCAGTCGTAATGGTAAGGAACCGTACCATTATAACTGAATATTCAGATTCCAAGACAGCTTTGGGCAAGTATTCGTAATACGACATCTTTTGTAATAATAAATTATTATTGGAAGCATTGGAATTGCTATTCTCTCAGATTCAATTGAAATTACCATCTTATGTTATTGCAGAGAAGTTTTGAAATGATGTTTTGACACAATAAATAATAGCATATAAACGAACAAGGCGTTGCTACATTTATAAATGCCCTCGCTCCAATTAAAAAAGTTTTATTTGTTTTTTTATTTTGTCTTTGATTTGAAAGAGGAACTAGAAGAGATTTTATAAAAGTTATAACGATAAAAATAATAATACATTGTGCAAGGTACGATAGCGTCTGGAATTATTTCATATAATTCGAACAGGCTGTATATATGTAACACACTGTAAGTTTATACTTTTAGTCCAATAATAAGTCAAATTTGATCCATTTTATGGTAAAAAGGACTCTTTCCAACGTCGGGAGGTATTTATAATAACATTCGTTTAGAATATTTTACTAAAAGGAAGATCCCGCATATTAAATTATAGTATATGTGAAACTATAACCACATAAATTACTTAAACTTTCACATAATTCAGCAGTAATAAACCGCCATAAATTATAGCGCCATCCCCTCAGCCGCACTTTGAACATTTACGTGATTTACCTAGAATCATATAATTTTGGTTTGATTATAGTAAGCGACAATTTCGCACCGAAAATATGTACGACGTCGAGGGCGACGATATAACCCTGACGTTCTCCATTAGTAAACATTACAGCGTGTAAAATTACTAAATAACTTGAAGAAAATTAATTTTGAACAGTGTTATCTTTGAATACAAAAGAGTTCTTGCGACGTAAATAATATAATGAACGTCTCTAACTTTGAATAATTTTGTACCTGCTCTTATTAATATTGCTCGTGTTTGATCCTGCGTAAATAGTTCAATTTTTAATGTGGCCTCGATATAATAATTTTTAAAATATGTAATTCACACAATCTGCACTGCAGGTATTTATAAAGTAAATCGTTAAAATAATAATAAAAATAATAAAGTAAATGTAAGAAAATTATGACGACATACTCGTTTATTTTAAGGATTGTATGTGACGATTGTGCATCGATACATTGCCAAATCTTTAAAAAACTATAAAAGCCATTGAAATACCAGAGATGTTTCCAAAATTTTGGAAATTTAGCTATATCTTTTCTTTTATTTTAGCAATTTTAGTGAATATTAGAATGTGATTTTTCTTGATTTCTCCATTTAAGTGAATATTTCAATATCTCAAAGAACTTTTTTGGTATCAATTCACCTATTTATGATACGTTTTACGTCAGTTAAACACTCAAACAGACATCCCGTAAAGAATTTTTCAAAAAAACTTTTCAATTCCCGTCGTAAGTCGTTCAAAACACCCTTTGTCTTTCTTGCGGTTTGGGGCCTTACATTATTCTATTGCAATGATGGACGCTTATGCAACTTTCCCAGCTTGTTATAAGTGCCTGCAGCAATGGTTCGAATAATAAATTGGGATAACATTCTGCATTCATTCTAGTACCTTTCAGTAGATAATCCCTAAAATAATCCCTTCGCAATACCTGAATAAGCATTGTCTCCAATAGATGGAAGTGCACGTGCCTTAAGTGGATGCTCTTCTTCCAGTTTACACCATTCTTCCGATGGTGGATGGACTTTGGTAATAGTAAATCCACGTAAATGGTTATCATTCAACACCGTAATTGGGTGAGAGCTCTTGAAGCTGACAACAAGTGTCAGACCTAATGACTTTCTCTTCCGATCCCAACAGTATTGGCATTCAGCGGGCTTAAACCTTGCTTACGCTCAAACAATCACGTTAAATTTTATGAACTTATTCCTAGGCTATCCCAGGGCAATATTGTTGTCTTCTAATGATTATACCAGTTTTAAAACGATCGATCCACCTGTACATCGGTGGACTTTCAGATTCCGCAGACTCTCCAAACACTCCTTGCAGACGTTAATAATTTCTGGGTTCTAAGTTTTCACATCCTCTTTCCCGAAAGAGAAAATGATTGCTCTTTGAGATTTCATCGCGTCATCCATGGTTACAAAAGATGGTACGAAAACGCGTCTACATCACTCGAACAATTGACACAGACTAAACTTTATTGCAACGAATAGTTGCATAAACATACCAAGATTTGTCTGTCACCAAAAGGATTGCTTATAGGTTCTGCGTCATTTAATTAGAGCGAAATTCCCGACATTTTGGAAAGATCCCTCGTACTGTTACCAAAATGCGTAGTCTCCAGTAATATACAAACTTACAGCTTCAAATATAAAATATTTTGCATAGATAGTCGCAATAATATAAAGAAGCAATGATCAACGACATTGTATAAGCTTTCCAATATTATTTTTATACAAAATTTTATATGTCTTGGGTTCCTAAAGAACAACATTTTTTTTGTTTGTTTGTTGCTATATCCTATTTCTTTTGCCTTGTCTATTATTGCTATTAAAAGTTCGAATAGGAGGTGAATTAGTACAATTCTGGATAAATATGCAATGATACTTTATAAGCATAACATAGCATTGCAATGTTGTTGTAGACTTCCGCGGAGGTTACTTTCTCTTGTAAGACAGCATTGCAATTCTAGATAGCGCTGTAACTAAATTCGTCAATTTCCTATTAGTATATGGTTGCCGGAACTGTGAAACAGCACACAAGTGGCATAAAAGAAAGAATGAATTACCTATGACTCACCAATAGTTAACCATCCCAATCCAAGAAAAACTCTTGAATCGTGTCAATATCCAGATATCAAAGCAGCACCTTTTACATGGTCTTTACAACAAAGGGCGCAGCATACTCCAATATTTGAGGAGAAATGAGAAAAAGGTAAACGAAACAAATAATTTTGAAGCGAATTCCGAATGCTTGGACAAGTTCAGAAAGGTCAAAAAGCGTAAAGCTGTAATTTGAATGAATCAACCCCTCATGGTCAATTTCTCAAACATATTTATTCTTCCTTTTAAACAATTTAAGTTTCCGGGTTGAAAGCCTCTCGTAATTGCGACGCTTCACTTTTAGTTGCATTGAGCCTCTTCTGGGCTACTTGGTGCTGTCTCGCTGCTACGAGAAGAATGATTGTGACCGCTCGCTGTACGGCTTTTATAAGGTTGGTCAGGGGCCCGGGCCTACAAAACGGATTGTGATTGGAGTGACAAGCCAACCGACAAAACCGAATTTATAAACGCTTGTCAGTGGTAGAAAGTGAAAAGCGATAGACCATCTTCGTACTCCCAAACAAACTGTTAGCCTGAGAAAAATCCGATGTTGTCGAAATCTACGAAGATTCCAATAATCTCAACAGAGACGATAGTTACGTGCTACATCTTCGTTGGAAATCGGTTTTATGCGAATCCTCCAATCACAATTCATCTCCTACAGCCCGCTCCGATGGCCATGGCCAAAAAAACTGTACTCCAAGTGACAAGCAATAATTCTCCTTACAGCATCGACACAATATGCAGCAGCCCAAAAGAAGTTCCGTACAATTGAGAGCGAAATATCAAAAATATAGGTTCTTTAAGAGAATCCTGCAAGGATCGCGGAAGTCTGCAACAATATATATTTATTCTTCATTATTTCCTAATAATTATTACAGATGTATCAATCACTTTGTTTAATATAGCTACGTCCATCAAAAATTACGCAAATCGCCTTAGCGAATTATTTCCGATAGTAGTTTCAATTCAGAAATCTAATTTCAGTATATTCTTATTGCTTTCTTATGTACTCCTACACGGAATTCATTAATTTAAAGTTACCGCACATAAAGCTCTCCGTATCCCAAAAACTTTCCACGACCAAGCAAAGCTTCTACGAAAACAAAAAATATCTAATTTAACTGCACCGGCTAAACAATGGTGTCACGCTATCTTTGAACGACGTAAAACGCAACCGACTTTATTTTTAGGAAGGTTTAAATATTTACATCTACACATTTTCGCTTGGAAAGCATTACCTGCGGCCGAGCTTCTACGTAGTAGCTACACCGTATTTCGAAGGAACTTACAAGTAACGAGCTTGGTGAAGAGAGCGTTGTGTACTTTTAGCCGTAAATAACGCATTTTTAGTGAGTGAAGCAAACTTAAAAATTTTGCGGTTTATACTTGTAATTACTGTTTATTGGATTTAGTATCATCTAATTTGAATTGCGTTGTGGAAAGAGAACTTTTTCCATTGGTGAATGGGGATCTGCATCACCCACATCCGGATATTAAGCTTGAAACTGCACAAAAAACGCTCATTTAGTCCCCACATTAACCGAGCAAAGCACAATTTTCTGAACACGAATTGATCACTATTCATTAACGCTAATTATAATAAAGACTTTTCGATCAATACATCATCCTGCAGTCACATATCTCCTATATCTCAAGAGGATATTCGACATCACTTGAGCTTTTTATGCCTTATAACGGTGCAAGAGTATTTGTGAAGCCCCTTCTTTATGGTTCAACTACATTTTAAGGTCTTTGGAATCGCCAAGAAGAAGAAAAAGTTGCGTTCAATGAACGCGGACGGCATTTTTCTCGGTGCAGAGAACATGCAATTATAAACTCGTTTCTATTTTATGTAATTTCGCGAATATTTTTGAGACTTTAATATGTCAGCAAATACGCTCTTACTATTTTGCCAACTTAAATTGGTTTTATATCCAAGCGCTCTATAGTTACCAACCTTCACCAGAAAGCCTTGACAAGTAGCGTCAAGTCCATATTATTTCCACCAACATCCAAAACGGATTTGATCAAGTCGACCATTGCGTACTTCTCTGCAAGCTGCACACCGTTGATTTTTCGCCGTCGCTGTTAGCGCTTTTTAAAGGATATTTATATAAAAAGGAGCAATCTAATGTAATGATATGATCAATGTTATTCGCAGTGACAACTTGATATTATCAAATGATCTAAAGCAATGCTACTTCGACGCTGTGAGTGGGCGAATGTAAAGTTGCTACGTATACCCGAAAACATAACTACATTGATTTCTATTATTGTTTCATCAATGAAGAGCTGAGTCGTTGTGAGGCTGTTAATGATCTGGGCGTTACCTTCGACCTTCGTTAACCATATAACTATGTGGTTTTAAATACAAGAACTGTCGTGATTTTAAAAATGTGAAGTGCTTATTAGTTTTATACTTCACTTTTATTAGATCGAAACTTGAGCACATGTCCCTAAAATGATATCCGATCTATTAAGTACATACTAACAACGTTAAAACTATCCAAAAAAAGGTTCTTGAAATATTTGCTACTTAGAGTTGATGGTGTTTATCCCGAAAGAAGCATTGATTATAACATTACGCTATCAAGATTTAACTTTGTTTCACTTCAAAGAAGACGCATTATACTAAATATGAAATGTTTATATGCTCTATTGAATAATCACCCAGATAACTCCTAGCTTTGGATTAAAATGAATATCTTTATTCCTAGAATTGAAACACGTTACCGATGTATGTTTCTTGTATGTAATAAATAGAACTAATGTCCTAATTAGGTCTCCTTCATGCGATATACGTTACTAGAATGATTGAGGTTATTGTTGATTTATAGAATTGTTCTCTTCTTCGTTTAGTCTTTTGCTTGGACATTTACTAGCGTTCATTCTTTTTCCTCTGTACTGTATTGTATTGCTTCATGTTTTGCATATAATTTTAGATTTGTGAACACGACTTGCGTTCGTTAAAAGTGACCTATTAGGTTGTATACTTTTCCTGTATTTGGGCTTGCGCCTGTAAGAAATAAATTTATTATCATTACTATTATTATTATTACCTAAATTTATGTACCGTATGCCGTAGAATTATGAAATAAATTCATTCAATTTGTTTTTCGAAGAAATGCTCAGGTCAGCTTTATTTTTTTTTAATAGACATCTGCATTAATTTCAAGTTTTCCTACTTTTGCTATTCCAGTAACAGTATCATCGTATTAATACCAAGTGCAGATGCTGTTACTCAAGAAATTAACCTATTTTCCCTCTAAATCAAATGCTTGAAATACTAGCTATCCATCCATTCTTAAATATTACTACTAGCAAAAAGTTCACTAGAAAAGTAAATAGAGCGCAACAAGTCGATTGCCTAGCAGCAGCGTTGCTGCGCTAAGTTAACTGAAATGAACGTGCGAGTTATTTAGAACAAAAAACAATAAGAGAATTTATGAAAACGCAAACATAATATAGTAAACAACTTACCGAATATGGATATTGCTGAAAAGAAATCCGAAAGTGAAGCCTTCAACGATCGTTCTAGATCTAACGATAACGAGACCTAAAGTGGTCTTTAAATTTGTAAAATGAATCTTGCGAAACACTATTGTAAAAAAATATGGCGAATTTTTTAAAAAATTTCCACTTTTACGCAATATAGTGTTAAATTTTTCTCTTGCTGAAACACTTCTTTCCTCATCTAAAGTAGCGCTGTCTGTACGTGATCAACAATTTCACACGAATCTCGGAAGAAAAAAATATTTTGCCAATTTACTTATTGCGTCGGTTACTGTCGTTAGTAGTTTTTAAATCTGCTGCAACTTGAAAATTTTGGAAATGAAAGCATGAAGCAGGCATGTTATACGCAGAAAATTCGGCTCAACAACTTTGGATAATTGACCTGTGCGACGCCTACCCGCGGCAGCATCGGTAAGTCGGTCTAGTGTTCTAACTAATACGTTATAAACAGTTTCGGCAATACGTCTTTGCTGTCTTCTACAGACTAGCAAATAAGGACGAGACGATCCTTTCAAGATCATTGCCCGTGCTACAATCAATAATAAGGATTTTTTTCGTCCAATTCGTCAATACATTCGTTACAATTGGCAACAATTGTTTAATTTTTACGGGGTCTTCACATTATTATTATATTAAATTAAGTGAAAACCACGCTGGATTGTATTTCTCCCAAAACTGATGAAACATTGTTTGTCCGATTTTTGCAAGCGGTATTGCGCGCACACAACGTTGAATCACTTAGAAATTCTTTATGCAGTCTCCTTTCGGTTTTTTTTTATTTGTGTGTTGCGATATTTACATGGTTCATACACATGTATGGTTTCCAACATATAAATCTTTAATACAAACTAAATACCTGATTTCTTTACTATTATACATTAAGTCTGAAAATTGCCACGAATACGTGTTTACCCGGTTAGCACATAGACAAGTTGATGCATTTCTACGCATTTTCCTTATTTTTAATGCTTTCTGTTCAATTCCGACACTTATCAACTTCGCACCGTGATATGTATTACAACACAGGAGGCCGGGAAGTGCCGACATGTAACGAAAAAGCTCTGTATCTCTCCAATCTCTCGCGTTTAAACACCACTGGAAGGCAAGCAAGAATGTTGCGCTCAAGAGGGTATTGTTCAAAAATACGAAATAATCTGTAGAGAGGACAAAAGCGAATGAAATCGTACCTCTTTTGCAGCGACTAGACAGGCTCGTGTTTTGTCGACTCTCAGGCAAACCAATAGGCAACACGAACCCTTTCTTATGAGACGAATAAACTCGAGTCTGTCTAGTCGCTGCAAAAAAGGTAAGATTTCACTCGCTTACGTCCTCTTTAATAATCAGTTCTATGCGCTATCGCATGTGGTGATAAAAGGCTCGGTAAGGAATATGCAATTTGTTTAACGGGAAATATGCAGATGGAGATTTCAGCCAATCCAGAATGAGTAAAATCGGGAGAAAATTTCGAAAAATTAGGCATGTCAAACATATCTGAAATGCAGGAAGTCCTAAGAAAATGGGCGCACCTCAATCAATTCCAGCAGGCAGTGAAATCACCGTTACGGGTATTAGAAACGGAAAAATCCATACAAAATGCAACTATTGTAAAAGCTCATGAAGATGGCCCTAACTGTTGAAGTATATTCCACAAACAATAACTTTTATTAGAAAATGTTATCTGGGGTATTAACATTCTGAGAGTTCCACTTAGACAATTAAATGATGATGCAAATGATGATGTAAAAAGCAGATTCCCTTAAATTTATTCTATTATTCTATTCCGCGATTTTGCCGCGCAAAACCATCAATACCAGGTCCTAGATATGTGAAATAATAAAACACCTGCCCTTCCCTGAAGGATTTCGCAATTCGTTTGTATAAACATGCTTGAGTATATGTTCATGGCAGTAATTTTCCTACTGTTCCTAATATATTTCCCGCCAACGTAGTTGCCAGTAACACAATCATTGAATGGTTTCATATTATTATTAAATACAGTATATAATTAGCAAAGTTAAACAAGTTACATTTGTACGAATAATATTCCCACGTAAATTGCATAACTTTATAACTAGGTTTTGGGGTTGTATTAGTTTATATGGCGGATATGATTCATTGGCGAATCAAAAGTAAAATCGCGCTACATGATTTAGGCCGGAATCGAGGTATTTAATTTATGCTATGTATTCCCACTCAGAATTAGGAACCAAGTGTAGGATGAGCCTTTGTAATCTATTGTTTTATCGAAGGTACCTGTGTTTTCCAAAGGCGTGCCAAGTTTGTTTGCCAAAGCTAACCTTTAAAATTGAATTTCACAGGTGGCGAAGTAAAACAATCATTAGACGTTAGAACCAAGAGGAAGGTTAACTACTATTAGAGGTAGAGTATTTTAAAATATCTAAAGTCCTCGATTCTAAATATTTCGAAATGCATAAGTACGTAAGTGCGAACTAAGTTAATACCCCTTTTTTTTTTAATGTCAATGATATACAGATTGTTTCATTTTCGAACCTTACCATGGACATCTTATTAATTATTGGAGATAGAGCGAGGGTTAACTTTGACAAAATTGCTAAATTTTGTATTTGTTACAAATCCAGAAGTAGACCTAGGATAATTAAAAGAAAAACGGAAGAAGCTGATTTTCCTTTACATCTAGCGCCTTTATTTGGTCTATACTAAAAACTTATTCCCGAGGTCACTTTGGATTTTTTGCCTAATGGTGTATCGAAATTTTTATATGGCGTTTCGGTTCTTTCTGGCCATCTTTTTTGATTTCAAACATAAAAGTTAACAAATGTTTTTGATATTACGCTTTGGTTGACGAAAGAATATATTTCGAGATGAAGTAAGGTAGCCATACTGTCAAAAATGTCAATTATGAATGAAATTTGCCCCAGATTTGAATTTATCAAGGTGGTTTATAAATAAATTTATCCGGACAACTGAATCAAAATTTCATGAATCTTTAACTGTGAAGCAATACAGACAAAATAGAACGAGCAAGTGACATCGTTTGGATTTTGAGGCGTGTTTTGGGAAAACATGTCACATGACAAGTTACGCATCAAGAATACATCCAGCTATTATTTTTCAAAATGTAGTCTTTTCGACTTATGTATACTGCATTATTAATATATCTTTTACTGAAGAATATATCTTAAGGTCTAAAATTGTAAATGAAAGATCGAAAATAGCCTTGGAACTGAAGTTTCAGTTTATCTTTGCAAGACCAAACAAAAATGCCGGAAGTAAAAGAAGAAAATGAGCGTTTTTCATTCTTCTTGTCTTGAACTCGAACGTGAATTGTAACGGGTCAATTTTCTCTACGACTTCATAATAAGAACAAAATTGAACAACCTTGCCCAAATTAAACGTACACATTATCTCCAATATAATATAAGCGAGAAACCCATGGTGATGGTCAAAAATGAATAAGCCTATACATGCAGCACAATCTTTACATTCCGGATATCCAATAGTCCGAATAAGATCTAGTTATTTGCCAGAATAGGTCGAACAATGCTGATAAAAACAAATTATTTAAATCATTTTGTATGAAATAAGAGAAGACATACGACCAATAAAAGATTAATCACTTCTTAGCGTAAAGTGGAAGTTTTGAGGTCACATACATACACATCCCACCCGGAGATTACTTTATCACCCCCTCCCCCATCTCTCAACATGTCGTGGCGCTTGCACGTTTTATTAGCGATAACATCATTAACAACGAGAATCCACGAAAGAATCCCAGACAGTCGAAATTACCGCAATTACACTCAGGGGAATTTGAATCAAGCGATGAATATTGTTCGGATCGGAATAAACAAGAAACTAGCTGCCGAAGAGTACGTACGTAGTTAATAGATGCCTTGGAAGACGTTGGTTGACATCCTTACTGTCCACGAGGAGACCACCGTTGTGATGACTTTGGGAGCGGTAGCTGAATGAGGATTTCCGCTAACAAGCTTGGATATTAAGGCCATTAATACCTCAATAAACTTGTATGTTTTTACAGAATTTTATAATTTTTAGTCGAACTATAAAAAAATGGTTGAATATTCGTTAGGTGATTCCAGCCACAGCCCTTCTCCGTTGATATTTCCAAGAATAAGGGAGATACGAGTTAAATTGTCGTGAAAACACGGACAAAGTATCCCCGTTTTACGATAACGAAAAAAGCTAAATTATAACCAAACTTAAAGGAGGAAGCTGCAAGAATTACTAAATTGTTCTGTGTCGGAAAATCCACAAAATTGTAACATTAAAAGGAAAAGAATATGAAACTCTCAAATCACGTTAATAACCAAAACCAAGCTCAATCAAGTATCTGGAGAGATAATATCATCAATTGTTAATCGTTGGCGGAAAGTTACCCTTGAATCTGCTGTTGAGCTGTTCCAATAAAATAGAGAAACCGGCGACTAATATCCTAATTACAGCTTTATCTGCTGTAACCATTTTAATGATTTTTATGATCTTACGAACTTAGGTCGAATCATACTATATATTTTGTTTCCGTAAGCATAAACATAGGAACCTTTGCATATATAATTCGTTCCGTTTGAATACATCGTCTTGCTCTTAAATGTTTTAAAAAGCATAGCAGACACGGAAACTAGCCATTGAGGTAGAGATATACATAATTAAATAACAATTCGGTTTGATTTCCTCTAATCAATATACCGCGTACTGTATTATTGGTCTACCTGATAGATTTTGATAGATTCCTGTTCCGGCGTTTCGAACATTGTTCGGTTTTTTGGGATGCACTCGGAATCATCAACACCAATTATTTAGAGATAGAACAAACAATAACCGGAAAGTATTATACGACTTTATTGAACCGGTCGACTGAAGAAATCGAGAAAAAAAATGCTTAATTTGAAAAGAAATAAATCAATTTTCCATCAAAACAATGCAGGGATGCATACCTGCGAAGTTTCGATGGCTAAAGTTATGGAAAATTCTTCATATCAATTTCATAGTGGCTTCTTTTTATTTGCAAATTTAAAAAAAGTGGCTGTGCGAACAATAGTTCACGTCGATCGAAATAATCGCCCAAGCACATGCTTATTTTGACCTTCCGAAGTCCTATTTTTTGGAGGACTTAAAAAGCTGGAGAAACGAATGGAAAATAGAGTTAAATAGTTCTAACTTGAATCAGCCTCGTAATTATTTCCATTCAACGATAAATTTACTTCCGTATGTAAGAAGTTAACATTTACTCGATTTGAAACAAAAGTACTTACACCTAAGCACGTCCACAATTAACAAAAAGAACGAAAAAACAAGGAAATGCATACACTTCATTATTATAACTATCACCTAAAATTAAACAACTCCTAATTGACTTTTTAAACTCATTTTATCTGCTATCGCGCATACCTAGAATATAATTCACCGAGTGGTATGTTGCGAACACTACGTGCAAGGGTGAGTTCATTAGAAAGTTAGTGCTAGTTATTTTGCTCAAAAACGTAATTGAATTCCTGAAATTAAACCTCGGAACATAGAAGTTAATTCTCTCCAAATATAATACATCATCAACAATGTTGTGAATTAATTTAAATAAATACGATATAACAGCTATTTTTCTGGCACCGCACAAAGAGCTAAAAGTAAATTTTTGTAACAACTAATAAGTAATATACAAGTAGCCATGCTTTCTGCAATAAAGGTACTTCAAAAACCGTTTCTGTTCAGATTTAAGTAAATTAATATATTTGCTAGGTTACAACACACCAATCTGCTCCGATCAGATAGTCACAGTAACAATAGTGTCAAAATCCTTTTATAATCAAATAATACAACCTAGTAACTTGTAGCAGACAGAATACAAAACTCTTATATGTTTATTAAAAGATAATTTAATACATTACCTAGATGTTTACATGCTTACTTTACTATCATTCATGCGGACGTAAAGCACACCTTGTTCCTTTTATGAGTTGTTCTAGACGCGAACTGTACGTCTTCAGGAGCGCTTCCCGTTCGTCGAATAACTTACTTTAACTCTCGAGAAACGTTCGTTATTTGAGCACGTCCTGTGTCATTTCTCTACTTAAAGATATAGAAAGCTTTGGTCGCGCAAGCTGATAATTTGGATTGGCGCAGTTGTATATAATTACCGTGTTCGCTGCAGCGATACATCATTCGATACCACGTAGTTTGTGGCCTTTCTCCTTTTATTGCCACAAATTTGATCTAAAGCGTCAACTCATACTTTTGTCAAATATTAGATAATTTTGTCAGATATTAGACAAACAGATTTTTTCGCATATATGACACCAGCGTCGCGTCTCGGTGTTCATTGGGCTGAAATTCATCTCGTCTTCAGTGACATATTCTCGACTTTGGTAATTAACATTTAAAGCGGAAAAATAGGTAAGAGGTAGCAGCAAACTTTTCCTCATTTGCGAAACGTTGTAATCCAGTATTTGAGTTATTAAATTCTAACGTTGTAACTGAGAAGCTATGCCTATTTTGTGTCATTGTTGCACGCGAAATGTCACATCCTGTCTTATTTGTGGCAAAAGTCCTCGGTTATCCGTGTTACTAGTCATGGTTCTCATCAGTAATTTTCGCATTTGTTTTGTGGATGAGCTCATCAATAATGTTTGCGTCAGGTAGCAAACTGAGAGCCTGGGAGAGTCTAGGAGATTTATCGATGCGTGTTTCTGCATCTGAAATGCTATTACCAGTATCCCAAAAGTTTTCAGCTAACCTTTCTAATTCTTGTTAACTTAGTGTAACTGAAACGAGTCAAAACATTTTGGCGATTAATATGGCAACTAAATTTAATAAATCGCAATTTAACTTGCGGTAAGATCAAAATTGACCCCGGTATACCGGCTAAGAGTTAATAGCTTTTATAACTTTGCTAAAGTGGGATAAAATATAAAGGAATTGTGGGCCGCAGCGTATTTCTTTATAAACAGCCTTTGTGTATTGTAATCGTTCTTAAATGTTTATTGAGAATGCGTCCGGTTACTTATGTTCACTATTGTTTGCTTTTTTGTTGCGTGTGTGAACCACCAACTTGCGAAGGGAACGAGTGTTGGTGGTTCTTCCTTGGAAATTTCTAACTTATTCGTATATGCATTAAGAATACTTTTATTTGTAAAAGAAAATCATATAGCTGCAACATTTTACAAAACTCTTCCAAATTTGGAAAGTTAAATATATTAATTTGGAGCAGATTTCGCAGTATTTTCAAGACAGGAACAGAGAAACCGATGAAAAAGTCTTTTGTGGCTATACTTATTTTAAAAAGAGATCATATTATCATGAGATATATGACGAACAGATCAAATTCTAGATAAATACGAGCCATCCTTAGGCTAGCTAAAAGTCATCCATAAAATTGTTATTGAAATAAGAGTGTTAATACATTATTACATTAAAGCTCTTAATATTATTCAATTAAAAAGAGAAGAGTTATTAAAACAATAATATTATATATCATCAATATCCCATTAATTTAGTTTGGAAAATTATCTTAAGTAATTTTTAATTAATTTCAGCAAACGTATTTTACATTTCCCGTTGTTGGCTGTATATACTGCGTGGTAGGATCAGATGATTCAGGCAACTATTTCCATTATCACACTGACATTCTGGCGATCCACCATTTACAGCTTATATAATTAAGCTGCATATTAACAATGGCATTAACTCGCTAGTGGTTGAATAAAATCATCCGGAAATTGTGCTATACTTCATGATCTGTACAGGGCGCATTGTGTAGGTTTTTCGGATTGTAGTGCTCTTAGTGATTTTGCCATCCTAGTCCTACACCTTCCTTTGGCCAACAGAGAATATTCTTCTGAAGAAAAAAAAAAAACTTTTTTATCTCAATACTTTGAATGGCGTTGGAACAAAATAGTAATAAATTAGTCTCTTACAAGTTTAAAGAAGTTGACTAAATAGGTTACTCCATTTTAATAGTGATAATAATATTGAGGTAATTTACTACGTAAAGTCGATCCTTTGTATACTGGACTTGATTCGAACACTTTTGTCCTGTGAATGGGCGATCCTGGGTGCATGGGTCCTGAATATTTATAGCACTCTAGATGTTAGAATTTCTCAAAAATCCGCTCTCGTCATTTTTATAGAAATATAAAGATGAGAAGTGATGATAAAGATGAGTTGTCTAAAACGTGATGTTCATGACGTAAATTGGCGAACACATAGCTACGTCGAATAATTGGTTTTTACAATAAGGAAGCCCCCCTTGCAGACCCGAAGCGTTCCAAAAAGAAGACCGCGACACCACGTACGCCAAATAAAACACCGCTAATGTCTCCATACGCACACGCATGCGCAAACATCTCAGAATGCAGAAGCAACCTTATTATGCAAACTCGCGTAAAGTCAAACTTTAAATATTTATGGACGTTTACATCCACAAATATTACCAGTTCGCTCTCTTCAATGCTACTGCTCTCCATAGGTGCCAATCAGAACCTCAAAGGTCTTATGTTTGTGCAATACACCAATCTAGTATTGCCGACATATTGTGTTAGAGAGCCGTTCTTTTGTAGCGCCTGTAGACCATTCACATGCACATAAAGCAGCGTTAGATCCTAAACTGATCCTTGTGGAACACCACAAAATAGAAAAGTTTCGAATAACAAATAATTTCTGTAATTTCTTTATTTTCCTCTTATATTATCTTTTAAATAGATAAGAATAAGATAGATCCTAGATTATTCCATGAATACCGAAAGATTACAGCTTCCTTAGTAAAGGAAGATTATCCACTAAATCACAGGCTTAATTGCCACATTCTTCCTGCCCAAACCTTCGTAAAAGGATATACGTATGACAACAGTTTATTTTTATTGAGAAAGTCGGTTAATATTTTTTCGAGTACTTTGGCAAGTGATGATGGCAAAGATATCGGTCTGTAGTATTGGAGATCTGATGTATCACCCTTGTTATAGACTAGAGTAGCTTTATTAATTTTCATCTTGTTGGAAATCTTGACTTGGAAATATTGACATGATTCAACTCGTGACGATTTGTTGCTAATAAGAACAGATCCGCGGAACTAAAAAGAAATATTGTTTGTATATGGTTGTTGGCGAACTACTGTAGAGCATTGCATAAGGATTAAGAAGAAAAAAAAACGTTTGAAGGTAATTGCCTAATAATATAAGAAAGTGAACTAGATGTAATACAGGGTGGCGCAGGGGAACGGGAAATTTTGAAATAACGTAATTTCCACGAATAAATTCATAAAACTAGTAATTTATTAACGAAAGTGCATGTATGCAGCATGCCATTTATGTTTTTACAATCAAAATGTCCAAAAGTGTCTCTTTACTTTTTAAAGATGACATCGGAAAGATGTCCTCCCATTCTCTGGAATGCGCGGTGTAGCAAATCTTGGGAAATGGCAGTGATTTCTTGTTGAATGTTCTCCTTCAGTTCATGGATTGTTGCAGGTCGTGTACGGTACACCTTGCCTTTAAGATACCCCCACCGGAAGAAGTCGCACACACTAAGATCAGGGGATCTCGCAGGCCATTCAATGTCACCGTTACGTGAAATAATGCGTCTTCCAAACAATTGACGAACTGCTGCCATCGAACGTCGAGCAGTGTGTGACGTGGCTCTGTCCTGCTGAAACCACATGTTTTCCATGTTAAGATTAAGCTCGTACAGTCTCGGTGTAAAGAATGTTTGAAGCATTTCAACATATCGAGTGGATGTTACTGTCGCTGCACTACCATCCTCACGTGCAAAAAAATAATGGCCGATAACATCATGACATGTTACAGCACACCATATTGTGACCTTGTCGCTATGTAGTGGTCGCTGGTGTAACTCACAGGGATTGTCCTGGGACCAATAACGAAAATTCTGTTTGTTTACGAAACCGTTCAGGTGGAAATGGGCTTCATCTGATATCCATATGTTACCAACGAAATTCGCGTCCTCGTTAATTTTAGCCAATATCTGCTTACTAAACTTCATACATGGCGCTGGGTCTCGTTCATGTAATTGTTGCACAATCTGCAACTTATAGGGATGGGAATGTAATGTAATGGCAGTCGCACTATCACCATTTTTTATAAAACGCTCTCACAGCTACTGCACGTTCGCACCAGTCCAACGATCCATGATTACTAAATGGCAATGCGTTCACAACAATTGCGCGACGTTACGAACAACTGCCGGCTCTACAGTGCTGACAACTGTAACGTTCAAAATTTCCCGTTCCCCTGCGCCACCCTGTATATAGAATAATACAATAAAATTAAACGAATAAAAATATTCAGTTAAAATAAATGTATTTAGCAAAACGTCAAAAGTCAATAGAGTAGCGGCAAACTAGGTATAAGAGAAGCAAAAAATATTTACTTGCCTGTACATAAATAAACAACCAGTTCGCATAGATTAATATTTGATTAGATTAACAAAAAATAATGTGATAGTAAACTACAGCAATATATAATATTCGGCTCAATAATTATTCTTGATTTGTCAATTTAGTTTACTATAAAAGGGATAGATATATCGCAACATTGAGGTTGTAACGTAAAATCGATATTCTGTATGACATACGCAGATCTAATCAGATACCATAAATACACTGGAATTGCAATTCCCAATATATTAGTCAATAACAGACTCTATTATATTCAGGAAACATCAGTACTATCAACAATCTTAAACATAGCGGAATGGGCTTCCATTTATGATTTTGTATTTTATATCTACAATTATTTAACCACCTGCGACAATAGTAATAAAAAGTGTTAATAGAATTCACACATGTTTTTACAGGTTTTTACAGGAGATCTTTATCTCTCTCTGCTGCTTTATCTAGCAGATTTTTCATCGTATGTATGAATGAAAAAAAAATACATATCTTTAAACGAATTGAAATAATAATGAATGTTATAATGTTCTAGTTATGCATCTGTTTCCGTTTAAAATTGACTAGATTTATTCCATAAGTACACGCGGATTTGCTATAAATACGCGGTGAACCATGGAGATTCTCAGCTGAAAATACTAGGGGGTACCAAAATTATAAATAAATATCCTGCAGATAAGTGCTCCCTTTACCGTTAGGTACGCTGACTAAACACTCTTATCTGTTACTATCTCAACATAAAATGCCAAACGTTTGGATTCGTCGCAACAGACGAAAATGTTCAGAAGGTGCACAATACCATTATATGCGATCATGGCGGAATAATCGTCGAACTGAATTAAACCATTGGATTTTTATGGAGTTCAGGCCACAGTGTCGTAAGTGAAGGTTTGAATATGAAATTCATCGCGGCAAGGGTTTTTCCACGACTTAGTCCGTTGACCGGAGATGAGAATAACTGAAATAACAGGTACAAACTAGACCCGATTTTTTTTGTAAAACGTCATCATAAAAGATGAATCTTTAAATTGAATTTAAGATTAGCTTTTGAGAGCACGTCACTACTGGGTCTGAAAATTTTGAATTAATAGATTGAAACCATCGATGTCAGTATGTTCTGCTTACTGTTACCATGCTAAACAAACAATAGGAATACCAGAAATAATTTGGATGTTATATCTACATGCAGGACACATACTTAACTGTGAATATATCTTTTACTTTCAGTATTAGACAATATTGTTCCTTCATATGATGTTCGATATCATACAGCTATCATTAAAAGATCTTTTAAAAGCACAATATTCGAGTTACTTTTAAGTATTTAAAATAAACCGATATCGCCTTTAATAGCAATTATTTTGAAATAGTTCCTAGGCATTGTTGGCAATATTACAAATTGAGTAATTTACATCAGGTACCTTCAACACGAGTCACCGAACACTTGTATAAGGTAACTCACTGCATCTCGACTTAAAGTTGAATGAGCAAATTGGTGAATTGCAGGTTATTAGATCCCGTGAAAGCTCAATTTCAAATATAAATTTCAATAGTATAGAGATTTCAGGAAAGGTAGAATATTTACATTTAGAACATACTTGGGATTTGAAGTTAACTTTCATGTCTAAATTGAGACCATTATTAAAGAAATGCTACGTTCTATAATGACCTTCGTTTCATCCTATTATATGAATTCCATTCATTTATAAAAGAATTTAATAAAAGGAACGAAAGTGCCGTACTAAGTGTGACTAATTCGATATAAGCTGTCTGAATGCCAAAAAAAAGGAAGCTGCGAGGGATGTTGTTAAATTTCACGGAAGATGTGGTAAGTACAAGATAGTATGAAAGGGAAGATATGCCATATAAAACGTTATTTTAGAAGGGGAAAGAAAAGAGAACTCTGATAACAAGTAAAGGCGATGAAAGTTAAAATACTTATCAAGGAAACAAGTATAGAAAACATTACAAAAAATTATTTAAATTCAATACGGATTACTGGAGGAGTAAAAGTAGAATCATGTTATGAAATGGTCAAGAAACAAATGTGAGCTCATACTAGAAAAGATTGTTAAAACGTAAATTTGGAAAGAAGTACTGAGCGTACTCTTCAGTTCGACGAGGATACAATATTGGATACGGATGAAATTATTACTTTTTTGCAGAGATTAGACTAACTCGTGTTTTGTCGACTCTCCGGGACACCAGTAGGCAACGCGAATCCATTTTCATGAGGCGAATAGACACGAGTGTATCAAGTCGCTGCAAGAAAGGAATAATTCTACCTCTCTACTGATCACTTTTAATTACAGGATACACGGATATTGTACCCGTGCTTAGTCTCGTAAGATTTTATTAGATCATTGTAGTGTCTTCTGTGCTTGTTTCTCTTGTGTTCAGATAGAAGATGCTTCTTAAACAGAATTTTTGGAAAAGTAAAGTACATTTAAAGTAAGCTGCTAATGTTGGCTTAATTTGGAGCTCTGAAGAGGTCGCCATCAGGATCATCAGTATCAGTCGATTCCAGTAATCTTTCAGGTAAGTACATAGCTATGTTGCTTCCAGTTTTGTG
This sequence comes from Oryctes rhinoceros, assembly GCA_020654165.1. NCBI lineage: Eukaryota > Metazoa > Arthropoda > Insecta > Coleoptera > Scarabaeidae > Oryctes > Oryctes rhinoceros. Next base: position 5,996,094 of record JAIOKQ010001013.1, read on the forward strand.
TGCTGTCCAATTGAAAGCCTCAAATGGCAAAATTTCAGTGTGCTTGTTTTTTTTTTTATTATTTAATTTAAGGTTATTAGCGCTAAGCCAGTCTTTCATTGAATGCAATACACAGAAAAAGGAATGATAGCCTATGGTAGTTCTCTCTCTGAATTTAACCAGGTTGATTGAACTAACTTACCATTGTTAGCTGCCCTCAAAGCTTACAAGATAGGATTCCAAAGGTGATGTATGTTACCTTTGAACCACATAAGCCATAGTTTGGTTTGCAGAACTGAATGATCAACACGGTCAAAGGGTCTAAGGAAACACCTCCTGCATGTTCTTTTCATGAAAGTGCTTTATTTATTTTTGAATAGTGCCTATATGGTTGAACGTCCTTTTATATACGAAATTGATAATATACGACAATTGTCGACATAATACGTCCGCGCAGTCTTTCATTAGTTTCGAAAGCAATCCATCAGTACCTACAGCCATAGTGCTTTCAAATAAGCATGTTGTATCACTGGTCCCGGTGCTACTTTTGCCTATTTCTACACAAAATAAATTCATGCCGTTCAGAATTTCATTCTTTGTAGTATTGTAATGAAGGTTTAGTCGAATCTTGTTTAGCGTTGATATTCACAAGTTTCCACGCTGCTTTTATTTTGCTGGTACAACTTAGAATTAAATTCAAATTTTTCTTTGCTTTTTAAATAATAATATTTAAGTGAGAGCAATACTCTTTATAATCATTTCTGGTAATTCATCCGCGTTATGTTTCTCTTCATACAGCTGGCGTTTCATCCAGCATTTGTCCCTGATTTTATCCTTTAACTAAGAGGTTTTATGAGACTTGTGCGGTTGTTTTTTTTTTGCTCAGGACACCTATATAAAGCTTATCTTTAGAAGCTGTATAGAGATTTAAAGCCTTGCTGCTGTAACGATCCGAGAAAGATGAAAAGAAGATTTCAAATGTCTTGCTTTTCTTTCATTCCAATGTAAAAATTTTTTATTGAAATCACCACACACTACCTTAAAATGATTCTTTCTATCATTTGTTTTTATCATCATGTGTTTCAAGAAGTATTTTAAACACAAAATCTTCTGAAGGCGGTCTATGTATATTTAGAATTACAAATTTAACGTTTGATAGTACAGCTGGCTGGGATAACAAGCTCAATGTTCTTTTATTTCAGGTTAATATTTAATAAAACCTGCAGGAAAAACTAACATCAATGGAGTTGGAGTTCTTTATGTTCCACCTTGTACTTACTACCGACAGTGGAAGAAATTAGAAAACAACATATTTCTTGGCTACGTCTTCCTTGATTGGAACAATCGAATAAACAAGCTCGTTTCCTTTACGTATTGGGAGCGAAGGATGAATCTCAGTCCCTTCAACAATACTTTGAACTAGAGTATATAGTGTACAATTCTATTTCTTTGTGGTACGCTAGGTCAGGCCATAATTTCCAACGGACATATCCTCGTTTATCTGGTTCATCTTGTTTTGTTTCTTCCATATTAGTGGCTTTTCTCCTCGTCGCTACTACTTTCATTTGTTCTTTTGATCACTTTCAGAATCAGATTCCAATGTTGTTTTATATGCGCGAGATACTGTTTTTCCCCGAAGCGTATAATTCATATTTGCGCACCTTTCTATACATGCATCATGTTCAGTAATAGACGAGAGTCGAAAACGCAGCACGATCAACGCTGCGTTCTTTTTTTATAATGTTTTGGGATTCTTAGCGCTACATTGCTGTAAGTGGACGCTCATCCGCAGCAACACACTAGATTGCATTGCTCTCGCTCGGCAATAGAACCTTATCGAATACAATTGTGTAACTTGAAAAACAGATCGTCGAATCGATTAATATTTGCTTATAATATATGATCGAATAAAAAGAATGTAAGGGCGTCGATAATTTTTTTAAAAGGTTTCAATGCAAAAGAAGGTTGAGAAACCCTGGTTTAGAGTCTGTTCGGTCTTCATATGAATCACGTGCGTAATTATAGGACTATATCTTATATTATGTAACACCCCTAAGATATATATATATATATATATATATATATATATATATATATATATATATATATATATATATATATATATATACCTAGAACATCGGCAATAACAAATTTGATCTCTTTTGTTTAGTTCGTTCCCAGCATTCTGGATAAACAACGGTCAAGTGGATGTTACTTGGCAATTTTTATAAAACTTTTGTCTTCTATGAGTAACACCCTATAATCTCGCAATTGCATCTTTAAGAGTCGCACAAGGATCCAGGCTAAACTCGCTTTTATCCTTCCCTTCTTTTACGTCATAGGTGCCTCCTTTTCGCAGACAATCTTACTTTCATCAATTCTCTCCTTGGGCGATAGTGTGCCCTTTAAGAAAATTTAAACTTGATCAACTTTTACAAAAAAAATGATTACTAAAATTGTTATTTGGTGCACACATCGCAGTGATTGCTTCAAGTAGTAATAACATGTTGGAGTTTGCGTTACATGCTTGTAAACAGTTTAATTGTCCAACAACTATGCTTATGTTTTTTAGTAGCCTTGTATGGTCCTGCTTGAAATGTGCGGCGTTAACTGGAAACTAGATTTATTTTGGTTACAAATCGCAACTAGAAAATGTGCAAAAAAGTTCTTAAAATATATCTACTTTCGTACACGGCAGGTTTGCGAACGTGGTTACCCGCAAGAACAACTACTAACTATGTTTAATATGCAATCTTTAGCTACTAGACGCTCAGAGCAGGGTATAAAGTTTCTGTTTAATGTTATTCACGGGCGTATTCACTACTCTCGAATTCTAGAAAGTTTGTTGTTTTTGGTGCCTAGACAAACCAGTCAATATCCGTTAACTTTTTATATTTCTGCTCTGCACGCAAATTTGTCCGCAACAAGATTTATTTGTGCAACGTATAAAGCTCAGTTTGTCATACGTTTTGTTTCGATCATCACAGGCAATGTACATCTTTTCGTTTTAAATTGATATTCTCGTAAATTTCAGGAATTATTTATAAATTGTACGTTACAGAAAAATCAAATATTTTTTATAAACAAAATTTTTAGCTTAAATATTTAAATTAAAAATAAAATTAAATGTTTGGCTTAAATATCATTTTACGTTTACCCTTATATATAAATATGCAATATAACAATATATTAAATAAATATATAATATAGCAATATATTAAACAATTTAAATATATTATCCAATGTTTTCTAATATACATGATATGTCATGATGAGCATTGGTTAGAAGTATACGAGGAAGTGAGTAAAAGAGAAATTTGAAAATTTGCATGCAATAAGTTAGTCCTATCGAGATTTCTCTCTCTTACACCGAAAGTAACCTTCAACTACCCTTTTCTTGTTATTCCTTCGCTGAGCCGCTCCAATAACAACGTACACTTATTTTGCGCTTGTTGTTTGTCCTTTTTCCGAGTATTCGTAATTATTCCGCGTGCATTTCAAAAAACCGAAATTGCCGACAATTTCACCATCTTCACTCACTGTTTTAACCACTTCTTGTCTCAGAAGCATAGTAGTGTATCCGTGTTTCGTCCATAGCTATCGACAGAGAAACTCGTAGGGATTGTGATACAAAAGGGTTAAAACATCGTCAGAAACTTTGACTTCATGTCAGATTGCGTTTATTCCCCATTGGAGGAAACACGGTCCCCATCTCGCTGAGATTTTTTCACAGCAAATTTTCAAGTGCAAAATTGAAAACACTGTATCTTGCGAAATGCCTGCGGCCTCAACTATTTCGCACGCTTTGCTTCCTCGATCATTCAAAACCATATCATTCGCCCACTTGTAAACAGTTGCTAACACAAAAGCAAATGTGCCATGAACTTCATCCCACTCAGCTTTGATTTCTTTCGGTGTTAAGCCTTTTAAATGTAAGTGTTTAATCACCGCTCGAAACTCACTTTTTCCCATTTTTCTATATAAACAAAAACTCTGCTGATGTCGGAAACCGTTTGATGTATATAACGAGCGCCTTCTCTTAGATCTTCTAAGGACCTCTTGAACCACCCTCGTGCATACATGACAACATGTTGTGATACTTGAGCAGACCTGTTAAGTAATAGATTTGTAAAGGAATATTAAAAGTTAGAAGGCAGTAACAAAAAAAACCTTTGTTATCAGACAATATCAAGATAAAAGCGGGTCTGTTTGAAGAAAATAACAAGAAAAAAATGCTTGTTAGAATGGAATACCAAAAGGAAGAGGCCTGCTAGAAGGCAATAACAGTATTAAAGAAAGGATCGGTTAGAAGCCAATATGTTTAAATCACATATAAACAGTAAGGTTTGTAATTGTTTTTGTTACATAGTTAGTTGAGAAGTGATATCACAGATAGTATTTGTTTCAAGAAGAATAGAAAAATAGGTTGGCAGGAGGAGTAGGAGGATGTCAAGGAAAGAACGAGATCGCCGAATGTAGTGCAGTGTCTCGAAATTATTATTGTTGTAGCTAATGTTATGTGCTAATTATTATCTACGTAGCTTTTATGCATTAATGTGTTAATGAATTCATATCAACTTGTATCTTCAGTAACTTTTAGCACCTTTTGTTCCTAATGCGTCTCGAATAGATCGAATAGAAGTAGTAATAGCGAGATTATACGTATAATTTGTTACATTCTTACATTCACTACATATAGGGAATAACGATTCTCACATAACCGTTAATGTTTGAACCTTTTTGCGTATGTTTTGTAAGAGCAATAAATAGACAAAAACATCATATTTACTGTCGAGAAATTCATTCGGGTTTCATATTACTGTATCTACACAATTATTTAAAAATCAAAATAATTGTAAAATAAATATCCGTATCCGAACAGGAAACTTACATATTCAAGAAAATAAAATGCCAAGGAAAGTGGTTATTGGTTTCGATTTAACTGTACAGTTGAATTTGGAAAATAAAATGGAGAAACTTTTTGGAGCAGTTGCAATTTATTCTACCCTTATGTGTATATTTAACAAACCAATCAATTTCGATGATTGAATCACCTTTATTCAATTTTTCCGTCTATTTTTGTTTCATTTCCATTCATTTTACTTTCACAAAAATCTTATTGTACGTTCGCATTTACATCGAATCACACTCCTGCAAATGGACCCAATCTTCGCGAATTTGTAGGACTACAACGTCGTAGAAAGTGTTACCATTTCTGAGTGTATCAATACTTTGTGATCCTGTATATAAGAGCCTTATTTATAAATCTCTCTCTTTCCCGCTTCGCAGGAAGGTTGTCGTATTTCGAAAACCATTTTTAAACGAAAAAAGCGAGAATTTCGAAGATCGGCTTGCTTCATCGTTCACAATTATTAAAAAATAATACAAAGAATTTCCTGAAATTTGCGACATATATAATTGTTATATTAGAGAGGTCAAGAGCGAGTGAAATCATACCTTTTTTGCAGCGACTAGACAGGCTCGTGTCTATTCGTCTTATAAGAAACGGTTCGTGTTGCTTACTGGTTGGTTTCCTCGAGAGTCGACAAAACACGAGTCTGTCTAGTCGCTGCACAACAGGTATGATTTCACTAGCTTTTGTCCTCTCTAGTTATAAGTTGATGAATAGTATAATGACGGAAAATACAGATTTCACTGTGCTTTAAAAACAAGTAAAGTTTCAAAGGATCCCCAACAATTGGAATGGTGAAGACTAGCCCAATACGTGACTTCGACGCGAAATATATAATAATTTCGATTGTTTAAGAAGTAGCTACCAAGTTTGTTATTTCAGATAGAACGCCGTATATGTCACTAGATTTTCGAATTTCTAGTTCATAAAACAACTACATTCCTATTTCTAATCATTATTAGAAACATTCCTATTTTTTTTAATTTTTTTTGGGCAAATGCATGTGAACTTTTATACCTGCGAGGATGTTTAACTTGGAAAATTGAAATTAGCAGAACTGCGGATGTGTTTGTGCGGATGTGCGAATTGAATGAATTTTTCATTGTCATGTCTCCGGCAATTATGACTAAACTTTCAAAAGAAAATAGATACATGGATACATAGATATATAGATATATAGATACATAGATACATAGATACATAGATACATAGATACATAGATACATAGATACATAGATACATAGATACGTAGATACGTAGATACGTAGATACGTAGATACGTAGATACGTAGATACGTAGATACGTAGATACGTAGATACGTAGATACGTAGATACGTAGATACGTAGATACGTAGATACGTAGATACGTAGATACGTAGATACATAGATACATAGATACATAGATACATAGATACATAGATACATAGATACATAGATACATAGATACATAGATACATAGTTTATTTTATTATTTGATATAAATGTTTATGGTAACAAATCAAGAAAAAGAAAAAAACAAAATGATAAAAAAAAAATTACCCATATTTATAAATACTAACTAACTCATGTGCGCAAATATTCATCAATGGAATAAAATAAGAACTCAAAAAATTACTTTTAAAATGAACATATCATCATTTCATATATCGATCGATACAATTCTTGGTGAGGAACCCTGTATTTTAACCGTTTAAATTACTTTTTCTAGTAATTCTGTACGCTCAGTTACCAATAATATACTAATAAAAACTAATATAATTATTACTACTACTATTAGCATTATTATTATTGTTGTCATTATTATTATTAGTAGTACTTGACCGCTCATTGCAAAATAGAAATAACACATTTGGGAGCCGGATATGCGGTCTGTTTATGGATGGATTTAATGAAATTCTATTTCTTTTTTAACTCGTTGTTTCGTCCTTCACACCAAATTTCATCTGTACTTAACTTATAATATAATATAACATAATATAGCTAATATTACAATAAATAATCAGTATTACTTTTAATATTCATTGTGTCTATCCTGAAAGCTACAGCTCAAAGTCTCACATCTTTATGGAGGATTTTTTATGCTGGCTGATCCTTTATTTCAATTCCTTTCAGTGTAAAAAATTCTAATTAGCCATGACATTCGAAGAAAGGTGAGGTAAGTTCAAATCAAAAGAAATCAGAAACTCGTCGCCGGTATTATTCTTGACTAAATTCACTAAATAATTTGAGAATCCGTCATGATCTATGAATGGCCTGTAGAAAAAGGTGAATATTCCAAATTACTTCAAAAAAGCTTCAGTAACTGCACATAATTGGCGAAATAAGCAATACTCGTCTTTTTGAAATTTTGTAGTTTTCTTTTTTTTTTTTTGAATAAGTCGGATATGAATACAATTATCTTCTACTATAAAAATTTTATGGATAAATACATACGTTTGCCTACACTCTATCAAGAGAATCAACAAATAAGCTAGAAAAGTGTAACTGTTTGCATTGCCAGCACGGTGCAAACACAGGAAATGTTTATCTATACTTTCGGTAATAGAAAATGGCAGATGGCGTGTTGTTGCAAGTTTAGAGTGTCCGAGAAGAATTTCGTTTCACTAACACAATTACAGTCTTTCCGACTTTATCCTGCGTAGTCTAGTCAGTCAAAGTGGTCCTATCTTCTCCCTCTGTGTGTAGATAGACATTTGTTCTACGAAAATCACACGCGAAAAAGAATAACAAACGCAGGATGTTTCCAAACATCTCTGTTCAAGAGAGGACAAGGACAGAACACTATCAACCGGTGCCACTGAAAAAGTTTATCCATTATGTCGCCGATGTTATTTGGATCGTTCGGATTAATTAGTGAAACATTTTTTTTTATTCCAGCGCGGAGAGGAACTTCTATACTTTTTTAGAGATCAAATCGATATAACAGAAAAAGCCGAAATGTCATGAAATGTAAATGAAAATTCCCAAATAAAAGTTTTTGCAAATTTTTAAAATAGTAACACGCAGAATGTTGTTAGAAACGGTGAGAGTACACTCAGAAAAAAAGGGGTTCATAAAATATTCATTAAGAAATTTATGTTGAAACTAAATAAAATGAATATATTTAGAATAGCAGTATCATCTTTTTGGGATAACATTCAAAGTTCTTCATTTATTTTAGACAGCGGTAACATTCAGCTTTAAGCTTATCAGGTGTTGATGATTAATATTGAATGTTGATGAAATATATTTATGTATGTTTTGTGTCTTAATTAATAATTCCGGATTATATGCACTGGATTCAATGAAACTACTGTTGTCAGCATTCATAACAATACCCGTGTAACCTACTAATTCTGGGAGATCATTAGTACATATTAAACAGTAATGGACCAACAACGAAGCCCGGTGATACACCACTCCATTCTGTGGAGAACGGTTTCGATAGTCGATGTTGTTTGAACAGTCACAAAATTAATGAAATTGGTTTATAATTGCCAATATTTTTCTTATCGTAACAGTCTCTGGCAATCTTTAACGGTAACTAAATAAATCGAGCACTATTTTCAAACCTGTAGAATTACATACTTTTAAACTATTACGTTACAGCTCCAACTCAGAAATAATCTATACAGGATGTTTACGGTCTTGCAATTTTACTTTCAAAGAGTAATTAAACATCTTGAAATAAGGTCATTAACGCAAATATATCTTAATGTTCATTGAATAACCATTTTATTACTAATGGAAATACCTTCATTTGAGACTTCGATAGCACGGGACGAATTTCTGCTACATACGTAAAGATGACAAAGGCAGGCGAAATTATTACTTTTTTGCAGCGACTAGACGGACTCGTGTTTTGTCGACACGCGGGGAAACCAGTAAGCCAAGCCTTTCTTATGAGACGAACAGAAACGAGTCTGTCTAGTCGCTGCAAAAAAGTAATAATTTTACCTGCGTTAGTCATCTTTATTCATTTGTTTTCTTTTGGTTGTTTATGGACCAGGCAATTTGAGTGTTATTATTAGATGATGTGTACCTATTAAAATTGTATAAATGTTTGGCAGTATGGTATGACAGCTTTGTATATAAAATTATGCTTTTTATAGTAAGCGAACTCATCATCACTATTTGAACCAGGAGCTGTTTTAAGGATATCCTTTAACTTGCGCGAAGTAATTAAAATTGGAGCTGTTACCCATGGTTTCTTGATAGTAATAATTGTTTGCACAAGTCTTTCTTTTTCGGTTCAAACGCACTTCTAACATATGACTTTTGTAGGACGAAGATTCTAGGTACACCGGCAGATATTTCGCAAAAGATTGATGAAAATTGAAATTGAAAAGATTGAAAAGATGACAAATTGATAAAGCGATAAAGCGATAAGGATCCTTATTCGGGTATTTTTATATGATGCGTAATGCATAATATTTTTCCTGCTGAGTGGTCTGTATGAGCTCTTCGTGTCTAGCAAAATGAAGACTCTACTTCCAACGCGACGGGACACCAATTCAATTACGGCATTATCTTAAATAGGTGCTGTAGAGGGAACAGGTCCAGTTGAGTGGCCTGTTGGACGCCTGACCTTGCATCGTTAGATTTCTTTTGTGGAGCTTTTATGACCAACCGTTGTCTGCTTCTAAAGCTGTTGATGATCCAAAGTGATCCATTGAGTAAGAAATCAATAACATTGCACTCGGTATGATGAAATATTTTAGTAAACGAGTATGTCGTTGAACCAGTTCAGCACAAAAAAAGTGCCAAAGCCAAAGCGTTTTTTACAAAGAAATGTATTGTTACTGAGAAATCATTAATTTAATGAGTTGAGCTCTTTATCGGTTGCTCTAATATGATTACTTCAGCAAGAGACTCTCATATAGTAATACTAAAATAAAATGACCTGTAAGTATTCAAAATTTTAAGCAAGGCAAACAAAACCGTAGGTTTACTCCAAAACACCAATTGACGTCAATACATCATTGATATTTAATAAAAATTAAAAACATTGTGAGTGTGATATTGTGGTCGTAAATAGACTAATAGAAGTAGATATAACAAACTACATTAACTTTGTTATTCGAATAATTACACAATAAACCTTTCCGAGCAACTTTTCTCTACAACATATTGTCCCAACGCCTCGCTGCAGTTAGTAGTCAGAAGATGGCAGTCCTCTAATTCTTCACTTCATTCAAAGCCAGCCGAAGTTTTAGGTTCCGTTTAAAACAAAAGCTGACGTGATTTATGTTTGCCAATAAGCGTGGAGAGCACTTTCCACTGTCGACAGGTGAGCATTTTGTATAACGCGATATATTTCATTTCCGGAAATGGTATTCGAGACAAATAAATCTAAAACGCTAAATAAAGTGACGTTAATTAGGTCAAGCCATTTGTAAAAAGAAAACAATAGACGACCCTGCGTTTTATCGACAGGGGTCATTGTTCTTATTGCTTAAGCCGTAATTATAAAAATGTTATATGTAATAGATTATAACGGCTACAAAACGCATGGAAAACACAATCACTTAGTCGATCGCTATTGTAATACACATTACAGCTTCGATAAAGTTACAGCAAACTTTATTCCTTAATTATAGATTAGCTCCTCCAAGGAAGGATGCTCAAATAATTCATTATATCGTATTTATTTTACAGTTAACGTTATGAACTTTTAATTAATAGCGTTAATTATTAGATCTACTGGTAATGCAGTTAATTATATTAATTCATTGTACTATATATTATTCTTGCGATTATTTTGGGAAAAGGGACAATATTCGCCCAATCTTTTTGAGACTTCGATGAAGAATTCACTGCCACAATGCCTGAATTTTAAGTGTAATGCCAACTTATTCGATATCAACGCCACAGTATTTGCAGACAATGCCAAGTAATGATATGAATGCCAAACAATGCATAGGAATGTTACACTGAGAGACCGAATCAGTTCTTTCAACAATTCGCGAAGTGTTGCGCGTCTGTGTGCTCGCTCAACTAAAAATATGTTCATTTAACACTTTAACAAGTACACAGATTCCACTAAATTTGATTTAATTGTTTTTATTAAGTCAAACAAATGCTTGTGTTTGACTTAATAAAATCGATCGAAATAATCTTCCTTATCTAAAATGACTAGATTATTACTTTTGTCGGATTTCACATGGAAATACATCGTTGCTTGTTTTCTAAAATTTATGTTTTGCAAGCTATACGGATGAAGTTTTTTGTGTTATTGTCAAATCAACTGATCGCGTTTACGTGTGTACAGTTCAAATGAAGTATTTGTGGTAAGGGGTAATGGTTATTTAGAATATTATTTATAAATTTATCATATACAAATTCAGAAATTGTTAGCAACGTTTCTCGTCGTGAACAACCTATATTTATTCCTTCTTCCTACCTAAAAAAAAAATAAATAAATAAATAAAATAAGAAACTTAATTCATTTTTGGAATAACGCAAGTAGTTTCATGCTTTTTTCAATTTCCGGATTCGAGAGTTGAATTAATTAGTTCCGTTAAAGCATTTGTTCCCAAAGCCGCATGTAATCGCACTTGAACATTTATGTAATCAAATGAGTAAGACTAACAGGCATTATTAGAATTCTATGAGAAACATGGTTTAAAATTACAAGCGAGATGAAAATTTGTTAATAAAAATAAAAAAATAAATAGAACTAATTTTTTGCGATTTGTTCTTAGTTTTCCTTTTCTTACTATTATAGGTACCTATGTACCTTTCTTTACAAGTATTATTACTTGCACGGTTAGTATCAGCATTTCAACTCTTCGAGCCACCCCTATCGCAGTTTATGGCAGCAAAGGTGTACAAGCTCCCCCTTAACAACTGGGGCAGGTAGGGTACTTCAGCGTGTTCGGGAGTTCATTAAAGCGTTATCTGTGAGATGTTTGTTGCTAATCGACATGTGAATATTTTAATATGTAATGTGCTGTTCTCTATTGTCTAATGTTGCTGTGAACGCATTTTCAAACGCACAAGAGAGCATTAGCAGCCAATATACTGAGAATGAAACACCTACCATGTAATTAGATAATTAATTACATGGGAGGCATTGTGTTTGATTTAGCTAAGTGTAATCGTAACATCATAAGTATAAAAACTAATACGGCTCGTTTGTGAAGTTACCAATATTAGATAATTGAAATTTTGGTTGTAAGATTTCCAGGTTTTAGGTATCCATTTGCTTATTATTTACCTCATTTAAACTAATACAATAGAGAACTTTGGATTTAGTACAAGAAGATGCAGCGACCAGCGCGCAAAGAATTGCTACTCTTTGCGCGCTTCTTGCTACTTCTTGCGTTTTTTCCCAAATTAATTACAAGGACTACTCGAAGATGTTCCTCCAAACATCAGAATGCAAATATATTATCGGGTGTGATAGAGCTTCTGCACATTTTGCTCGCCAGATCAAGCAAGATTTGGACGATACCTTTCCAGGGTCGTCGATTGGTCACGCCCCCAAGACTGTCAGATTCCACACTATTAGATTATTATTTATCGGGCTGCTTTAAAAATGGTGTTCGTAAGGTCAAAGTTGACACTAATTCAACGTATGGCCCCTATTAAAGAAACACATAAATCAAGAGAGCCACAGGCGCCCTTCGAAGACGGACGTTTGTTTATTTACAATTACGCTGTTACTTAAATGCCAATGAAAATCGTATGAGAACATGAGCTTTCTACAAAATTTAACGTGCACAACATACTCCCGGAGTTTGGTCCTTCCTCTCGACTCCCCTATACAAGCATGAAGTGATCAATAAAACTTGATAATAACGTCCTGTTCAACTCTCTCTCGCATCTAATTGTAAAAAATAGTCAATAAAACCACGATTTAATAAATAGCCAACCCACTTATGAATACTTTACTACAAACAGATATTTATAATGCAACGTACACATATATTTAGTAAAAAAATGCATATTTTAGTAGAATTTTGCGTTAGCTTGCGGGAATTCGCAATTAGGATGAGAACCTCGCATTATAGAAAATGTTCTAAATACTTTCGGTGTTGGTGAACTCATTGCAACAATTAGAGCTAAGTGTAAATGATTTTATACACATTACGTGGATATTTTACGAGTTAGGTAGAAAGAATTTTATCAATAATGTTATAGTAAAGCCCAGAAAATAATACTGAGGGTTAAAATTGTGATTTCCAGTCAATAATTAAATAACAAGTCCTAACTTATATATTAAATGTAAACATTTTCATTAGCTATTGCATATATACAGAGAAAGTACTTTTACTGGTATATGCATACAATAATCCCAGCAGTTATCTGTAGTTGCTTTAATTTTAATTTTTTCTTTGGCTTACGATTATTCCTTAATTTTCTTTTGTATTGGACATTTGGGTTAAGGTAGAAAGCAAAAGTTCTCATTGTTTCTTGTCTCATTGTGTTTTTATTCTTCCACTGTGTATATTACGTTTGGTGAGTAGATTTCCAACTTTCTGAATCATAGTTTACAAAGAATTTTATATTTGACTAACTATAAATTGTTTCTTTTTTTTCTTATCTTTTAGTTCTTTAATAATCATAATTAGAGATGATAAAGGCAGGTGGAAGTATTCCTTTTTTGCAGCGATTAAATAGACTCGTGTCTATTCGTCTCATGAGGATGCTTACTGGTATCCCCGAGAATCGATAAAATACGAGTCTGTCCAATCTCTGCAAAAAAATAATATTTTCATCCGCCTTTGTCCTCTCCAATCATAATTTTATTTATCTTGTCAGTATCCTTTTGTTTCTTCATTAAGTACTACATCTTTTCTTTTGATCCTCTTTATATATTCTCTTTTTATTTGTTTCTTTGTGCTTTTATTACGTTTTAAATATAAATTGTACATGTCGGAAGATTATGCTGAGTTTTTCTTAAAATAATTTTAAAACAAATAAATTGTAACAAACGTGTGTTGTAATAAAACAAATATACGTGAACCTGGGGGGCTACGTGTATTCCATGTGCCTTTCTTTTTTTTGTCTTAGTAAATGTTTTAGTAAAAAGCCTAAAAATTCTTGCAAAAAGAAACTTAGATATAGATATTTTTATTGGTAAAAGTACAATTGTTCACGTAAATTTAATAGTATGTTAATTATTTCCCTAGATTTTAAAATAGGTGTTCCTGAGTTTGTTCAATGTACGTGCTTTGCAATTTATTTTGCGTTTTGCTGAAATATTAATATAATATCGTTATTTTTATGTGGCTTATGGGCGCCTTTTATATTACGGGGTTTCAGGATACTTTGGATTGATTCTAATAGTTTTAGATGGTATTTTAGTTCCTAATAATTTTTAGATTTTAGATAACTGGATTATTTGTTTTATTCATACATCTTTCCTTGAGTTTAATGGCTGCTGGCGAGGTTTTTAAAAATAATGCATAATTAACGTTTCGACAATTCTTCTTATGTAACTTCTTCAGCATGTACTACTTAAAAATTAATAAGACACGTCAATAATACTGACATGTTAATTAACTTTTTAATTATTGTTTATCATTAAGGAAAATTTAAAAACTGCATTCCAAGGAAGTCAAGAAGAATTTTTAAAGTGTCAATTATGTATTTTTTTTTATCATAAAGAAATTCACGCAAGCAGCCGCTGTTATCAAGAATAGATCTTCCGCATATTCATAAGAACTGCTAATAAAAGAAACTATAATTAGCCCCAATACTCATTTTATATTTTGTACAGGTGCAACAGAGCTGAAATTGGTAAATATTCCTGAATGTGGGGCTTCAAAAGACCAATCTGTTGGTGTTTTTATATTTTCTAATACTTCGGTTTCTAATTTTTCCACAACCATAGGAGGAATGGATGAACCCATAGTAGTTCCAAATGTTTGTAAACCTTATTGTTACTATTCGAACATGACATTTTAGCTTAACACATTTTATAGCAAGATTAATTGGGACAGGGATATCTAAACTAATTAATTTATAATCATTTAGGATTATTTTCCTTTTTTATGAAATTAATAAAATTCCAAGGGTCCTTAGCGTAATAGTCGTCCGTTTCCAAACTGTTGGGATGTAGAACTTAAGGAGGGACGTAGGAGGAAAGTATAGTCCTCAATGTGTATATTTTTGTGAATTTTGCTTAAGTCCATAAATGATAGCTGCTATACTCTATATGCTATATTCTTTTGCAGCCAATTGTTTATTTTCCTATTCATAATCATATTATTGTTTTGTTTTGAAATTCATTACATTAATTTTCTCGTCGTACTGCTTTTAGTCCATCAGCATCGTCTTTCTCGATTTGTTTTGTTTAATAATATAAGTCATCTGGTTTCCCTATACCTATTTTCATTTTTTTTCTTAGATATCTTGATTATTTTGAAAATGTTGAAATATATAGCCTTATTTTTAATACTGCGATTTTAACCCGTTTTCGACTGGTGGTAAGCTCTTCTGGGGTAGCCGGAAGCATAGGAATGGTCCTTTCAAAATCCACATTGACAATTGATTTATCGCATACAAGTTATTCAAAATTTGATGACCAATAATGTTCATAGTTGAGAAAGTTCGATTTTTGGATGATGGAATACATCATAAAATTTTCTTAGGAAACCATAATGGAATAATATATCGGGTGTGCCGATTAAAATACGGAAGTTAATGGTGACTTCCGGTAGAACCGTGAGTGGCATGACCATGAAAATATTTAAAAATAAACGAGAATCTTAACTAACCCTGGAGTGTAATAGAGTACACAGATGTCAAGGAATATGTTTCAAAGGTAATTATGAAGCAAGTAACAAAGAAAAAAAAGAAATACTATAATGTAACATAGTACGATTGACAAAGATATTTCTTAGGCATTGAAAACTAAATTATTTTAATTAGACTTGTATATGGTTAATGTACATTTTTTGTTTGAAACAAAAAAATTTTTCATCCAGTTTAAAAGTTACATAATGCTACTAGTGATACAGTTGTTTGGCTGATGGTTAATCCTCAGTTATCAATATATACTTATATGTATTTTTCTCACGTTGGGTATAAATCGGCTCTAAGGTCAGCAAAATGAGTCAAGTCTTGAGGGTCAAACCTTCGTCAGATTTGACCCCCTCGTTTTCTGTTCTATCGAATTTTTTAGGAAAAAGTATATTCTAGATCAATATGAAATTTCCGAAGGCTATATAAACACGAGGCTTGCTAGGACTTTTCGTTTCGAGATGTAGCGCAAAAACTCCGCATTTCTTAAGTAAGTTGATGTAAAGGAAAAATCGATAAATTATGTCAGAAAATCTACATTATACAGAGATTAAAAAAAGAATTAAATGAATGCCAACGAAAACTCAAATCGCACAAAATCCAAATTCCGGAAGCGAACATTTAAATGGTTTTTACAAGAAAGAACCATTCGAATATCTACCGAGACACCTAAGTGGCTTCATCAACAAATAGCCAGACGCGAGGTCCAGGTGGCTGGAGAAGTTCAGAAAACGTAAAGGTAGTTGTCAATTAACAATTTTCTATTGGTGAATCTGCTATTGAACCATTCTAACAGTCATTTTTAATTTTTAATCGCCATTAGGTTTACAATGCTGACACGAATAAATTGCTTTAGTGAGGTCTTACTAAGCCGCAAACTTTACTTTCATTCCTTCTGCCAATGCCTCCAGTAGTAATAAGGTGAAACTTTTGCGTATTGGAAAGACAAATATATTTAACTCCAAGAGTTTTTTCTATCAATAATTAAAAAGAAACGAAGGGTTTGAATGGGTGCACTCATGAAGAAGCCCGTATAAGGAAATGATTTCGCCGGTGCATCAAATGTAGTATCTTTATTTCTGCAGCGCCTTAGAAATGAAACGGATTCTACTAAAATCCCTAAAACGATATCATGTTGACAAATTTTTAGTATTCGATACTAAGGTTCTGTTGGAAACCTGTTGGAAAGATTTGTCCCGTATTTTTTTCAGCTGTTCGATCCGTCTGTCTATTCTTAAAATACTCATTTGAGGCAACTTAAGTGATACTCGCTAATGTGAACGAATCGCTAATCTGAACGGACCTCGATTTCCTTTCCCCGATTAGTTTAAGTTAGCGAATTTGTACTGTTTGTACGTGTTTTTCCTGTGTATACTTTTTATATTTTCTTCTGAGGAATTGAACAATTTGTAATATTTTCAATGCAAGTAGAAAAAATATTATTTATAAGTAAAAAGGTTAGATTTTTTTCCAGTGCGGATAGAAAACATATTATCCAGTCATAGGGCTGTAAATGAGGATGGACGCATTCTCAAAACAGCTGCCTTTTCAGCTTCTCTCCAGCACTCTTTGCCATACAATCCTGGCTATTATTATTGATGTGGAAGTTGAAAAATATAAAACATTGTTAAAATTTGTTAGCATACATATTTCCTTTCTTGTAACTTAGTTTCTCCTTTTATCCTCAATGGTTTCTTTATATTTACATAATCCAACCTATTAAAGATAGTAAACTTTCGAAATATTTGGCGCATTTTTGTAAAATGCTCGAGAATTTTACTTTATTCCATGCCATATGCAAATAGAAATATTTTCATGCAAAGTGTTATTTTCGAATACTTTATCCATCTCCGGGGTGTTATAATCGCAAGCGGTAGTTATTAAGCAGAGTGTATGCTTAATAGTATTCCTTTCTCCTCCGCTTTGCCGGCACGAGTGTGATAGCAAAATAAATACAATTGAAGTAGACAACGTGGAAAGCAACTAAATGGATTAACATCGTAAAAGTAGTAAGTAAACGGTAATTAAAGCAAGTGCGGCATATGTGGATATCCAGCGATGATAACATACAATACACAGTTGAAAAAGAGGGAGTGTAAAAAGCAATTCTACTAAAAACTAGAGGCTGCACAAATAATAATAGATGATGACAACTTTTGCAATAATGCTCACTGACACCTACACTTCGGTGTAATTGTGGACGGTAGTAGGTGAGGTAGAACGCATCTCTGCAAAGGAATATATAAAACGATCCCTAAAGCAGACCTACACACACCTTTGCAGTAGTAATCGCAATTTTCCTTCGTCGTCTCTTCATACCCTCTACATCTATTGTGAAATATTCCTAGATGCAAATCGTACTGCCTGGCCTTGTCGCTCCTCCGCAGCAAGTCCTTATAACTACTAAATGGGGGCCCCTTATTATTATTGGTGAAAAGTGAGCCAGCGCCACCTTGTTTCTGGATCGGACGCTGGTCGACACTAAATTTGCGCCTGGTGCTGGCATTTGGCTCATCCCTCCTCTACTCATAAGCATAAGACATAGTGCATATATCATATTCTCTCTATATTCATCAATATGCGATATACAGGGTTACAGCAAAATTAACTTAATATTTAACTTAATAATAATTCATTTCATAGGCACAATAATGTGTAAACAAGTCTAGAATACAACTAAGAATTCGTAACTCTATTATTTTTAAAGACATTACTTAATTGATCCTTATGTTTGAAAATTACCTGGCTGTGTTGATACAACTGAATACAACTTTAATGTTTTGAAAGATAGAGTATGTTTAACTAGAGCTCTGAGATGGGAACATTTCAACTTAAATCGGAACTCTCTAACTAACTATAAGGTTGAAAAACTTGAGCAATACTCTCGTTTGAATAACCGGTAACACCATTTCTCCGGTTTCCAAAAGCTATACGAAAAAGCTCAAGTTGACCCGATTATCCTGTACTCTCAAGAAAAAGGTATCCAACTTTAAAAGCAGGCTCAAGAGTCTCTGTCGTCATTAAGAAAAACTTAACAGAAAATAACTTATCATTAGTTAAGCAACTTAACAGGCATGTGTCTCCTAATACTATGTGGACTAATGATTGCATTATATTCTGTAAGATAAACAAGATAATGTTTTATGGTGTTCCATTTTCTTGTTATTGGTTATTCATCCTTAGTATTTAAGAATAGTCTTGTGAAAATAGGGATCTTTAAAAGAAAATAAGACGATTGCATGAGACAAATGCAAACTATGGCCAATCCAAAACAACACATTGGAGCAGTTGAATCAAAAATTCCTTTGAATTCAACTTAGTATAGTTGATTTATACTTCTTTTATTTTTTACTAAGGTAACTGATTTTTTAGAACAAAAATATTGTTTAAACATTACATCAACTTCTGCCAGTAAAGTATCTGTAGCATCGCAACTACCGTTTTACACGCGTGTAGAATGTCTAATTACTACATCTGCCTGTGCCAATAAAATACCCATTGTATGGCAAGCAGATGCCTCATTGTTTGGGACAGTTCTTAATATTAGTACCGCAAGAGAAATAAGAAACATCTGATTCTGAATTTTTTGATGTTCCTGTTGTCGAATTGCCAAGACAGGAAGAAGTTCGTGGAAAACGTAAATACGAAAAACGGGGTTGCAGAAGAATCGCGAAGGAAAACTTATTCCAGAAAACAAATGAAAAATTGGTGTAGAAAGGAATGTAGAAATAAATAGAAAAAATAGAAAGGAATTGTTTGAAGAATTTTAGAGAATAAAAACAATAGGAAAATGTGGTAAAGCCATACATAAAAGCAAGCGAAGGAAATAGTTGATAATTTAATATCGGTTTGCAAAACTAAGTTCCTTAAGGCTCATGGCATATCAAAACAAATGATCACAAACGCTTCAATTAAAATTGAGGAAACAACATCCGTAAAGGATGATAGAAGAGGAATATACTCTACAAGACCAAATAAGATTAAGGTACCCTAAATAGTATTAGATAACATATTAAACTATTTCCTTTAGTGTCTGCCTACTACATATACATACTTAGAGGAGGGACATTTAATTAATGCATCGACTGTACTTAGAATACATGCAACAGAATCATATCGCGTAAGCTGGTACTTGAAGGAGAAATTCTCAATTCTAAATTCCTGCAGTACCTAAGTAGTCCAGGAGATAAACTTAAAATGCACGAAAGGTATGATACATATAGTTCTGATAAGGAGGCTGATAGAATTCTAAAAGATGCAAATAAAAAAATTACAATTAACAATAAGTCTGCATGCGCCGTTTGTTGTGACTTCCAGAAGGTCCTAGTGACACCCCAATTTATGACATGGGAAACCATGAAGACTGCTGTCATGTTTGCAACGTGGTGATTGCGAAGAGAGGATCAAATGAAATAAGCAATTCTGTCTTACATATTTTAAAAATACAAAAAGAAATGGAATTAAGAAGAAAATATATTGTGGTCAAAGTCGGAATCTCTCTATTTTCTTTCTTCTTCGTACGCTTCTATGTCTGTAAACTTGAAAATAATTCACTGGTTCCCAGAAAATGAACATACGAAATGAAAGCAACAGCTGTCCATGCTGTCATCGAAAATGCAAAAAAAATATATAGTACGCCCGATCTGTGGCTCACGCTAATAAACATAACAACAGTTACTATCTCTCACACTGAATGGAAAGCCGTTCAGTATGAAAGAGATGTCGCTTTATCTTCAAATAAAAGGTAAAAATTAGAAAATTGGAAGGAAGAGGGAAAAAGAGGAGAAATTAAAAATAATAAAGGTAAAAGAAACATACCCTTCACTATATCTACCTCATGAAATGAAATTCAGGTATACCTATGGTATTATAAAATATTCGTAAGAATGAGACCAACAACGATAATCTTAAAGACCTATCTTTACTGTATAAGAAAAACAAAAAAGGAGGAAGAATGATAATATTAAGATAGAAGCTGATAGTGAGAGTAATGAAGATAATTATTTAAATTAATCAATGATAATAGATATCCATTCAAGTCAGAGTAAGCGTTTCGTTTCTCTCTAACTAAATCAACGAAAATTGTCCAGAAAAACCCCAGAAAAAATTTGAGAAAATAATATTTTTTGTTACCTTTATGCTGTTAAATCATTCGTAACCTTTTATACAAAAGAATTGCAGCAATTGGGGAGATATTTTCCTAGTGAGATAATATTATTACTTACAAAGAAATGTGTCTCAGTTAAACAAAAAATGAGGAACTATAGTCTTCGTTGCATAGATCGCTGCTACGTATGTGTCCGGGAAATCTGGTTGTCTGAGAATATAACTCACAATGTCATTGGCTTGAAGGGTTACAACCTTTTTTAAATATATCGGAACGGACGTGCTCTGGGGGAATTGGTAAGCGTAGAATACTGTACGTAATGTGTAAGATTTGTACGGAGAGTCTGGTTGGTTCGCTTCAGGGTGTTTTCAGTTGTGTTTATAAACCGCCGATATTCTCCAATACCGGTTTCATTACTGATGTTGAAGCACAGCTCGTTAGGTAAGGTATGAAGTTTACTTATTTGTTTTGTACCGGCCATATAAATGTTAATATATTGCACCTGCTTATTAAATAAGTGATTGTCTTCAGACTTTGGACTCTCGCGCTATTAATGCTAAAGAGTTTGATAAGATTAATTTCTTCTTCAATAAATCAATTATTCATTTGTTTACATATTAAAACTGCTGGACTTACTCAAGGTAAAAACCGTGGATAAAGACCAATATCAAGCTAATGTAATGGTTGCATAATGGAGCTAAACGGAGGTGTAAAATGATCGAGAAGCGCATTTACAATTATATAATTTTACGATCCCAGCGGTACATAACGGGAGGAAGAAGTACTACGCGCATATGCGTCTACGCGGTGATGGTGGCAGGAAAAAAGGTGTGCTCGGAGAGTTGTTGAGGCGGACGTGAAATTCCGGAATTAATGCGTGCATTGCTATTATCTCTACTCCTAATGATTTTGTTACAAGTTGGCGACAAACCGGTGATTGTTATCTTCGTTTTACTTTTAATGATATTCGACCGATATTTGCCGTTTCAAGTATAAGCACACGTGCTACATTGAAATACATCTTAAGCATTCCCAGCAGAGTGATTATAACTGAAGGAATTGGTGCTGATATGAAAAAAATTACCGCAGCCGCATTCATTGTCTTACATATCCTACATTATCAAGTGCATCGAAGAAAATCTACCCAATCCGATGAAAGTCGACAATTTTTTCATTTACAACAGGAACGGCTTTGCCTGATTCCTATAAAGACCTTAAGCCTTAAATTAGTATTCTACTTACACTTAGCAAAGTATTGGCAAAAGCCATCTGTGATCAACTTTCGGAACATAAACATGAGAATTAATAATTTGCAGTTGGGAAGAATAACGGATGATATTCAAACCAAAAATCGAAGTAAAGTTGCCCCCGCCGTGCTGCAAAGTACAGCACTACAAGCAAAGTATTTTACGCTATTGATTGTTGTTTCCTACGTTAAATTTTCCTCGGTTGTGCGACATCAGATAGAAGTATGCTTGATTCATACTTTATCCCTCGTTCGGGCTCTATATTGAGCCGCAATTGGTTCTTCATTTATATTAGTTAGTTTCCCTTTGCTGTAAAATATTATTTTATAATTAAATAAATATTAAATTCTGCGCTCCCTGAATTCTAGCCGAATTTATCACATTCAAGCCAGGGTCGCTTTTCTTGTCTAAATACAAGAAATAAAAAAATAATCCACTGATTCATCACTACATTTTATACAACAATCATTTGGTTTACATGGTTTCCGTTGAAGCATTCTAAAAGAAGCAAAAAATACAGGAGCAATCTAGGTGCGAAAGAGAAGAGAACGAACCAAGTCAGTAAGATAGGAATGAAAAACAACCCTTATACGCTTCAACGTTTCTGCAATAATTTTCCTTCCGCGATGAGAGGTGTTGAAAAAGAGATCCGTGTAGTTACAAGAATGCATCGACGAAGCAAAAAGACGCCCATACCGTGGATACAACGCACTACGTGTAACACTCTCGTTGTTGTTAACCGGTTCTCCATGCGGTAGGTAAGTTCTTTAGTGTATTGTTAACTCTTTTCTAGGTCGATAAACGTAACCTTCGCCGTATCAAACATTTTTATACTTCTTTGAACGCTATCTCTGTCATAACGACTAAGTACATACTTTCATAATTATTTACGTGTTACTTATATAAGGGGAGATTACTATAACCTCTTGGGAGTATACAAAATAGGTAAACGCGAAGAAGAAAGCACGCAGCTCCGTAGAAGGTTTTTTTGTTTAAATTGAAAAAGATTGTTGATTGTCTTTCATATGTCTTACAATTACTAAATTACTTAGATTAATATCAAGATGTGGTTCCTTTGCCGAAGATCAACATGACTAATTGTAAGTATTACAAAAATCGAAATTCATACACATCCACACATCAGGAATCCAATAGTAAGAGATTTCGAAATCAAGTGTTTGGTATATGCATATCTTTAAACCCTTAACTAAACAATTCGCTGATTAGTTTCCTGGAATGCCGAGCCCTAAGATATTAGCTTATTTACGAAATTAATCAGCTCTAGCAAATAAATGTTAATTAAAAATTACTAATAGCAAAAGAATAGCTGAAATATATTCCTCTGTACTTGGGGGCTAAACTTTTCCCTGATTTTCTTTAATATCATAGATAGTGGGAACATTGCCCCATTTTCCGCCGTTATCGATGGAAAATTAGTACAGCAAAATGTTGTCGAAAAATTTTGAATAATAAAAAGATGCCTTCAACCATGACCTCGAACCACAAGAAAATCGGCTCTTGTGGTTCGAGAGTCCCGGCGTACCGTCTGTGAATTTGTTGAAGTTGAAATGAATGCATCCAGCTCGAGTTTTACGACTCACGCAACATATTGTTGCCGGGCCATCGCTCGTAAACATCAGCACTTGATTAGGCGACACTTGAAATTTCTGTAACGTATCCAGCACTACACTCGTAACCGCTTCACCAATACATTTTTGTGATCTTTCGCTTGCTAATAAGATTAGAAAATTCGGTTGAAGTGGTTCCGGTGTACGCACCATAATGTGTACTTTCATTAGATCTGTTGCTTCATCAATACTTAACCACGGACATTTATCTTTAGTTACGGCTTCGATCTCTTCGCGCAAAGATGGTAGATACTCGCGTAAGGTCCAAAGTCCCAATTGGAACTGTGCATAATCCAGAAGTCGTGAAAAAGCTTTTTATTCAGTAGACGAACTTGCAACCGACAAATGTGGACATTAAATCCGGCATAAATTGCTTTCCCGGCGACACTTCACTTTTTCGCTGTTGTTCGATACTATTGACATACACGTAGTTTTCTCATTTTTGTAAATTTGAATTGTGACTATCCGATTCTAACAGGTGTCGCTGTCAAAACATGTCCGGAATATTTGGCTCTTGTAAAAATGGAAAATAAACTTAACCCATCCGATTTGATAAACAGTCGTTTAAGTTGACTACTAGAAATACACTTATAAAAATTGCAGGAAATACATCAACAATTTAAAGGCGGTGCATTTTTAATTGCAGTCAGTGTACTTCCTACTTGTAACTTCCTTACTGTAAAGTTTAGAATGTCCTATTCAATAGGATTCCTTGAACAGTAACAAATACTCAACTGAATTGTTGAGGGGATGGTTATTGTCATAAGTATCTGCCTTATTTATGTCACAATTTTAAATTCTTTATAGTAGCATCAAAAAAAAAAATAAGCCGTGTTTCATTCGACTATATTTACTCATTTAATCTCAAATTAAAAATAAAAAGAAATTCAATTAATGTTGGTGCTTATGAATAATTAAGATATTCCATTCAATGTCTGAATATATTCTAACAATACGCATTTCTTACAAAATGCAAAAATTAATTGTATTTTGTAGTTTATTCGTATTTGTAGTGGTTCAAGAATATTTGAATTATTCGAGATGGTAGCCAATTCGATTTATATATTTCTTCTTAATATTTCAATGTATTTTCCAGAACCCTTTATGTAAGGTGAATCACCTCGGGCTCGAAAGACTGTGCCTTTGTGAACAGAGATTTTTCAAAACGGTTTTAAATAATGCAGCAAAGATCCAAAAAATGTATTATTGCATTTTTTGAATCTTTCATCAGTCAATTATAAAAATATGCTTTTGAAAGATGTTCTAAATAAATTATTTTAAATCATGCCAAAAATCAAACCGCATAACAAGAAAAGGAAGGCTGTTTTGAAAAATTTCTATTCACAAAAGCAGAATATTTGGAAGAGACGGAGATGACACCTTGTATAAGGGCAAGTACGTACTGTTTGACGAAATATCTGTAGGCTTTCATACTAGCCATTGTCGTAAAGTGATAAAAAGCAGTTTATTGATGACCTTAAGTGGGTTTTGACATTGAAGGAACTGGACATGAAGCGATGGATATTTATTATACACCTGCGAACGTTGACAATTTAACGGACAAGAAAGGCACTAACGATGGCATTGTAGCAAGGTCGCAAGTTTACCTTCCCATATAACAAGGAAAGTTCGAGATTATTGATTTAAATAACGAAAATAATAATAGAATTCTGGAATGAAAATAAGAAGAAGGAATATTACAGAATAGACGTTAATACAAATACGAACAGAAGACGTATTTGGTAAAAATATATGAAGTTTATTACATCAAATTCCTTCAAATATTCAAATTGATTTAGGCAGAGGCGCTCTTGACATTTATTTGAGGCGATTCGTGGGTGGTACACTCTTCTTCAAGTAAAACTTTACTGACCGATGCAAGAAAACAAAGGATGCATTTTTAGAAGAAAAGCAATGTTTCACGGAACAAAAGAGAATATTCGTGTAGATGACAACGTAATAAATTTGTTAGTTGAACGAGTTAAAGAATAAGACATGAGATAAAACCTGTTTCTGCTAGATGGGATAAATCATATGTTCAAGTAAATTAAGGTATCATGTAGCGTAATTGCTACTAATATTTTAATAGCACATTCCGCAATCTTTAAAAATCGTTTAAAAAAATCAACGACTTGAAGGTGTAATATAAAGAAATCGTTCAACCGATTCAAAACTGAAATTTTTGAATTGTGCTGTGTAGTTTTAAATTGTGCTATATAGAAAATATAAGTATTAACAAAATATTAACATTTTATATGAACATTTTCGTGATTTTCCATCTTTTCATATAATATCAGACGCAGCTCATATGACTTCCTGTTCTGAGCGATCCTTTTGCTTTCGAGAAACTGTTTATAAGATTAATAGGTCGTATATTTCCAGGAAATAAAACTAATTCTTTTGTCAATTTTTTTCAGGGTTATTTCCATTTGTAGAGACTTTGTAATAACATCACAACTCTTATTCCTCTCAGTCCTTTGGGTGCATGGTTACAGTTTTCCCTAGTTATTTTGCACCTATGGATGTTATCAACGGGTAAATCCTTCAATACCTGCACCAAATTTAAAACCTTATCGAAGAATAATTAATGGCTTGACCAATTAGAGGTCTAATTAGGTAAATAAATTTTCTGAAAGAGTTTTCATTTCACCCATGTAAATTTGGAATATACTTATTTATGAATCGACGTCCCTTATTTAAGAATTCCATCTCCAATAATCTCGGTAAAAGCTTTATTCTCATCAAGATATTCAACCTCAAGAATATCTTTATTCTTTCAAAAGTAGACATGTACAAATTTATACTTCCATCTTAGGGCGGCCATTGTGAATAAATGCGGCCTTTCCATGTTTTCTGGCAAAAGAAGACCTGCTTCTGCATCAAATAATACTGACTAAGCTTGCATATTTCGTCTTGCATGTTCTATTTGCTTTTGTAGTTTTCTAAACTAACCACTTGACCCGAAAGGGTAAAATCAATAAATGCGTAACGTTTCATAACCAGTTCATCGGCTACAAACGTTTTAACACATTGTGAACAAATAGGAAATTTTTCGTTATTGCATGTCAAAATTTTATATAACAAAGATATACACTCCGCCAAAAAAGTATCGCATAATTTAGTTTTGGATCATAAAAGTATCGCATAATCTTTGTTTGTAGCATAAAGTTGTAAATGTACTTTAATGTGCTCTAAGATATAATTTCTATGATTGTTTAAATAAAATACAGGCCAAATAAAAACAAGAACTCATACTTGAGATTTTTATTAAAACAAGAAATTATAATTTCGGAAAGAAAAATGTCATAACAGTAGCTTTTAATACTGAGTATTGCCACCTCTGGCTCTTATGACCGCTCGCATGCGGTTTGGCAGAGATTCGATTAACCTCCGTATATAAGCCTGATCCAAATTCTCCCACTCGTCACGGAGAGCATCTTCTAGTCCATGCAGGTCCGCTGGGGCAACATTTTGGGTTCGTATCCGTCTGTGAAGGAGGTCCCACACGTGCTCGATAGGGTTCATGTCCGGACTTACCGCAGGCCAATCTAAAACTGGAATACCAACATCGTTAAGGTATTCCTGGACGATTATTGCAACATGCGGTCGTGCATTATCGTGCATTAACATGAATTCGTTTCCTATAATTGGCGCATATGGTACTACATGTTCTTCTAAAATGTCCGTTATATACCTGTGGGCAGTCAGTGTACCTCTGTCTACTGGTACTAACTCTGTACGACCTGTTAAACAGATGCCTCCCCAAGCCATAATAGAGCCACCAGCGAAATTAGGTCTAGGTCTGATATTACACTGCGAATAGCGCTCACCGTCTCGTCTGTACACTGAGATACGCCTATCTGAGGTGTAAAGACCAAATCTTGACTCATCTGTGAAGAGTATATTGGCCCAGTCATTAATGTTCCAATTTACATGTTCTCTGGCAAACCTTAAGCGAGCCACTCGGTGGTTCCTAGTGAGACGAGGGGCTGTTACAGCTACTCTAGCCCTTAATCCACTCTGTCGTAACCTATTCCGAATAGTTTGAGTGCTCACACGAGTATTTCTGACCCTAGCCAAGTCGTTCTGCAATTGTCTCGCAGTTACATGTCTTCGACGTAATGCTTGTAGTAGTAAATAGCGGTCATCTTGGCGAGTAGAACATCTTGGACGACCTGGTACAGGTCTTCTACTGTAATTGCCTGCTTCCCTATATCTGGCTACGGCTCTAGAAACACTTGACTGATTGATGTTCATCAAATTAGCAACGTATGCTTGAGATTGTCCACCTTCGATTAAAGCAACTATAGCGGCCACTTGTTCTGAAGTTAAATTGCTCATTTTGGTTTTAAAAGCGTTGGTACAGAACTCTGACTTCGCACTTTAAAATTTGTGCGTACAGGAGACTTTCAATGAACAACTGAACAAACCTTACGCATATGCATTTTTCTAAATGTGTTCTTTTAGAAAAAAAAAAGTAAAAAAGCTATGTTCCATGATTTTGTTAGTGTTTTTATAGTTCACATACACGAGGCAAACTTTTTGTGAACGTATAAAAATATCTTGGTTTATAAATGCCCTTTTTTAGTTTATGCGATACTTTTTTGGCGGAGTGTATTATGAAAACATGTAGAAATAGCAACTCATCTTCCTAGAAGATCCAAATCAAAAAGTAAATGCATAGTGCACACAAATATTGCAAAACTTATGGCTTAAACTTGCATTTATTTCTCTGTAGTAGAAGTTGGATACAACATTGCTGAACTACGTTATTTAGCAACATTTGACAAACATACAGTTTTAATGCTTTTTGGCTCAACAGTTTACGAGGTATGGTAATTTATTGTTTTTAATTTAGTTTCCGTAGCTAAAGAATACTTTCGCAGATCCCTACGAAACAATGAAGGCAACGGAATCACAGTTAATATTTGAATATTGAATATTTGAATTAATTACATTGAATGTTGTGAGTTTATCTCTTTTGGATCGACTGTAATTAATGAAATTTACAGTAACTATATGGTACGCGTATTTCTGTTATAATTGCAAACAAACATTGCAAAAATAAGAAAATCTTATATCAGAAAGATCATTTTGTTTTCAATAATAAAGGAAATAGATCGGCATTAAATAATATCACCAAAATTTATGTTAATCGACATATCGAAGAATCATGAAGCATTAAAAAATATTCGAAACTTCCAAACGTTCCTATTTAAATACATTTCAAGAAGGTTCCAAGTAATGATTTCTAATAGAAATATTTGCTTTCCTTCTTGTCAGTACCTTCGTGTTGAAAAACACTGTTGCCTTGAAGAATCAAATGTAACCAAATATAAAATTATGCAATATGTCTTTGTAGCCAAAGGAATTCCAGAAATTAACCGTAGCTGAAATTATATCAATTATCTTAACTTAAAGTGCATAACACTCTTAATTGACTAAAGTCATCTCGACCAAAGCATCCTAAATTAAATACATCGTCGTTTCTTTCTTCCTCATTTCAGGATCATATATTCTTTACAATTTCTTCTCAATCTATTGCTGCTTAATTTAGATAAGCTCAGAAGCAGCACGTACTAACAGGAACTCTACGGTAGGCTTTAATTTGGATGACTGAACGAAGAAGAACCCACGCTAGATCGAAAATGTTGATTGATACATAATCAAACACTGTTAAAGGATATTAGGGACTCATTTTCGCCAGCATAGTCATAAAATCTTCCTCAGTACTGAAACACGCTCATGCAATAAGTGCATGCTTCCGGAAGCTGCATACAGGGATTATGTCACAATGACGACAATGTACACAAAAATATTAGATGAAGTTTGCTCATCGCGCCATAAACCTTTAAGCGTGTCTGCCCTTAAACGGAAACTACAAGAAGTCGTCCCGCATGGAAGAATCGTTTCACAGAAACCGCTTTAGCGAAAGCAAAATGAGCTAAAACGACTAAACTAGACATACAGCATAAAGATTAGATGCATCCCGCGCTATGTTGTCTTTCTTTTAATATCTGACCAGCATACTTATTGCTTAGAATGCTATACAGGTATAATGAAGTTTTGTGTTTGAGATTCATATTTTTCCGTTATGATGGTTATTTTAATTGTGAAGGAGCTTCTTATTAATATGGTATGATTTACATTGAGTGTTAACACCTTAAGCTTTTTAAAAATGCACGGCGTTGTCATATATGGCTAAAAAGTTCATAAAGTATAATTTTCCGAACTCTAAATAATACCGCTCTTCATTTGCCTTATTGCGTAATACAAAACGATCTAAACGTTTTGTATTATTAACCTATAGATTCAGGAAACGTGTATGTGCTTCTCATAAAATTATGTACCAAATAGGTTGTCATCTACCCGTTGATTACATCATTAATTTTCGTAAATGAAACGGTATTGTGTACTCCCTGGAAACAATAACACGTTCAAAATTGAACGAAAATGAATTAAAGTCTGATATCATAGTTTCGGAGATACTAAACACTGTTTTACATGCTATAAGTTCTACTTTATGGCTATATGGATTAAAATACGAATCCTGTACGTTGATACTATATTAGAATGTGTGATATCCCACTACTTTAAAGACGTAGCCTGGTGTTGCATAAAGAGTTTTCCTTGTACGCAATAATGGACACTTTCTTTGATGTATCAAGTACAGGTCAATAAAAATTTTCTACGATACTCTCGAGGCGAGGAAGACCTGCTCCAGAGCCGTAGCTCATTCAAAGAACAACTTTAATATATTCAATAAAAATAACAAGGTTCGCCTCAAGCCACCAGACATTCGTTTAGAACAAGAAGTTATTCAAACAAGGAGTGACTGACTCATAATGCGAGGGCATCTATGTCGCCAGCCGAGACAGAGCCAGGATACATATAAAACTTGACGAAATGTCCATCAGAAATCTAGCCGCTCTGGTGGACTATGTTCAATTAATGAACCGCTCACTCTAAAGACGCAATCTCGTCTGACTTTGAAAGAGGAGCCAACAGTTGAGCCCATATTTTGCCACTGTTCCGTTGTTTGCAGGATTAGATTTTTAACATTTCCTCTTCTGCTTCCTGCGTTTTTTCATGAAGCCATTTAATTTATTGACATTGGATTTTCGCCCGAAATAATTGCCAGTACCTTGCGCTGTATTATGCGACTTTGTTCTAAATCGACTTTCAGACCGATATAAATTTGTATTAGTCGTTTCATGCTGTCGAACATCCAGGATCGAGGGACTTAAACATGGCTTGGGCTCGCTGAATCCGGGTTCGAGTTTTTACTTCCGGCAGTTTCTATTCTTGACCGTTTTGAGCTGTTGGTTTTACTGGCCCTTGGCTTTGAGAATGCCTCAAGTTTCCAAGTGCAATTTTTAATTTAGGCCACATGTTAAAAAGTTGAACAATTTTATTGAAAATTGCTTCAGTTCTTTTACTCGCAGGCGGATAGAACTGAATAAATTTATTAAAATGGAAAAATTTGCAGTAGCAAAATACCTGCACCAAAAAGAAGACTACCATATAACTCCAACAAATTCAATCGCGAAGACGGACACAAGATCATCAAGGCCTGGAAGTTAGCACTACGGAATCGTCGTACAACGAACGACGCTTTTCAACGGAACAGAACGGTTATCGATCAACAAAGCGGAACTGAAATGGGATATGTAACCAGAAGCAAGAGACAACAACGTTAGTCTTTAGAAATCTCCTGGAGAAGCTGCCAGCATGATTAGCGAAACTTTAAGTAAAATACTAATAACACAACACCCGAAAGAAATTTCCATTATGGATTACGGTCGTGAAAGCCTACACTCAACTATTAGTAAAAATGATCTTGGTAAACGAGTATAAATTTATACTGATACGTAAGACTCACATTATTTTTTGTCATATAATCGATTCTTGAGAGACGCTGATAGCCGTGTGCTTTCTTACACTAACCTTACGCTACCTCAAGAAAATTTCGCTTTTTAAACCATTCCTGCGTAACTCGAGTTCGTGAAACACAGGAAATTATAACACACCAACATCCAACCATCCGTTCGTATCAGTTCTCAATTAGACACTAAATTGCAGCTGCTGTTGTCAAACAACGAGCGAGTCGCCGTCTCTGATTCTGTTGAAATTATAACGCACCAACAACCGTCCGTTCGTATCGGCTCACATTTGGACACTAAATTGTAAACAATAACTAATACGTAGCCAATGATATCAAACAGCGAGTAAGTCGCACAGCGCACAACTCGCTTCTGCAGAATGAATATTCGATAGGTTTCCGGAGATCTCTCAAAATTAGATTTTGTATATGATTACTATTAATATTACGATCATATAATCTTATAATCCCTCTTTTTTGGTAGTTAAAAAATATTCTCAGTTGGTTTAATGCAACAAAGTAAAGAAATACAAGGGAACCGGAAGTTTTGATCTTGTTGTTATTTCGTAGCCATATTTCGAAGTTAGTAATCATTAATCATGGAACAATGGTCCGGTAAACATTGCCCTTTTGCAGTTTAATCGTTATGCAAAAATAGCGACTGTTTAGTTGTTCATACCACTAAATTCAAAGAAATGGATTCAACCAAAACGTCTAACATACTGGACCAAACAACAGTGTTATAGACGCTGATAATATTAATCGTATTAGTATCCAAAACGTTCACTTGAAGAGTAAGGGTTACGCTTATCTAGGACGACTCTACTAATTCAGATTGTTCAGGCATTAAAACCAACAAATCTTGCAGTTCGCGTTT
This sequence comes from Oryctes rhinoceros, assembly GCA_020654165.1. NCBI lineage: Eukaryota > Metazoa > Arthropoda > Insecta > Coleoptera > Scarabaeidae > Oryctes > Oryctes rhinoceros. The sequence continues at coordinate 6,028,458 of JAIOKQ010001013.1, forward strand.
ATTATGCTGAAATCATGTTGCAAAACGAAATCACTATGAACAACTTGTGGGCGAGGCGCATTTCCATTTAAATGGCTAGTTAGGAAAATCCACATGAACTTCATCAACTAGCCTTATACAGCCGGAAGGTGACAGTATAGTCCGCATTCTTTAATAGGAATTATCAATACCGATAATTCCGACATCACCAGCTTCGACATCCGAATTATACCGACATCTCCAGCTTCCTTACGCAACAATTAAACATGTTTCTACAGAACAATGAAAGCGCATATTTCCAGCAAATTGTTGCTAGTTTACATACCACAACAGCCTCGTTGGGAGCTCTAAGAATGTTTCCGGGTCGTATCATTTCCAAGTGTAGAAACATCGAAAAGCGCAACTAAATAGCCAGATCTTACGACATGCGATTACTTCTTATGACGCATCCTAGGAATAGGGCTTTTATTAATAAATCAATAAATGTTTAGGAGCTAAAAAAAACTTATTGAAGAAATTTCCAACATTCAACTGGATACGTTACTGTGTTATGGAAAATGCAATCTTGGTACAACAGCAGAACATTTTATGAGGAACAATCCAACCGCTGAATGAATTGTTGAAATAATTTCTATTCCCTAGTTTATAGGTATAATTACGGCCGACAAATTACTAAGGACCGTTTATCGACCGTCATCTATTCGAAAGTTATTGCTTTTAACGTGTCTCATGTGATATTCATTTTAAAACCATATATTTGCAATATTTATTTCCTCCTCTTCTCAGGTTTCAGCCGTCGATCGCTCTCGAGCTGAGATGTAAACACCGCTATCAGGTAAAGTAGCATTTACGGCAACGCTGATGACGAGGCAAAAATATAGCAGACAAATAACATTGAAACAATTATTGTGTTCAATAACATTTAATAATAATTGTATTTATTACAAAAGAAAGATCTTTTCTGTGCCCGTGAAAGAGATTCAGCCCGTATATATTTAAAAGTTAAACGAAAGATGTTCATGTTGTAGAATAAATTGGTTAATTAATAAAATAACATGAATTATGTACGCTGTGAAGTGTGTAATTGGCGAATTATGTTTTCACATTTGAATTGTGGGCGATACAGACGCGTATTCATAAGTATACTTAGGGCAACGCAGAGCGATCACGAGGAAAGACCTGCAAGCGGTAAGAATACTCCAGTAAAAGGGGAAGATATTCACGCACATACTCGCTAAATACCACTCTCTCAGAAGATAGCATCCTCTTCGTACATCTTTCACCTTTTCGGGTCGACAAACAACACTCACGCAATCAGTGGGTTGTCACAAAGTCGACGAAAGTTCCCGAAAATGCTACGGATGTTGTGTCAACAACTTACGCTTAAAATTAGTTGCTATTCCAACATCGATTCCTAAAAAGCGACGACAAGCGAGAAAGTTTAGATTTTAATATAAGTTTCAATTACCTTATTTTCATAGCAATTCCTTTTGCTTGGTTTGTGTCCTTTTTGTCAGAAAGGAAAGATGGGAGGAAACTAATTAAAAATTGACACGCAATTAAAGAAGGACAAGAAAGTAGCTGAGGTAATTTCGAAGTTGGGAGTAGATAGGAAATATTTTATTCGAAATGAGCCTGCGATTTGCCTTTACCAACACAATTACATTGTAAATTTGTTGCCTTTAGTGTCTATATGTAGGTGTCCCGATCTACTGGAATTGTAGAATTGTGCCTACTGTGCCTTCTACCATAGTAGAACGCCAACATTTTCAGATTTAATAGACAGCATTAGCTTTTTAGAGATTCGTTTGAAAAGACCTGATTTGTTATTTAAAATAGGATATGCTGCGTTTCATTACATTCTTAGTTTCTTCATCTAGAAATAGACCAACGTAATATGGGTTTTATATGAGATACTAACAATTCAGCTTACAATCACCTAAGCGTAGACGTTCCAAAAAACTAGCAGCGTATTTTTCTTTCTATATTTCTGGCAAAATTATATATGTTCATTTATTATTTAAAGTAAAGGAAATATTTGTTCTTAAGCGTGACTCCCGCATTTGGATAATGTATTCGAGTGTTTGCTTATGCTAGAACTGGTTGGTTACCACGATAGCAGCAAACAATACATCCTAGCATTGGTCTTTCGAACCGCTTATTCGAAGTGTTAACCTCAAGCAGCAAAATGAATTACATATGAAGTAATAATGAAATTGGAAAAAAAGGTTCGTCTCTCGCAAATACCTTTTATTTTCTAATTAAGGGGCGCAAAAACTATTTCTTCTTCTTGTTTGAATTTTTTGTACCTTTTAGGCTATTTTGTGTAGCTAATCTTAACTTTAAGCCTTCCTTTCTCAGATAAAACCACCTTTAGTTCCAACTATTTCGAATTTTTTCTTTCTATGCATAGAGCCGTTAATACTTAGCTGCAATATACAACATTTTGAAGAAGTTTAAAATCGATCATTTTCCTTTAACATTTGAAAACGTGGTTAAAAGTTTTTGCGACGAGGTCATTATATTCAAGAACAATTTTTCAAAAGGAACTCGCAGTAGTTAAACGTAGTTTAACTACTACAGTAGTTTTCAAGATTTCAAGGTTTCATGAAGCTAAAGATAGATAAAAAAAATACCGTCTTCGTAGTAAACAAAGAAGTGTTTGACCGGTCGCTCATCAAGCACATTTCTTTCGAGCAACTTTCCTATGCAGTTAAAGCTAGTTTTAACTGCGAAACTGATGAAATTGGCGTTGTTTGCTTCAACTGCAATGTTAAAGGAAAAGCCATAAACAACCAACTTTAGTTCCACTGCGTGCACACCAAAAGAAGTATTAATAAAGATCTTTGTTCTAAAATTATTGGTCCATTTTTTAAACGTGTAATTCTTAACATCCGGTACCTACTTAAAACTACAACAAAATTAAGCTGTGCCATAAATAAAAGAAATGAAACCTGATCCAGTGAACCCATAATTTGAGCATCTAGACATCTGGTTTTAACAAGCTAGTTTCAGCAAGCTATTTGGTCAATAATTTCGTGATTTTTGACACTTCCAGAAATATTGACTGTCCAAAGAAGTCTGACATCTTCATGACCTCATTTGTCCTTCTCCCCTGATCCGATTTTAAAAGTCAGTGTTGAAGGGTAACAATATTAGATAATTCAGAGGCGCGAATTAGGAATGTTTTAGTAAATAATCTTGCGGAACGCCTTCATCATTCCTTAAAAAATTTATAAGACGACTTAATTTCTGTCGGGAAGCGAACAGGCAAGATTTCAAATGTTACTACGTGTTTCCTTATTTATCACTATTCCTATTTCATTGCCCAAAATTATTTTCATTCTTCGTGATTTCTATTTCTCAATAAACTTGCGATGTACTTGTCTGTATTTTTGAAAAATATACACCTTTCGAACGATACAATATTAAGCCCTCGTTGTATGTTCCCAAGTTAATGTTCTCATTGTTATTGCAACATACTTACTACTACAACTTATATTACGTAAGTGAATTTACCGGACGTTACACTGTTGTTTTACGGCGCCTTTTGTCGTTTATTTGAAGGGGTAGATGAAAAAAAAAGTAGCATCCCGTGCTCATCGTTCATGCTCAATTTAACGGTAATAACTTCCACATATTGCGAAATTTCCCGGCAATTTAAAACCCGGAATTTGTTAAAATGCTTGCAACTTTGTTACAATTGGAAACGTACGAAGAGAGTGGCCGAAATTTTAATAGGTACTTTGTAGTGTCCAACATAATGTTATATTTTTTAAATGAAGACTCCAATTACCTCGGCAATCATGGTGTCGTAAATTTCATGTGTGTGTTGGTATTTAATTGACATACTGTTGATCGACCATTAAAGAGAAGCTTAAGTATAAATATACAAAAATGGAATGCATTTATTCAGTATGTTATAAAAGTTTTGCCGCAAAAGCTGCATTGAATTTTACAGTAACCTGCCTTTGGACACCCTGTACAACTATCAAAACCACTTTTGTATAAAGTCTTTGACAGCAAATAGAGCCGCTATAATCGTTTGCTGCAATTCGAACAAATAAGCATATCATAAGCTGTTGCGTCTTTATTGTAACACCCTGTAATGCATACCCATAGCAATCGAAGGTACCCCGTAAATGGCGTCAGTTTGCCATTGAAACTTTTTCTATCTTTAATCGTTTAAACATTATTTACGAAAAACGAAATTTTAGGTGATTTTGAAGGGTGGATTGCACCCCCTAGATAAGCATCTCTGCAGCAACGGAGGGCGTCGTTGAGCAACATTCGGTCCATAAACTGACGCAGTCTCATCTGAATCGGCTCTGACACTTCCCATACTTCCTTTGTAAGTGTCTTTTGAAAAAAAATAATTTTAGTGATTGTAAGTTTGAAACGTATATTGAAATTTCAGGTATCACCTATGAAAATAAAGGCAAAGATAATAAAAATGCATTGCCGTAAAGATGGCGACCGGTGAAACCTCGATTTTGCGAAATACTCATGAAACTTGTGGAGAAACGGTTGAATTAAGTGAAATTACATTACGCGCAGCGGAATCTATATTCTTCCGTGCGCTGATGTTATTAAGCTCATTGAAATTGTCATTTTTGTGAAAAGAAAATGGAAAATAATTCGACTGAGGCAATGAAAAATACACACGTAAGCTGTTGGAGACGACAGAAATGAAGTTCATATGATATCACATAAAAGGGGATGCAGAAATTTGGGAACAATGGGTATCTTCTCCGAAACAAGTCTGGTTAGTGGACGCATAAATAAAACAGCTAAAACGGAGAACATACAAAACTATCTAAAAATGAAATATTCAAAGGTCAAGTTTGATCCAAAGAGTCTTAATAGCAAGTGATCTTCCGGTTCTTTTAAAGTTGGATCGATTTTTTACATCTGCAAATTGTTAATAAGACTGAGACGTGGCCTGTGGTCTTCTTCTAAGATTTCGCCAAGGAGATGCGAATTAGGTTTTAACCAAGAGCAAGCTTCAACTGAATATCAGCCGCCCTCAGTAGTGGGAGAAAAAGTAGCAATTACAATGTGAAAGGAATCAGGGACATCCTTACGGTTCTCTTTAAATGTTTCACCTTTCAGTAATCTTGAGCTTTCTTATAATAAAGCATACTTTATTCCCAGACAATCTGAAGTATTGAGTACTTTAACTAAATATTGACTTAATTCAAATATTTTCAGCGAAGAGGTATTTCTCCCAATTATTTCGTTTCCTGTCATACCTAAGACAGCTGCTGTTGGGTTAAACAGGGGTGATAGCATGTTGTTAATCTACCGTAATTGTTATACTGTGGATGTCCATGATTCCTATTACGTTGCCCTTTGTGAATATTGTTGGCTATAAACGATTACTTGATTTCCGCATTTTATATACCCAAATCTCTTACTTTGGATGAATTTTGGAAGACATTTGATTTAATTATTTCAGGCAATTCCACTTGGACGATAAAGAAGTTATACTTCTAATGGATTTATGTAAATTAGTATTCGCATTACACAACTTCATTGATTTACTGAATATGTCACAGTATAATGGGCATTAACAATTTTAATAATATGTTTATTAAATAAACTGAATAAACTGTTTCTTGATTTATTTGTAATTCTCTCTGTAATGTTGAGAGATAAATTACTCTTTATTTATGAAGGCGTATACGATCGCCCGTTGATAATTACCTTTGATCATCTTCGACTTAGAAACGATTACACAAACTTTCCTGTTAATCGAGTTCATAAAAGCTACAATTTACGTAAAGTCAATTTTCTCGCTCTGTACAATGATTTTTGCCTTTACAGGTTGGACTGTGATTAACAGATATGTATGTGTACACGCTCTAACAATGCGCTAAACAATCTGATCGGTATAATTAAGATCATCAAGCTAAAACAAAAGTATCGTATAACTTATAAAAGATCATAGATCATTTTAAGAATTTGCTAAATACTTTTGGACTTTTGTACGCTCTCGACGGCAGAATTTGAGAATTCCGGGTAAAATCTATAAACGTTACCAATATTTTGACAATCTTACATCTATTGTAACAGCACTTCCTGAAGTTTATCAGCGTTCTGCTCCTTTCTCTAGCAATGTTACAAAAAATGTGACTTTTCGCTTTATACGTTAACGCATTGTCTGAATCCGTTACGTACTGAGCAATACGCATACATCAGGATTAGATTAGATAGATCAGGATAGAAGTGCCAAGGTTTTTAGTTCAAGATTCACCGTCACTTTTAAATCCGCTATTAACTACCTTTAACCTTATTTTAAAAATCTTCTATGAAAAATGGTAGCTTGCTAGAGCCTGCGTGGTATTAAAGAACGGTGATACATCTGACATATCTGATTATAGGCTAGTGTTCTTGAATCTACTCTAAACAATACTCTCTTGGATTAGTTCCTTTATAAGGACAGGATAGTTTTGTTGTTGTAAGTCTCTGAAGCAATTGATAGCCACTATCAAGTTTACGTCTTCCATACAGATATGGTATTCTTTTGAGAAATCTCCAGGGCTTTGGTTTAAGGCTATTTAAATCTTATCTTTACCAGAAACAACTTTTGGTATCTTACGACCATTTCACGTCCGATATGTGCCATCTTGCTGTTTGGTGTGCTCCAAGGTTCTGTTCAGGGACTAATTTCTTTTTCTCAATATATGAATTGTTTCAAAACTTAACTTAAAAATATTCTGATGCATGCTGATGGTGCTTCCATCATCATTTCATGCGACGAAAACAAAAAAAAATGGTTTAGTTCTGATAAAGTTGTACCAACAACCTTTTCTTAGTATTATACCGACATCGATAACCGGGAGCATTAAACATTACGCCCCTAGCACCATTAAATATGAGAATGATTTGACTACATAAACAGATTTATTATTGGAAAATAATGAAACATCATTGCATCATCTGTTGGTGAATAACCAACACTATCTGGATCTAGTCTAATGATGGGAAACGTTTAATTTTCCATCGTTTTTAGTTTTTTTTAGTTTGTACAGTTCCGGTTGTATCTTCTCTTAAATATTGATTTTTCAATTTCATTTATTTTCCACTCGTTTAGTACTTTACCTGGATTCTATGCTTTGTTAAACACAGTTATAAATAACACCATTCTTTCATTCTTTATCATTCCAGGCGTTATACGATGTTTTGTTGATAATGCAATTTCTTCTCTGCATATGTTTTCGTCTTCGACCAATTATTCTCTAAATTTCTTGCTTGATCTTCTTCCTTGGAATTCTTCTCATAATTTGCTCTTTTGCTTTGTTTTCACTGTTATTTAACTGGCCAGAGTACTGCTTAACAACACGTCATTTAGCGCCCGCACAATTCAATCGGGTGCAAAAAGCGTTTCTACATAAACAGTACATCAAACGGTAAACAAAGCTTACTTGCCGCTTATTACGATTTCGATGAATGCGTTTTTGTTTGTTATTTTCTGTTAGAGTAAGTTTACAAAAAATGTTGATGTATAGTCGAATCGAAAAAAAAAATACCCGAAAAATAAAAAGTTCTACAATAATAGTGGCAATGAAGAGAAATTTGAAAGAGGTAAAAGTTTAGGAAGTCATTTTCAAGCCTATGTGAAATTGTTAATCCTTCAAAGGATACAATTGCAGAGAATGTTTGAAATTTGTTTATTATTGGTCAATTACATTTTTTTATCATTCCAATATTCCAATTGTCTGTCGTTTCATTGCTTTCGATCTCTTGATGGCTTGGAACCCGTCGCAAAGTAACTTAGTTTTTGTGCTTCAAATATCTTAAATTGAGTATACCTTCGTGAATCAACCCAGATACATTGTAGGCTTTAATATAGTTGAATATAGTCATGGTTTCGATGACGTACAAGTTCTAAACGAAGATCTCTGCTTGAAATATGTTACTGTGGTGTCCTGTAACCATTTTAAGGTTTTAGTTAGGCTCACCAATATCTGTTTTAACACTTTCTATTCCTAAGCCGTCCGTGTACCATGCCACGGTACATTTTTTGTTTTGATGCTGCCTCATTACAATTTTGAATGATACTCCTTTCAACGATGAAGCTAATCAAAATTGTATTGCATGGAAATCATGTCATTTGCAATGCGCATCAGGTAATTTGCGTTGGAATCCTCAAAGATTCTAAGACGCCCTTTAGATCCCCACTGTCTTCATTATGAGCACTCAATACAGCCTGTTTATTTGTTTGACGGACTAATCAAGAACTTACGTGGTACACATAAAACTATTGAAAATACTACTAATTGCAACATATCTTTATCGAAAGAACGTGTGAGGCTCAAGCAGTTCCCAACATGTTTCTTCAACATATAAAGAACGTCTCTTTTTGAAGTTGAAACAACGTGTGGATTAGAATTTTTTGGTCCTGATATATGATGAATAGTATAATCTCCGTTTATTTAAATAGTATCATTCGCATCTAAGCAGCGCATTGCGGCGCGTTCCGTTTTTAGGTACTGCTGCCACGTGTATGCTTTTCCGGTTACGCGCCGCGGTGCACGGCTTATACAGAAACCGGCTTTAAAAATGATCCCGGTCACCGCGTTACTTAGATGGAAGCCGGCTTTTACTGCTGCTGCATAATAATTAAACTTAGTCCAAAACTTGAATGTCTTTATGATATTATGGCCAATTCCCATCTTGCATTTGTCTGCGTATATTGTTCCCACCTAGGATGTGTATTGCCCTCGCGGCACGTTTTGTCGCGTTCAGACCGCTGGGGTACGGCGCCAGTGAGATGGAACAGTTATCTAAAAATATTACTACGCGGTATGGTGCAGAACCGGCTGTCAAGATGCGCTTAGATGGAAACCGGACTTAAGAGGAGTAGCGAATAAGTAATACGTGGTATTTGAAAATTGCTTGTTATGCTAAATTTCTAACAAACTCTAATGTTCGGGCCACACTAACGTCTAATTGTCCCATTACGAGATACGTGTAACCCCGACTTAACGCGCTAATTTCTTATCGTCATTATTGGTGGCGTTAGACATTAAGTAATAACTGGGTCGGTGGTCTTTTTTGGCACAGGATTCAATGCATTTATCGCATTGGTTTGGATACACCAGCATTATACATCGCGAAGGAAGCGAGTATAAAATTTCGGACGTTTATGACTTTAAAAATACGCTCGTACGAAATGGGGTGATCGAATGAAATCATTTCTTGAAATCGAAAAACGCCTTAATTTATTAACCAGTGAAAGTGCAGCCATTTAATTTAATGTGTTGTTTAATCTATGTTTTAGCGTATTTATTATTGGGATAATGGGAATTGGACGTCCTCGTAAGCGTGGTCCCGGCATAAGAAAATGCCTGGCAGGATTCATTCTCTGGATGTCTATCAAAATTGTTTGTTAGAAAATTGTCCGGCCTTATGATACTTGAAAATGGCGATATTGATCTTCAACATTATTAAGTTACAGTTACCAGTTATCACCTAGATATTGAAATCTATTTACATATTTATGTTTGGTTTGAAAGCAGCTACTTGGAAAGTAGACCCAACCGTGCAATAAAAATATGAAGTGCACGTCAAAATATTGGTTTACGGAGTAACGCATACATACATATGTGTAATAGCCAATAGATTTCATATACACCAATGTTGAAACAATAAACTCAAAGTGATATTAGTAGTTCGCTTATTTAGTGTTCAAACAATTTAGGTGAATACTATATGTTGTCATTTTGTAAGTTCATTGTTTGCGGCTTGCTTCGAATAATATGCCAAAAATGAATATAATCACAAAGAAAAACGAATCTACACGTGGGTGGACGAAGAAAGTTACACATGTTAAGCGCTAATTCCCTTAAGTCTTGCGTTCTTCGATAGGTTTTTCAAGATGCCAAGCGCCTATATGTATCGATAGTGTTTAATAATAAACATGCGATCGGAAAGAATTAACAAAACACTTAGAAAACCTTGATTTTTTAAATACTGGTTTAACCTCTCCAAATCGCTTTTTGGTAGAAACAGAAGAAAGTACTTTACATAGTCCTACTATAAAGTCTACGAATTATACAAGTTTCATCGAACTCTTGTCATTAATCCCTCGCGTTCCAATTCTTTCTCTTCAATTTTCACTAGATGCTGTCAGTGAATGAACTATGGACATATGGAACTAATGTATTATTGTACTGGCACTCATCTTTTATTTAATGAAATAAAATTAAATATTCAGGATTTCCTAACGCTTTAAAACAACTGCGATCTACTCTTCTCTCTGCAAGTTGAAAATGATTTAGAGACAATTAAATAAGTTATATACGTGCGAGTTAATTTTTATGTTATTTATAGAATATTGAAATTTTATTTTAATAATGATATGAATACTTAATCCCGATAGCCGTTTTTATCGTTTTTTGTATTTCGAATAATTAAATTTGAATAGTTAAATTATTTTAAAGTTAAAATTGAATTTAAGTTTTATTATTATTATGTGATATCCTAATCTTCAAATCCAAATCCTTGAAGTCCTTCCCAATCGTGAAATACCCGCAAACCTAGGTCAGAGTAATTCCAAATCCGTTGGTGGTGAAATCTTTTTGTAGTAAGTGATCCAACTGATTTCACCAAATGTTTAAATGTACTGTTTATGCAAACGATCCCATCAAAATATTTCAATTTTAAGCTTTTCTCGAGGAAATTTTGCAAAGGTGTCGACGTCGAAAGATTCCTTTATTAATTCTTTATCTCCATCCATACTATGATACCGTTGACATAATAACCATTTTAAAAGCCTTACGATACCGCGGGGACGGCATGCATATCGAAATTAAGTACGTTACGATGATGATAATATTAATTTTGATTAATACATACGAGCAACAGTATGCTTATCTGCATTTGATGTAGTTGAGAATTTTTCATAACAAGAAATTTTGGTTCCTTGCAGCACTGAACCTTTCTAACCAAAACTTACACGATGGGTAAGACGAGGATGGAAAACCCAATCTAGGGAAATTGTAGGGTCGAAGACATTAACACTCCGCCTCACCTGATAAATATATCATTTGGAAACACCTTTCAACCCTAGCTGAAGAAATGTTTTGCAACAAACTATTTTTCAGGAAAGCCATAAACATAGAATATAATTTAAACCATCTGACATATTAAATAAAATGACAAAACTACGAGAACGTGCGTTAGCAATCAAGCACGTCTGATAGACGACGCCACCATGACAAACCTTATATATAAATATATATCTAAGGTTGTTGTCCCACGTGAATTTTGTTATCGCGTTGAATAGTAACATTCGATCTTGGACATTCCTCAAGGGTTTTATAGACCGACTGATCGTTTTGAGTATTGTGCGAACTGGCGGACACCGAGAGATGGCCGTAGTTGAAATGAATCGCTTGGAAAAATTGTCCTAGTCGCTATAATCCCAACGGATTTGTGACGCGTGGGACAATCCGAAGTCCCAGATCATGTTTTTGCATCCAATTCCGCTGGACGAACCGGATCCGACGCTGCCTCTCGCTGTTTCTGTCTCTTGTTTCTCTCTACACCGGAAACATTTATCAGTCGTACGGCATTCGGCCAAGTGCGGCTTGTCCGAGTCGATACGTCATCATGGCAATCGCACCCTCAGCGCCAATCATTCGCACCGTTCGAAATTGAAAAAGCGCGAAGTCACGTCGGCAATAAAGTGTAGCACCGGGCCATGCGTCGCTTGCGTTTATCACTTCGGGCTATATACCGTACCATTTTCCTGACCGGAATCGGATTCTACTTGGTCGACTTCCGTTCAACGCTTCAGACCTATGAGTGACGATGGGAACCGGTATACAGGTTGTATCTATAAAATGCACTCGAATTTGTTATAGCTGTAAACGTTTCCGCCAATTGAATAAAGGAACATAAACCAATTTATTCGTTTCTGGCAAGTACACCACTGGCGACTTATATTACGCCAAAGAAACATTTCCTTCTTTTTGTATCGTGTTATAATTACTCGTTGATATGTTTTTGTACTTTAATTTACTTTACGTTAATTTTCGTAACAATCATACTGATGGAAAAAAATACTCGGTTCAAAGAATTTTCAGCTTGATTTAGTTTTTTTTTTTCTTTTTAAAGGAGAATATTACGTGCTTCCTTCGAAAGAATTTTTCAACCTATTTCATTAATTAAAAAAAATAAAAACCCAAATCAGAAGAAAATCCCAAGAAAATCATGTATATTAATTATTTTAACATACACGATGAGCGGAATAAGCACGATAGAACCGTAGCAACCTTTCTTTGACAAAAATGCCCGAATAAATCGATTTAAATTTTTGATTCGTGATATTTCTACGTTTATCACAATTTAGTCACTTCTGGTTTGAGGAGGGATAATAGTAACTTAATTATTTAAACTTTCAGTAAACCTGTTAAAAAATGCGTCTAAAACAACAAAAATAGAGGTTTCCATAATGATTGTCTTCGGAGTTTACATGCCCAAAAAGGATTAGTTGAAACAAGCATGAAAGGTGAGGTTTTCAGTAGATGACTTTGATAAAAAAATCCAATTCTAAGAGGAAATAACTGAAATATAAGATAACAACACAAACTTTATTGAACATTTCGTTTTGCTTAATGAAGTAGCATTTTTCCTCCATGGCTTCGACAACAGATAATCCACATTGGATACATATAGGACACAGCCATCGTGAATTGTTGGTATTCGAATTCTGGCAACTGGAACGTTGATCGGGGAACACTATTTGAAATTCACTCAATTGAACTCAGTCCTAACGAGCTAGGACTAACCTCCACACTATGCAGTCAACATTCGAAAGTTTTTAGGTGCAACTCTCCCTAATAGGTGGATCGGAACGAGGACAACGATCCAGTGACCAACTAAGTCAATTGATATAATATACTTGCTCTACTTTAACTAATATAATTGCTGCAATTTCCCTTCAAACCGGAAGAAATAACACGTTGCAGTGTATTTTTAGCGAATTTGTTCTTTTTATAGTCGTATTTGTAGTAAAAAAGTATTTTTCCAAATCGAAAATATCACATATGTATTTGCATAAATTGTCGTAATAGTCAAATCATTTGGGCAGTTCTATATTCCGTAAAAGTGAACTTAGGCAACTAAGGTGCGATCACTGTTATTACGTCCAATTGGTCTATAGACTTATTTCATGGGATTTGTTCATAGTTTCTATGTTTCAGAAGCGAATCATTAGAATTATTGCTAGAAATATCAGCGTTTCATCACTGCGGGAATTTATTCAGGCGGTTTCGTATTTTGACTCTGGTTGGTATTCTTATCTACAAGTTATCATTATATATATTCACCATTAAACATGAGTAGAGAGGACAAAGGCGGATGAAATTATTACTTTTTTTGCAGCGACTAGACAAACCCGTGCTTTATCGACTCTCGAGGACACCAGTAGGCAACACGAGTCCATTCTCATGGGACGAATAGACACCAGTCTATCAAGTCGTTGCAAAAAAAGGAATAATTCCACCTGCCTTTGTCATCTCTAAACATGAGTTTGATTTAATTAAGGATTTCCACAATGTTGCAAACAGATAACAAAGTAAATTTTTTATATCCCATGGAACATGTCACATTATGCATAAATCTCCGAATTGTGAAGGCTTAAAAACGAATCTCTTGTAGAATGAATTGTATATTCATCTCGTTTGTATAGTTGTTTAGTTTATTATTCACATATTTTAATATTGTGACTTGTTTCATATACACTTGCATACGTTACAGTAACTAAGCATCACTGATACCGAGATCTGCGAGATATTCGCAAGATGTACTGGGAAAATCTAATTCCAGTAAACGAATTTTAGCCTTACATGTATTCTTATTCTTGTAGTTTCTATGTTTCAACTAATAAAGAAAGCTGTCGACGTGAGTGCTGTAATATTAGCGATGTTGTCAGTAGTCCAGAACGTAGAAGTTATAATTTATATAATGTGTAACACTTACCTAACATCTGCAGCATTGCGGATGTCCTAAAGTCTTTTTCGCGTGCGATGTCCGGCGCGGTGAAAAAATTTTCCTTATTACAGGTGTTTGGTTCACCGACTTATACTCTTTATAAAAGCCAGCGGCTGTAGCTGCTCCTCCTACTGTAATTTCTTCTATCTAAACGTAGCTGACAGGTAAATCGATTTTTTTATACAGAAATGCCAGTATTCAGAGGCTTCTGAGATGAAGTTAATGATTAACTAAAATTAAACGATTTTTGCTTATATAAATTATAATTAAACGCCATTGCAAGCTTCTAGCTTCAATGGCTTGCAATTCTAACTTGCAATGCAACCAAAATGAAGAAGCAAAGCTTATTATATTGATTATTGTTATAAATCATAGTAGCAGTGATACTTTGTATGATGGTATTTTTAAATAAACGAATTCCAAACTGATTACTTACTACCTTCTTTTACCACATTTATGTCGGTGAACTAAACATCCTGTATATAAAAAAAAAACGACCGCATGCACGTCCTTTGCTTTTTACAATAAATCACGAAAGATATTATGAGCTATTTCGCAATTACATAATTACTGTAGATAATTCTTCAATATGTTTTTACTTGCCTAACTTGAACTTTTATCTGATCTTTTCAGTGATTTCTTAAAAACGAACAAAATTCGTTTACAAACTAAATATATTACTAGAGAGGATAAAAGCGAGTGAAATCATAGCTTTTTTGCAGCGACTAGACAGACTCGTGTCTATTCGTTCTCATAAGAAAGGATTCGTGTTGCCTAGTGGTTTCCCTGAGAGTCCACAAAATACGAAATTCACTCAAAATCACTCGCTATTGTCCTCTTTGGATATAACTTATTTTGCCCACTGTACATGTATGAAGTGAAAACTTAATACGAAACAATTAAAATTGTAGCGTCCATAAAAAAATAATAAGACACAATAAGTGTGTACAACAATGTGAAGTAGTAAATAGATAATAATAGGAAATGTAATTAATCATCAGTAGAGGGGACTAAGGCGGGTGAAATTATTATTTTTTACGATTCCATTCTCACGAGGCAAATAGACACGAGACTATCCAGTTGCTGCAAAAAGGAATAATTTCACCTGCCTTCGTCACCTCTAATCATCAGTCAAAATGAACGGGTATCCTTTCAAATACAAAAAAACGATTCTCTAAATATTGGCTAATCGAAAAAGAAGTAAATATCTTCTCCATAAATAAATAAAAATATTCTTAGTATTGTGAAATGAAATTAAAATTATACATATACATGCCGCCTTATTTTCGTGGCAGTATGTTAATCGTTTGTTAAGCACATCCTGACTCGGAGGACCAAAGGTGCTATGCAATTGTACCATCTGCGCTAATAAGACAATCTCGGAAGGTTTCCATTAGAAATTGTAGCATGTCCCTTGTGGTGCAAGCCGAGCAATTGTCTCGCTGGCACAATGTCGTCGAGAAGAAATATAGTAATAATGAAATCAAGAACGCTAACAGCTGGTAGAACGAGGATTTCTAATAATGTTAAATATTTAATGGCAATTAGGTTGCCATCAATGAATAAAGTACCTACTATATTATACCAACCAGTATGTTATGTAAACCAGTATTTTAAGGTAAATGGATTATGTACATAGATCATATAAACAAAATTGTGGTCTGCAAACCATATGCTTTGTACAAAAATTTAATGTACGCCAATGTTCGTCATCACATCTTTTCAAAACTACCCCTTTCTAACTGTTTGCTCTCCAACGTAAAGGTACACTGAAACTTCCTGAATACAATAATTTCCTGGAGTCTTCAACAAAGCACGAGTCTGTCTAATCTCTGCAAAAAAGTAATAATTTCATCCGCCTTTATCCTCTCTAGTGTTCACCTACTGCCTGAAAGATAATTTCTTTCTGAAGCAAGTTATAGAAAGACAAGATAAAATTCTGCTTAACTCCTACTAACTACTAATTTATTTATTTATCAATTTATCTATTTATTTACTTATTTACCAATTTATTTATTTATTTATTTATTTATTTATTTATTTATTTATTTATTTATTCATTCATTCATTTATTTATCTATCTACTTATTTATTTATGTATCAA